>OZ010718.1:16295414-16895414 GCA_963932345.1 Ophion ventricosus
GAGATTCGGTAGAGACGAGCTCGGCGGTAGCGACGCGTCGAGCGTGCTGCCAAGATGATGCGCCGATCTACCAAGATTCGAGTAATCCTCGCGATTCTCGGGTATCTCATTGTTGCGCGATTGACTTTGACGAAATTGTTGCTGTAGCTGCGTTATCGCGCTTCTCATTGATTGTAATTCGCGCTGTTGGGCCCACAACAGTTGACAGCACTGTTGCATCGTCGTTCCCATCATCTGCAATTGTTGAGCTTGCGAGCCCATCAATAGCTGACGATAATATTCCGCGGTACCGGCCGGACCTAACGAAACACATTCGTGGAGGGATATGTTCTCTTTTCTCAAATTATTATGTTTTTTTCTTTCTTTCTCTCGACAATTGCGTTTTTCCTCTCGTTCCGTCGTGCCACGAAAGCGCAGTAACAAATCTCCGCTATGTCAAAAACGTGCAACAGATCGTGAAGAATCGTTCGTCCGAATTTACCTTCCTAACTCTCTCTCTTTCTCTCTTTCTCTCTCTCTCTCTCTCTCTCTCTCTCTCTCTCTCTCTCTCTCTCTCTCTCTCTCTCTCTCGCTCTCTCCCTTCTTTCACTCACTCTCGTTTTCTTTGCGTATCTACGAACCGGAAGTTGATTTATTTTTCATTACCGTTCTGCGGCGCATTGACCATTGGAGCTGACTCATTCCACCAACTAGTACCGAAACCATTTTCAACAGCTGTTATCTGCGGCCCGATGTCTAACAAATTCTCTGATGACGATACACCGTCCACGCTCGGCTCGTTCGAACCTCCTGTTCAAAGTTCAACGATCTTAGTCTCTTGTTTTTCTTTTGGCCGATGAGAATAAAAGGGAAAAAGATGGCGCGAGGGAGGGAGAGAGAAAGAGAAATGGGCAGAAAGAGAAAAGAGAATTGCATTTTCGACGTACCAGCGGCGTTGGGATGTGGCCAAACGTTTGCCGGGGTACTGGTGTGACTGAGCTGCGAGTTCGAACCTCGACGGCTACTCCAATCCGGTGCGGTTACGTCTCGGTTCACGCTTGAGGGATTGCTTTGTTCCTGCTCAAAGAAGACAGTAAAGACTTGAGTTTTCGCTGCGATGTGTCAACGTCAAGTCTGTTAAGGTATAACTTTCGAGAACCCGAATATTTAACAATTCACTGATTTTCGTCTACAATTGAGTAAAAATACATCCCAGTATACTGGTAATTCCAAGCTTTTAACAAAAATTCCAACTTTTTATGAAAAATTATAAACGAAATAAAAAAAAGCAACTTTTAACGAAAAATTACGACTTTAAAAATCGTTTAATTTATGCAGCACTTTACGGAAATGACATGCTGGCCACATTTCTATCTAATAATTGATATACTAAATAAGTCTAGACGTCTGATATAAACTGCACTCAGCATGTGAAAAAATCTGAAGATTCCGTAACGAAAATAAAACCAGGTTCTCACCGAATGTTTACAGAAAATATTAATGATAAAACTTAGAAAAATGTGACTAGCAGTATAATTTTCGTGACCACGAATTTTCAGAGAACATGTAAAAATGTCTAAACCAACAAAATGTATGCGAAATTTTTCTTTCCAGTTCATCGTTGGGTATAATGATTGATTGTAACTTATTTTTATCAAGCGCCACTGTAATCTACTAATGATTCAAAAGGGGCCTGCTTATACGCCCCTCTGCGAAAGGAATACCTTAAGGGGTAACACCACCATGTGAGGCCAAAAGCCGATGTGTGTAAATGTCAATGCACTTTATTGCAAATTTACAATTGGTTTTTTAAACTAAACACAAAGAGAGCAGGAAAAAGGTGCATGAATTCTTTCCATACAATATGGGGGCACACTAGCAGTCCAGAGCCATTGTTTTCGCTGAAGCCATCCGTGGTCGAATTTTTCCAAATTAGGATTAAACCTGGAGCAAAATACCAAAGCATTTCTTAATGTTGATATAAAATACTAAGTACCAAGGATTTTTTAAATATTAATTTTTAAAGAAATAGCGCTTACTTTCATTCTCATTGCATTTGTTCAATTTTTTTCCTATGAAAACGTTAATTATAAAAAGATTTTTTATATTTCGCAAAAATCTTCGAAACTTCTATAGTGCTTTATATCTACATTGAGGAATACTTGGGTATGTTGCTCCAGATACAATCCTAAAGATTAAAAAAAATCAGCGCGAGGGGCTTAAACGAAAAAAAAACGGCTTAGAGAAACCGCTGGTGCCGCCATTTTGGTATCAGAAAATATTGTAAAATCTTCTTCGTACTCGTTCCCGTGTATATTTTGAGGAACTAATTGTAAATGTTCAATAAAGTTAATTTATTTTTCAAAAATCAATTTTGAAATTTCCATAAAAGTTTTTGAATCAGCGTAACGATGTTGCCGCTTAAAGAATGAAGCGTTAAGATCCTCTAGGAGGAATATTAAGCATATAGATGTAAAAATGTCATAGAGCTGAGCTGCTTTTTAGAGATCCACAATAGTAACAGAGTCGCCTGATAACAACATTGGTACTTATGTCAATGTGACGCTATTTATAACCATCGAATAAATATTTTTGTCCACTTGCTGTGGGGGTAACGTCTACACAAGACAAAAATAGATTCGAGACCTTTCGTACTAGCTCCTCCATTTGGCGCTTCTTCGTTTGCGCCTGCTGGATGTCACCGTTGGCGTGATGATTGTTCGCGCTGTTATTGTTGTTGTTGTTGCTCTGCTTTTTCTCGGCTAACGGAAAACTGCCGATTGACGACGGCGGCGTAGGACCTGGAAGTGAGGTTGAATTTGCCGCCGCGTTGTTGACACACGTAAGACCGCTCGCTTGTTTCAGACGTCGCAATTCTGCTCTCGCTGCTTGCAGGAGGGTCGATTGTTCCTTCAGCTCCCGCGTTGCGGTCTAAAACGTGAAACACTATTTATTCGACGAAAATCTGTCGGTGCTCAAGTTATTTGATTTTTGGTGAATACATAAAGGGATTAGACCACCTTGGCGCTCGGAAAAATAAGTATAAAAATATTTAAAAGTTGACGCGACTATTAAAAATATAACATGGTTTGTATTTTTCACAAATACGTTATAGTTTTATAAACAATTTAAAAAAAGAATTTAAAAAATGGCGAACATATAAGTCGTCTAGTAGGGCTCTCTTTTTAAACTGTTGGACAAAATATCTCGAGATCTACTCAACCGATTTTGATGAAATTACGAGATATACGATACTTCATCTGTCGGAATTTCGCTACGGAATTATGCATAGACCCAATATCTCGAATGTAGCAAAGGATTTTTTAATTGGATGCTGCGTCCATTTTTGGTTGATTTTTAAAATCCAACATTTTGGTAAAATCCAGAGGTTTTTTTCAAACAATTGTCATTTCTATAAAAAAAAATTGTTATATTTCTTCCCTATGCTACTTTTTCGCTATCACCTTTCTTTACAAGAAATGTTTAATTTTTAATTTTTTAGACGATGCCTAACAGAGAAAAAAAAAGATCCACCATCGGCAAGGATTTTCAAAAGAGGATCCTACTAGACGATTTATATCGACGCCATTTTTAAATTCTTTTTATTCGTTAAAAAAAAATCGCTCATAAAACTATAATGTATTTGTGAAATAAAAATTATATTATATATTCAATAGGCGCGTCAAAACTTAAAAATAATGTTCTACCTATTTTTCCGAGCGCCAAGGTGGTGTTACGCCTTAACAGTTTAATTGTCAGTTTCACTCTTACTGATTTTTTTTATGAACGCGGCCGAATCGTTTTTTCTAATGAATTTGCTCTATTTGGACGACGAATAACAACGGCGTTTTTCGTTTGAAGAATTCAAAAGGCTCTTGTTACCCGGTATCCGGGATTCATATTGGCTATCATTACTTATCCAAGCAAGCAAAGCATCTACGAGAATTAGAATAGGTAGCGAACCTGGATTTCCTCAACGGTAGGTCTTTCTTTCGAATTGCGCGATTTTCCTGCTGATAATTCGTCGATTTCGCTGTGACGATCGAAAGAATTGTACGAAGCTGCGGCTCCTATATCGTCCTCGACGATTTCCGGATTTTCCGCAATCATTGCATTATTCGAATTCGTCTCGTGTTCCGGCTCGGCCGTCGAGCTCGTCACTTCCCGACCTCTCGTGGCCTCCTCCATCAGCGACTTCAGATGAGCTAATTGAGCTTTTAATACCTCGAGCTCGGCGGTTTTGTCTCGCTCTGCATTTCGCGAGCTTTCAGAACTCTACAAATTGCATTGTCAAATTATTATTGAGACTGTTAAAAAAAAATTACCACTGAAAGAAATAGGGCGAAAAATTAACTTTCTTCCAGATAATCGCCATTAAAAAAAAATCCCTTTCGCATCTGTCACAACATTCTTATTGATCAAGAAAATTGATTTTATTTCTGTTCCAGATGAATGGGAACTTTGAACTCATGTCAACCGCCTCAAGCCTTTTTTTTCACCGCCATATTTAAAGGTTCATAACTTTGCCCATTTTTATTTTGTTTGCAGAAAAAAATTTTCTTTGTTTTTAAAACATCAATAAAAATACTGTAAAGAAGTATATGCTTTTTTTTATCAAGCCTGAAAAAACGCCCGAAATTTAGGCCTCTAGACTAGAATACTTGAAGTGATATTTATTGCGTAATAAGGAAACACGAGAAATGCATTCATAGGACCGGGGTTTTCCCTAAGGAACGAGAAATAGTAAAGTGACAAGTGTCGGATAAAGGTGAAAGTATGACGATGGCAAAGTCCAGCAAAGACATACACAGGAACATGAAAAATATTCAAAAGGTGGAATTGGAGGGAAGTCTACTGACCACACTAGCTCTGTCGGAGAGTTCGACCGCCTGAAGGTCAACCATCAGCTGATCCATATGCTTCTTTTTGGATTGAAGATGAGCGAGTTTGCTTCTGAGCATAGCTGTTTCCGCGTCGATCTCGTCGGGTTCTCCTTGAGGTGGTTGAGACCCGCGACTCGGTGTTTCCCAAGCAGGTGACGGAGTAACAGGAGCTATTGCCGCTTGAGCTTGATTCTCTTGCTGCAGAAGAGCTTGCTGAGCCTGACGAGCCGCGTTCAAACGTTCTCTAACTTGAAGCTGCATTCCCGCAAGATTAGCCTGATGTTCCTGCAACTCCGCGAGCTTCCGCTGAGAAGCCTCCATTTTTCGGCGGAGCTGAGCCTCGAGGGTCTCGTTACCGTTCTCCTCGCTGTCCTCCTTTCCGCTTTCGCTATTCTACGAAAAGCGAAACGACAAACCTCGCTGATATATTTAGACAGGAATATAAAAGCGATGAAATATTGAATTATGCGAATCATAGATGATGTTCGCATTGATAACTAATTAATTAAATTATCATTATTGAATCATGTTTAAAGGTCTTATTGTCACATCAATTGGAGAGAAAAAAAAATTTGTTTTTCCAAACTTTAACCAAGAACTTCCCGACTCTTCATCGGTTTAATGCACAAATATTTACAACGCCTACTCATGCAACACCCACAATTTATTGCACTGCTTTGTCAATTTTTGGATATGTAATAAAAATCAAAAATCCCCTATTTCGACATAAAGACGATCGAGATTTTGTTGACATTCGTAAGTGCAGACCGAACTTGAAGCAGTTTTGACACTTTTCATGACATAAATAGAGGAAAAACGTGAGACACTGGAAGATTCCTTTTTTTTTCGAAATTCCAGGAATATAGTATTTACTTAATGCTTTATAAACAAAATCTTGAATTGCATAAATTAGCGATTAATCAAAAATACTAAGAATTACGTTTGTTCAAAGTAAAAACACACACCCTTCGGTTAGAGTTAGTCACGAGAAAACGTTCTTGTGAGCCGAGAACGTCGAGGATTTCGACGAACCGTTTCATCTGATCGGATCTCAGAGGCTGATGATCGCCCGACTATAAAACGCGTGCATTCAAACGTTAGTACAAAAACGAAAGAAAACCTGTTGTTTAGAAGAAAGCAAAATTGTCAAGTTTAACCTCGTCTGTGATTCCTCTGACATTATAATCCTCCAATAGCTTGGCCAATTTAGTCTCGCTATCGTAGAGATCCTCCACCATTCTGCTCAATTTTTCGTGTTGCGTACGTGCTCGCTGGAGACAGAAAAGTTATAAAATTGTTGTGGACGAAGCGATTGGACAACGCGCCGCTTCGTTTGAAAATACTATTTACCGGATCGGACGATTGACTCAACGATTCTATCATCGTGGACGTGACTCCGATGTAGTCGCGTATCTGATAAAGACGACTCTCCACCTGACGCCTATCCGGCTGCATTACAAGAAAAACATTTTATTTTTCACCCAGCTCAAATCATCTGAAAACTCTGGTTCATCTTCCCCCCATAAATTTATTCGCCAGGACTTGCTATTCATGCCAAATGCTTTATTCATCGTAAATTCGAAAAAAGATGCAACAAAGCGTGATCAAGTTTCAAAAAAATTTTAATATCGTAGTAATGGCGTTGAAGTTTGCATCGTTGGAATGCAACGAAAGGTCTTTTCAATTTATTTTTTCTTTATTTTTTATTACAATCTATAATACTTGTTTATAGAATTAGATCGTGGATCTCTTATGATGAGAAAAACCGTTTCAGTGATTTTCGTACCCTAAATTGGGAAAAAATATTAACTTTCCTTGCATTCGAACGATACAAACTTTAGCATTGTATAGTAGTATTGATACAGAAATATTTGAGGATCTTTGGTCCTAACAAGAAGCAAAAAACTTCTATGACATCTTCAGCTGAGGTTGGCACGATTTTTCTGTATAATTATTATCAAAATGGCTGACTCCATCAAGTTTTATAAATCATTGTTCACATCGAATAAAACGAAGCTTTCGTTTGATATTTTATGCAAGACGAATTATGATCGTTTACCATTTTGTCGACATTGGTGGGTTTCGTCCTTTGTAGCTGAGGTGGAGATTGCGTTCTCGAGTCGGCAGATTGAGCCATTTCTTGCCAATGGGAACACTCGTCCGTCGTATAATTGTACTGTCGACCACCACCGTACGATACTGAGACGCAAACAAAATGGTTCATCGAAAATTTCACATCCCAAGAAAAGAAGACAAAAAAAAAGGAAGGAATATTATTAGAAACCTAAAAATACTAACCAATATCGGCGAAGTCGGGATACGATATCGACGGAGCCGAAGCCGTTGATCTTGCGTTACTGTTCTTCGTGCTCCTCACCGTTTCTCGATCGTTCACAGGCTGCCAATCGAGCTGAAACGTAACATTCGCGTATTAGAATCGAGAAACGTTTTCACACACAAATTCGTCAGGATTGCATAATTTCTCACGTATTCTTTTTCGCGAGGACGAATGAGATTTCGTGAATGCACATATAGTCGATGGTAATGGCTGCACTCTGATGCTCTAACGAAACGACTTAGAAGCCTCTGGATATGTATTCTTAGATAGGAACTCTCCCCACTGTTTTAACGACTTATTTATAGATTTCTCAATCCTCAAAACCTCCCTCCCAAGAGTGTGAAATGTATGAGACGCTCATCGACCAAGAGTATACGCTTCTAGAACAAGGCACTGTCATTGTATACTTGGTCCTCCGAATTAAGGGACTTTCTGGCCTCGTTGCATGCCCACAACCACTTTTTCTTGAGTAATATTTTTTGCAAAACGTCTTCAGAAAACTAGATACAGTCTGTCTCCTGGTAGAGGCGTGGGTTCGAACGTACAAGCTTTTCATGCTCATTGGCTTAACTGACAAATTTTTAAACTGCTTTTAATGTCTGTTTAAATCATTCTACACATTGTAATAGCCTAAATATTCGGAAGAACGAGGCAATTCAAATTAATGACGCGATGAGAAAGGCAGCAGTTAGTAAAACGGAGATACACAAAAAATATTGAGTGGTTAATATAAAAAGTGGATTTTTTTGTCAAATATTTTTTCCATTCGATATTAGAGGATTAAAAATTGATTGAGTTTCTCAGGATTAGTATCAGGTTGAAAATCTAATTTATTTTTTTAGTCTACTTTAAGTGTATACTTATGGAATTCAAGAACCTATTTGAAAGGCAGCAACAAAACTATCAATTGGCAAAATCACTACTATTCTGTGCCAGAACTTTCTGCACAGAGAATCAAAAGTTTAATAATAATGTACTTATAAAACCAGTAAATGACCTAATAGATGCTTCGTCAGAAATTATTTCTCGCACAAATTTTGCAGGCTTATTGTAACACTAAAATTACGAATGATTTTTATCTTCCCCATCTAGCAAGAAATGTAAAATATGAATTACTATTAACCATTTAAGAGTTGTATATTTGCACATTTGCAACCTTTATAAAGTGAAGTCTTATAAACAGAACAACAATTCTATATTTTTCAATTCCACCTGGAAAACTAATTTCAGACATTTTATGAAATGCAATGAATTTATGAGATTGAAGTTTGCACCGATGAAATACACCAAGAATTGTGATTTTTTTTATTGCTCAAAGTTCTTTCGGCAGATCTAAACTACAAAATTCTTCAATGATTTCTTATTCAATGATTTGCTTATTTCAAGATCCACCATCTAAATCTACGAAAAATATTTTGGAAAATAGCAAAAATGAGGTAATAAAAACATAAAAAAGAATTTTCATTGCGTTTCAATGATGCAAACTTTAACGACATATGAGTCTAGCGTTTTTCAGTATAAGAAAGTGATCAAGATGGTTCTCTTTGGGAAAATTCATTTTGAAAAGCTAAATAACCGAATTGATTTCGACAAAGTAATATCTCGTGATTGGTCTCTGATTCGAATGACACTGTTATTTTCGATGACTTCATTACTTCATTACTATTAATTTTCGATGACTTCATTACTACAATATCTGAAGATTAAATAGAGTTTAAAAATCCTTTATGTCTTTATCTCCCTTCAGCTGAATATTGCTCAGTTTTTCAAATGTTATTCATGAAACTCAAATTGAAAAAAATACTCATACAGGTGGTCTGCAAAACTCATCCTAAAATACAACTTCGAGTGTTTAGAATGGAATTAACTTTTTTCTCCGCATATTCTTCCAGTGGTTGGATATTATATAGTACTTAAGATCTTTATTCTGCCGATTCGTATGATCGCCAGATGACTGTTGCAGTTTCAGTAAGTTTTGATTTTATAGTACCTTAGTAGAAGATATTGTTTTGAACAAAGTGATGATCATTCCGAAGAGGCAATTGAAGAAAAAAAGATGTTGCCTTACCAAATTATTGGGATGCTGAGCTCTGCCATGATAAACCAATCTGGATGCGGCCTGTTGATTGACGCTGGGTATTTCTCTGTTTCTGTTGTTTCTGCGGTTACTCTTTGGTAGCGTACCGGTGTTTCTCGGACCATCATTGACTCCTGGCGCCATTGCGGACTTTCGTCAAGGATATTTTTGTGCAAAACCAGGTTTCTATTCTCAAAATCCTACTTTTCCTTTTCGACCTTTGATACTGCTGTAAAAGGGCGTAAGACATCGATTCAGTAATTTGATAATTGGAAAACACACGAAAAAGATACTTAACTCACCGGACAATGTCAATCGTTCAAGATACGAAAAAGATACGTGAACGAGAACAAATACAGCATTGGCAAATTGGCGAATATCGAACCTGGGTAAGGGCGACTTGAGAGCAACGTCGCTCATGAATTGCTTGCGTCAATAAATTTGGCAATTGAAACTTAAAGAAACGTACGTGCTATTAATAAGCACGGAACATTGACGCATTTTGCGCAATGTATATCAACACGTTTGGTTATCGTTGGGAGAAAAAGATTTGACAGCAGGAACACCAGAACGTTGTCCACAGCAATGGGGGGGGGGCTGTCAGCCGCGGCCATTTTTAAATACCATCCCTGACATCTGCTAGTTAACCGCGAAATTACGAAAAGCCGGTTAATCGCGGCGGAGGAGACAACTTCGAGGCGATGATTTTTTTCATTTTTGTCGTTAGTTTCAAGTTGGCTATACAATTAATACTAGTCATTGATTGTGTTTGATGCGTTGTTGGCATTATACATTTGTTTTCTATCGTCGCATCGGATTTCGACAGGAGCTCGTGGAGTGCTGCCGCTAACGGTAAATTATGGAACTGGATTTACAAAATTGTCCGTTCGGCTTATTATATATTTAACTATTTCTTGCCAGGTAGATTTTTCATGAGATGATTTTCCAACAGTCCGAATTAAATCGACCGTAAAAGAAATTTGTGGTGGAGTCTGTCAATTTTATAAATTGTACACTGAATTATAAGCCAAACGGCAGTGTTGCTGCTGCAACGGCAGCCGGGTGAAATAAAACTGTTAAGCAGAGAACGTCGTATTCATCTTTGCTTCACGGCCGTGTCACACCGACCGAGCGGCCATGAGTGCAAGAGAGATAGCAGATTTGCAGTGTTCTCCGAGATCACGGTCTTACCGTGTTCGAGATGGATATTTCGGATAAAAGAAAAGAAACACCTTCAGCTCTGTTGAACGAAGAACAAAGTCTTTCTCTTTGTTTGCTCGAAATACGATCCATTTAGGAGAAAACTTGACCGTAGGATTTTTACCGACCGGACGTGTGAGCCATGCAAGAATGCATATCCACGCAGTCCATTGAAAAGAAAACATTTAAATTTCTTTATTAAACTGAATTTAAAATTCAGTTTAATAAAGTTCAGTTTTTCAATTTAAAAATTCATTTGATTTAACGTATAGCCGCGTTACGGCGATTAGTGGTATTCAAACACGCGCGCCAATTAGCACTCACGCGACGTTGTCACACTTCTTCTCTACGTTCGTCGGTGGGGGAAAAACTGAACGTTTTCATTTGCAAAAATTTCAATAATTTATAAACGGTGTAGACGGATCATTTCATTTTTGCGTAACATAATTGTCGTAATGTACTGAGTCGTTTGACAGTTTTTCATAACATTCTTAACATTTCTTCACACTATTTCGTGCGTTAAACTGCCGATCAGCGATGAGTGTAGGCATTACCCCATGTTAAAAAGATTATGTCAATTATAAATTTTATGGAAACGCTGTAGTTGATCAATTTAAAATTTGGAGAAAGCATTAAGTATATGACAAAAAATCTATTGTATAAATTTGAATCAAATGGTAACATTTTGTCACTTGTCCCGAGACTCTTTAAGACCGTACTTTGCAGATAATGAATTTCGTTGCTATATTCATTACTTTTTTTATTTGCTCACTTCGAGTTAATAGAAGCGTTGAAAGCGCCGCCCGGAAGAAGTAGTTATTAACGAAACTGATTTTTCATTGGTTCCACGGTTTTATATAAAGGTCTGGAAACGAAGGCGAATTTCAGTGGTGAGGAATTCGTACCCTTATTGAGCAAGTTTTTCATTCGCCTCAACGCCACCGCGCGTCGCTGCTATAGATCGGTACGATGAGGCCCGGTGCGTGACATAACCTCAGTACTATATCGAAAAAATATTTACATGTTTGCTTGTAGTTTTCTCCTACACTTTTAATATTTTTTATGCATTTTGTTTATTATGCGAAGATAAGGTGTTAAATATTATTTGTGTCCCATTTTAATCATAGATTATCGTCAACATGGGTAAAGTATGTGCGGTACGGAAATGCAAAACAGGATACAAATCAATGAAAGAAAAGTGCTCGCTTTTCACAGTGTGAAAAAACATTGAACAATATTGAACAATACAAACGCCGATTAGGGAATTGAACCCAAAATATAACGAAATGTCATTCATTCTCATCAGAATCGCCTAAATTTTGCAAGTGTTCAGTTTACTTTTTCACGTAAATCCGAGGAAGCGTTAATTAGTTATTTATCTTTGATCATGCAGATTGTATTTTCTTCGTCCGTAAATTAAATATTGTTTACGAAACAAGGAATAAATGACAGTAATGGAGTTACGGTTTACAGCGCATGCGTTGCGTGTGGTAGAAAAAGAGACAGAATGCCACTCTGTCCCGTGCTCTGTCTTCGTTGCACATCGTACCGATTTATCGTCACGCACCTCGTGGCCGTAGATCGAAACGAAAAAATCACCGTTCGGTCATCTCTCGTTTCCGCAGCGTCTATGAACAACTCGTAAAGCTGTCATAGCGTTATTATTATTATCACAAGGAGAGAAGCGATAGCGCTACTATCGAAGTGTCTATTCGATAAAAAAATTATCGATATGACGAAGCGATTCGAGTTCCTTGAGCCGAATGGAATTCAATCAAACATAGGTTATGTGTGGGGGCGCGATGTTGGGAGGGTCACGATTATCATCATAACAAATCATTCTTCCGCGAACGCGCTCGCTTTCACAATTTTCGTTTTCATTGTTCAGTTAAGATCGCTCAAATTTCGCGAGTGGTATGGTAGTGCCGAGTGTAAGAAAATGTGTTGTTGAGGACAAAATAAATCGTAAGTCACACCAGTTTCACTTTGACTTACATTCACAACTACTTTCCCAATGGTTTTCATATCCACGATCGTTTTTGTCCGATTGTATTTTTTCTCGAGTTCGTTTTTTTTTTTCGGGATATAATGATAATATCCGTGGAAATCAACGAAAATACTTCGCTCTGGTCGATTGGTACGAAACTGGGTCTCAAGGGGGACGAAATCGGGAAAAAATCCACAAGTGTCTTAGACTCCAGATGCAACTTTAGATTCATAAATTTCTTCTAATGTATATTTTTCTGCAGACTATTGAAGTAATGCTTGTCAAACTATCTGATTTCTGTTTCTTATCGATAAACGATTTATTACAAAGCATCATAGAAACTTGGTTGAAGAATTTCTTGGAACAATTGTTTTTTTGCACAAACGAAATTTTATAATTCTAAGCTCTAATTGTGCCTAGGCCGTTAACACGAGCCTTGGCAGTATCGGCCACAAGATAGTCTTTGTGGGTGAACTTTGTACAAAGTTTGCCGAACAAAGGAACGGCAATTGATAAAAATTGTGTCACATGACTAAGCGTCATATTCATAAAGAATTCATGGACAAGCGATATAATTTGATTTTGTCAGTGAGGCGACAAGTTTTACCAGTTTGTTCTTTCTTATTTAGTAATAAATTAATTGTTTTGAGCTTGGTAGCCATGTCGTTTTGATGGCAAAACTTATAGCTCTTTCCCGAGTCTAATGAGATACACAATTTGTGATCTATACGTTAACAGAATGTATACCATCTTTGTATAGAAACGATAATACGTTTATAGATCATTGTCCACAATATCTATTTGTTATCTCGTTCTTTGTCCGTATCGTTCTGACAGCAGAGCAAGTAGAAGCTCCTTTATTTTATTCAACTGTTGTCTTTTACAGTCGACGATGGAATTGGAAAATGACCAGAACCGAGATCCTCTGATGGTTAAAAAAAATACGAGAGGAGCATCACCTTCCAACGCCAGTATGTAATTTTCTTTGTCGTAGACTCTTACTCAGTACAAAACGTAACTTTAAATTTCAACGATGGGTGGTCTTTGTTCCCCATTAATTATCGTATCTCGTTGGGTCAGAAATTTCTATTCTCAATGTACCATTCATTTGTGACAGCCTCTGAACCGAGTAATTGCAAATTGGCTCATGGGTGCGGAATAACGCCGATCAATCTTCTCTGTTCTCTCATTGATTTATTCTTTGTTAATTTTCATTGATTATTTTTTAACGTTAAAAGTCGGGAGGAACATCTTTGGGGTCTAAAAGCATGATCGTTCGTGTTTTTGTGATGAAAGTTTTGTCAAGGTTACCTTTTTTTATCCACAGGCTTAAGGAGAAAAGCCAGTTTTGCTAATTAGTTGTGACAAAATGCAATAAAATAAAAGGCCGTATATGAAATTTATGAATAAATTGACATATCGAAGTTAGGCTGCAATAGCGATTGAGACGGATTCATAAAAATAATGATTCCAACTTGTTTTATCTTGAATTTGACTCAATAATTGTTGGATTTCTCGAGTTTTTTTAATGTTACAGAATTTTTGTCGCATCGAGCTTGATACTTATTGCATCGTACTTTATTTTAGGCAAGAAAAATGAAATCCGAGTGGAGAAATCAAGGAGTTCGTCACCGGCGAAACGGTGAGTGCCTGATATCAATTAAACTTCCAATTTGTAATCGTGAAAAAAAATGTGTATATTATAGGAAAACAATTTGTTGCAATAGGAGAAAAAGTTGATGACCGAAGAAGTTTGCGAACATAAATTATCAAAATATATTTTAATTCTATATCATCGATTGCGAAATATAATGAAATATTGATAATAAATTCGCGATATCTTTCTGCCACAATTCGCCCTACATTTTTGCGTAAAATTCTCTTTGCATTTGGATAAGAACGTGCGAAATTGTAAAATGTACGATTATCATCAACTCGTTTATGTTCTACGTCAATATCATAATTGCATGGGTATGTGTGTGTATACATACATTGCCGGCCAAAAGTTTGAATACACTAGTCGAAATTTCTTACCGCAATAAAAGTTAGATAGCGGACTCAAAAATAAAGATAATTAAATTTCCCAAGTGGCGTTTTAAAGAGGACAAGTTTACCTTTATTTTGCTTTTCTACGAAATTTTCTACCATTTTTTTTCGCCCCAGTACGCACTTTTTAACGTGGCCACTTTTCGGCTTTTTTTTGGCCATTAAAAATTAACTGCACAGTTTGTGGAAATTTTTTTCCTCTGTTCTGTCCATGCTAAACTTAAGAAGGATATCAAAACCTACATTTTTATTTTTTGGAAAGTCTCCTACGATTTTATTTCACCCCAGTATTGCATTTTTAGCTAAAAAAAGACATGTTTTAGAAAAAAATGCGTCATCGAAGAACTATAGGGTTTCAGAGAAAATGTTAAGAGGGTAAAAAGTTGCATGGGTTCACACTGGAGTGGCTAGGATTTTTTTCGAACATTTTTTTTTACCATTTTTGGTTGGAACTTTGATGAGTGGAGAGGTTCCACTTGGGAGTTATGGGGTCTAGGACAATATATTAAGGAAGGAAATTTGTTTACATTTTCATTTTCTATTAACTACATTTTTTCTAGATGTTTTTTTTTATTTTTGAAAATTAAAATGAAAATGAAATTTTTTTTAATTCTAAAAAAATTGTAGTTAATTAAAAATAAAAAGATAAATCAATTTCCTTTCTCAAGATATTGTCCTAGACCCCATCATTCCCAAGTGGAGCCCCTCCAGACATCGAAGTTCCAATCAAAAATGGTAAAAAAAAATGTCAAAAAAATTTCTAAAAAAAATTTAGCCCCTCCGGTGTGAACCCGTGCAACTTTTTACCCTTTTAACATTTCCTCTGAAAGCCTATAGTTCTTCGATGACGCCTTTTTTTCTAAAACATGCCTTTTTTAACTAAAAATGCAATACTGAGGCGAAAAGAAATCGTACAAGACTTTATAAACAACAAAAAATGTAGGTTTCGATATCCTTTTTAAGTTTACCATGGAAAAAACCGAGGAAAAAATTTTCCACAAACTGTGCAGTTAATTTTCGATAGCCGAAAAATGGCCACGTTCATAAGTGCGTACCGGGGCGAAATAAAATCGTAGAAAATGTTCTAAAAAAGCACAATAACGGTAAACTCGTCCTCTTCAAAACGCCACTTGGAAAATTCAATTATCTTTATTTTTGAGTGCGCTATCTAACTTTTAATACGGTAAGAAATTTCGACTCGCGTATCCACACTTTTGGCTGGCAGTGTACAAATATATAAACATATGTGCTTCTGCATGTGTATGCTACGTGTGTGTGTGCATTATACGACCGTACAGAAAAATTATCGTTTTTCCGGTATTTTTTAAATGGTTCATCCTACGCAAATACTTCCTGAATGTTTTGCTGTTTCGCATTACCTCTCGCGTTATCTTTGCGTGCAAAGTGCGTTAAAGGAACGGACGTTGACATATGAGTGTAGGAATAATAGCTAAGAATTATCGGACATGTTTTGTTTAGAACCGAAGTGCATGTAAATGTGCGAAGTAGAAGGATGTAATAAAAAGTATTTTGTAGATCGTAGGATTTTATAGTTTTTTTTTCAGGATTTTAGTTAAATTATCGATAAAAACTCGAATCACTATAATTTAGCAAAAAAATAAGAGGTTTTTGGTACTTGCACACCGCGCAACTTAGCTGCGATACGGCTGTGCGCAGTAGGTATTCTAATGGCGAAAACAAAAGTTTTTATGATTTTTGACGGTAGGGTATTACTTTTATTATTTAAGATAGAATCAATCTTTGATTTTTGACAGAAATTTTTAATAAATTCGAAATAATCGGTCAGAATTAGACATGTTTATTCACTTCTGGTAAATTCTAACGTTTTTCCAGTGAATGGACAAATGGGCCCTGCCGTAATAATTCTCAAAGCTGAGGGAAAAATTTAGCTCAACTACCGAAAATTGCAAAATTAATGATTGTTAAGAATTGCCAATGCACATGTTGTCAAATGTTGACACAAAAAAAATTGCAAAATTAATGATTGTTAAGAATTGCCAATGCACATGTTATCAAATGTTGTCACAAAATCATTTCATTCGTTTATCAAATTTTCACAAAATTTAACTTTTTGCTTCTATGTTGAAACAAACTTTAGTAGTTTTTTGGGAATGTCACGTTAAGGGGTTACACCACCCTGAGAGGCTAGAATAAGACTCGATATTTATGAATATTTTGTAGCTGAACTAATGCATCTTTTTTATTTCTATCTTTACACTCTTTTAGTACATGGTTTCAGTTTCTTAAATGTATTTTTTTAATGTAAAAATATTGATAATTGGCGGAGATACACGCTTCCGCGCGCGTCAAGTTTTTTTTTCCACCTTCAATCTGCGGGAATCTTAATGGGTTCACGGTTCATCTGAAACATAAAAGAATGAAAATATTTTGTTGAGTTAGATTAAATATACGGCGCTACATAGGATTTTATGGGGAAAAAAAATGGTTTTTTGGTATCACGTAGAAATTTATGTTTGTTTTTCACAGAAAATTTTTACCTAAAAATATTGGTTAAACAAAAATGGTTAACATTACAAAAAAAATCCTACGTCCCGATTGAGATAATTATGTTACAAATGTGTGGTATAAATTTCAGATCAATCGGAATACCTGTTGTTGAGTTATCTTTTCCGCAAATTCGAAAAATGTCGTTTCGAGAAAAACGCGTTTAAAGTTTTGACGCGGCTTCAATAGTAAAAAAACATTGAAAATTTGTGACATACCGTGTTGTTTAGTTAAGCGGCGATTCCTGCTCCATATAGGGGTCCTTCCTCAGCAAGTTGCTGGTCCTCGAGAGATAATTTTGACCTTCTCCGTATCAGCAAGCGATATACGATACTCGTCTTCGTCATTACACATATCATAACAATTACTTCCGATGATTATGTTTAATACGTGTAATATTAATGAAATATTACTATAGCCCTCATTATAAATACATGTAGCGATGTAAGTAGCTATTTCAACTACTTTCGTACCACTGAAACGAATATTCGGTGCGATTTTCCATATCAAAGCGTTTATGCTTTCGTTACAGTTTTGATTGTATCCTCCTAAACCTCCAATTGACCGTGGAATCGAACCTTCAAAGAAGAAATCTATGCTCGGGTACTAGTTTCATAGAAGCGAAGGGTGAATCTATCTAAGGGAGCGCTGCACAGTGCGGTAGAAAAAAATAAATATCTTTGTTAATATTGTAGGTACAGACTTGGCATTCAGCTTAAAATTTTCTTTAAGATTCAAACTATGAGAAAACAAATTGAAGCAAAAAAATCGGTTTTTCGCAAATTCAGGATGGTGTAACCCCTTAAGATGCAAAATAGCTTTGTATATTTTCTAAGAAATCGTAATAACAAATATAATACCGATATGTATAAGAATATTATTATTTTTGTGCCAACACAGTGATCTCCAAATCTAGCATTTAATAAAAATAAATAATAAATCGTTATCCTTTACAGCGTTCATCTACACTACACGTCCATCTAGTGGTGGTCGAGTGTCCATTTACTGGTCATTTCGTTCATTTACTGGCGATTTAGGCATTTCGTTATTTATTTATCAATTCCTCCAATATTATTTGTTACAATTCGAATTTTCCTACTATCAGAATAATATTTTTTCTCAGCTAAAGTAATTCAAAGTTTTCTTTTGACAATGTTTTCATTTTACAGTTCATCTGAATTCTGTAGTGTCGTTATTCGTTCATTTACTGCCTGATTTATCCCACAAACACCCATAACGCTCTCAATTTTGAACGGATCGATATGACATTTTCAAAGAATATTTTTGACATATTACATTTTGGGAATCCGTCGAAGACCAAAAAACGATATTTTCTAAAATTCCAACTAGCCGCAAGCCCTTAAATAATTTACTCACGACTCCGGTGTTGATTTGCACTTTCACGAATTTTTTTCTTTCGACATCTACTCTTCGTGATAATCGGTAACACGCGTTGTGAAACGCTCGAGGAAACGATTTTTCAGTGTATACAGCTAATATTTGGCCGGCTGTTATTTAACGAAAAATCGTCTCGGAAGTGGCTGGTGATTGGGATACAAAAAAGAAATGCTTGCACCGGCCTCATTATCATTCATGTTGATTGCCTTCTATTTACATTCGGTTTCGTCGCATCCGCTTATCACCCCGTTCGCTTGGTCGTTTTACAAATAATATGGCCTTGAAAAAAAAAAAAAAATACCCACGCGAAGTCGTGAAGAATCGTCGGGGTATATCAGCCAAAAGGATCATTCATTTTTGCTCCCCTGCCTCGTCGTGTTCGCGCTCCTCAGGAACTTCCACGAATTTTCGCAATAATTTCGTCAATAGAGACGAAAGTGTACGTACGAGGAAATTAATCATTGATAAGGCAAACAAATAGTCCGTACAATTGAAAGATCAAGATAGTGATGCATATCGATAAATTTATTGAACGTGAAATTAATGTTTATTTGCCATCCAGTGTTAAATCGACCGAGTCGCGTCTCGTAATTGGTTCTGCTTGACTAGACGTTTGCAATTTTGATTCTGTGACGTGATATCGTGTTGCGGGAAAAACTAAATTAGAGTGAGGTGAAGGATATTTTTGTCCTCAAGAGACGAAACGAATAACTTATTCTAAAAATATCCACGCTAGTCTTTGGAATTTTTACGAAAATTCACTCGTGAGACTGATTTTTTGGTTTGTTATCAAACGACCTGGTGCTCGATATAACGAAGCACAAACAAAAATGAGGAATTCAATGTGGCGTTACAAACCTTTGAAGAACTTCCTGATCACTGGGTGAGTTCAATTACGCTCGCACTCGGTGTCTCATTCAATCAAAACATTTAGGGATGAATCTGTTTCAAAATGTTTTTATCGGATTGTTGTTTTTGGGGGCACAAAATTTTATCGTTGAAGAAAAAAATTGTCTGCTAGTTGAGGGACTTTTAACGTTGGTATTACAATTTTTGCACGATTATTTGATAGCCTTCTGTATCCTTTTTCTGTGACTTTTGAATATAAAACTTCAGTTTGTCGTGTTTCGTCGAATTTTTCTTATTACGAATCTGGCTCGAATATAAGTAAAGGCGCATTCGGAGCACATAAATGGCATACCGTCCAGCCAAAATTTTATTCCATCGCATTGCACATCGATTACCAATTTTTTTCCTTCGAGCCCTTGACCTATTTATAGCTGTGCAGACTTGGAAGTTGATTTCTTAAAAATAAATGAAATGTATTCAAAATTTATATTTTCTTCCTCAAAATATACACAAAAGTGGGACCAAAAAGTTTGTTAAACACTTTTTTTTTTCCAATAGAAGATCGTGCCACCCTAGCACCCTGTCCAACCTCATTTTCTTCGGTGAACTGTGCCTAATTTTTATAATTGAACCTGAAGCAAAATATAAAAGAGTTTCTTAATCTATATATCTATATAAAAGGCATATATATTATCTTTTATATAGATTACTATATAATCTATATTAATCTATATAAAAGGCAAAGTCCTGACTGACGGACTGACTCATCATCGCCGCGCCTAAACTGCTGAAGATAGAAGCATGAAATTTGGAAAATATGTTTATGAAATATGAAATATCTGAAAATTGTATTCTTTGCGTGTATGAACTTGAAGCTCGGTATAAATATTCTTCAAAACAAATAATAAAAAGCATACTTCAGGATTTTTTTAAACAACCTCTAATGAGGGGTGCAACTGTTAATGAAGTCTCTATGTGCCAAATTCCACGTGGGCGGAAGCTAGTGGAGATATAAAACACCAGAGGTTTAGCAGGAACTTTTGAAAAATATTGATTTTTTAAAGAAATTACGCACACCTCCATTTGCATTGCATTTTTCCGAAAAACAATTTACCATAAGAATCTTAATCGCAAAAAGGTTCGTGAATATTATGCAAAAATCTTTCATACTCTAATCATTTATCTCTACATTAAGAACTCGGGGTAAATTTTCGCTAGAGTTGCTTATTCCTTTGAAAATCAGCTTCAACATGCCCATATCAATGTTCGGCCCAAAATGTAATCGAATTTATGGAAACTTCGAAGATTAACCTTTATTGGACACATCCACGTATGAAAAAAAAAAAAAAAAAACAAAATTGGTATCCTTTAGCATTGTTGGGTAAAACACTCGATCCACCTTAACGGAGTAATATGAAATGTTTCGATTCGTATAGTAGGATCGCGACAATAGCGTTTACGTTCTCGATTCGTTGGAACTTCCGCACGTTTTTTCATTCAGCAACAGGTCGTATGAAACCTTGACGGAAGGAGAGCAGCTTGACTCCGACAACGAATTGACGACGCATTCGTCTCCCGGTTCACGTTTTGCTTTGAGTATTGTACTTCCGGCGCGAGACACTTGCATTCAACGGACGTGCCATTGAGGAGAAAAAGGTCGATAAAGGCTGTGGTGGTTAATGGGAGCGTGAAAAGTGTTACGATTTGTCAAAGTTATTTACATTAGAAAATGTGTATATACATTTATACGTGTATGAGCGATAAACAATACTTTCGTAGATAAGATCAATGTACTCGAGTCATAAGATCATGTACTCAACTCATAAGATCACGTATCCAACATTTATTTGTTCGCAACGACATCCTAAAAAAAAATAATGCTTTCAAATAATTATCTAAGAGAAATAAAATCATACGAGGCAAATTGTAGGATTCTGAAGTGATAAAAATTTGCTAGTTTTTCTTTTTCTCGATAACTGTCGTACATGGTTGATCGAAATATTCTGGGAAGAAAGAGAAAGAAAATTGCCACGTTTTCATTCGAAATCTCTTTGTTGGACTCACGATCTGGAATGGCGCATATGTAACCAATGTTGGAGTGTAATGACGAAGTCTATATCTTTGAAACGCTACGAAAATTCATTTTTCTCAATTGAGTTGCTGAAAAAAATGTTCGATTTTTTTTTTAGAATTGATCTTTTGTGATATTAAAACCGAATGTCAAAAGGGTTTTTCTTTGAAATAATTCTAAAGATAATTATTAATTTTTTTATATCACGATAATGAAAATTGCAGATGTTGGCGCGAAATGTCACGCTATCAGCGCTGGCGCTTGTGACGTCACCGCGCGAACGCGACTGAATAGGCTATGTATACGGCTTACACGCGAGTGTATACAAAAGTAAATTTTTTTTATCATTTTACATCTAAAAATATCGAGCATTCTGAAAAAGTCGAAATATAGTTTAGTTTTCGTGCATCGATGTGTGAAAGTGGATTCGTGAAGGCAAATTCGAGTAATTTACCGACCGTGGATAACTGAACATTTTTAGGTTAGGAGAGGCTTGATAAATTATGTCATTTTTTGCCGCTACGTATAAGGTGTAGCAGAAAGAAATCCATTATTTTTGCATGCAATTGGAGGCTTTGTTTAGCATAGTTAGAATGATCTGATTTAGGTCTAATATGCACCGTTTTGATCGATAACTTGTTGCCACTTTGAAGGTAATTTCATTATGCCTTTCTCATAGAAACCCTCGTCCCTATTGGCAAAAAACTGGGACAGTCGATTTTCACAAGCTTCTCTTGAGGCGAATTTTTCACCAGCAAAATCATTCGCCATAGACAGGAACAGGTGGTAATCACTTGGTGCCAGATCCGGACTATAAGGTGGATGCATAAGAACCTCCCAACCAAGCTCCCGGAGCTTCTGGCGAGTCACTATCGATGTATGTGGCCTGGCGTTGTCCTGATGGAACACAATTCCTCTCCTATTGGCCAAAGCTGGCCGCTTCTGGGCGATTGCTTCCTTCAGACGGTCCAATTGTTGACAGTACAGGTCCGAATTAAGAGTTTGGCCGTAGGGGAGCAGCTCATAGTAGATGATTCCCTGCCAATCCCACCAAATACACAGTAAAATCTTCCTGACCGTCAATCCTGGCTTGGCCACCGTTTGCGCCGGCTCACCGCGATTCGACCACGACCGTTTTCGGTTGACGTTGTCGTAATTGACCCACTTTTCATCACCAGTCACCATCCGCTTCAGAAATGGGTCGATTTTGTTGCAATTCAGCAGCGATTCGCAGATGGAAATTCGGTCCATGAGGTTTTTCTTGCGTTAACTCGTGTGGCACTCATACATCGAGCTTCTTTTTGTGTCCAGCCTTATTCAAGTGGTTCCAAACGGTTTTTTGTGCAATGTTTCGCCCCTGGGTAATCGAAACAGTGCTTACATGACGGTCGGACTCGACGATTTCCATTGTTTTATCGATATTTTCGACAATTGGCCTTCCAGAGCGTGGTGCATCTTTGACATCAAAATTACCGGAACGGAATCGACGAAACCAAAATTGCGCGTGATTGGCTGTTACAGTATCAGGACCATAAACACTATTCACATTTTCAGCCGCCTGGCTTGCGTTTTCGCCTTTATCGAAGAAAAACTGTAAAATATGGCGTATTTTCACTTTGCTGGTGGCCATCCTTGACGCGCGCTCAAAAAATATTGAGTCAAGCAATCACAAAACTGTCTGAAATGTTTATTTTAGTACGAAATCTTATCTTTCTAACGCCATCTAGCGTAATCCGATCGCACTTATACAACGCGAGATACAGATTACTAAACCCATCTATTGCAAAAATAATGGATTTCTTTTTACTACACCTAATATCATAAGCATTTTGAAAAAGACGTATTTAAAAAAAAAATATTTCAATACAGTTTATGTTATAACACGTTTACACTGACATCAAAGTGGTATTCACAGCAAAAATAAATGGACGAAGATGTCGGGTTGACGCGTCGTGTTGCATCGAACCACAGATTTCGACGTTTTATGTCTTGTGGCACATTCAGAAATACCTATTAGGGGCACTTTTCGTCGTATTTATACAAAGAGGAACAAAACAAGGCTTATACGATGTTGTCGTTGCCATCGTTGACAGAATACTCGTATTATACGAGTAGTTCGTATACCGGCTTTCGCGCGTGACGTCACAGAGCGCTCGGGTAACTTCGGATGCTCTTGGCGTGTTTTTGCCGAGCCGAACAGAACAACAATTTCAAAGTGCTATATCATTGTTATTTGTTGAAAAAAAAGGAAAATACTTTGCTTTAAAAACCGCACATGAACTTTACAACGAAAAAAAAAATCATTTAATGACCCAATTGCTAAAATATTTTTTTTTGCCGAATTTGCGTTACGAATGTTTTTCAGGAGCCTTATTAGGAATCTACAACATAAATTGGCGAGACATTATTTCGGATAATACTAAAATTGGATAAATAATGAAAAAAAAAAGAAAATAAAAGAGAATTTTCGTTGTGTTCCGACGACGCGAACTTCAACACCGTATAGCGATGGTATTGAAGTTTGCATCGTTGGAACGCAACAAAAATTCTTTTTTCTAATCAAATTACGTCATCTGTATTAATATATGAAACATTTTTTGTCAGATTGCATTTGTAGATTTCTAAATAAACATCCTAAAGAATGTGTCACTGATTTTCCTAGCTCAAATCTGAGAAAAGAGGTTTGAGTAAATTAAATAAAATCATTTCCATTGCACTCCAACGATGCACACTTCGATATCATTTGGAAGTCCGGAAATGAGTTATCGCGATTACCACTGATACAGATGATGTTGATACAGATGAAGTTTGGATCGTTGGAATGCAACGAAGATTCATTCTTTTTAATTTTTCAACGTTTTTTTTTCCGTTTTAGGCTGCGAAAATCGCTCAAACGTTTTTACACATTCTTATTAGACATTCGGGAACTCAAAATGCATAAAAGGCTTTCTATGATCATGAAAATAAAGGGATGAAAAATGAACAAAAAAAATCGTCAAAGTCCAACGTTGCAAACCTCACCGTCATCGATGCAGGCCCTTTTTTATTCCAACCAATTGTACACAAACCGTGAACATGTTCGCTGATTCGTGGCAAAAAGCGTTTTTCGAAGTGTTTTTTAAAATAAATTTATAATACTTTCAATTTTTATGTCGAAAGAAAATGCAATACATCGATAGTCTGTTCGACGGATTGATTTTCTTCATAAGTTTGACCGCTTTTCGGCCAGGCGAGTATCATATCTCATCATTTAAGAAGCATACATTCAACGAATGTAAAATGAATATGCATACAAGCGGCAATCGCAATTCAGCGATGCCATCCATTGCCATATTCAAGGTACGATTTTTCACGTTAACGTTCGTCTCATTGATAAAATAGTTAATTGCTCGGTTATTACTGAGAAAAACGATGTAACGCGAAAAATACTCGTGTCATATAATCGTCCCGATTATTTTTACTTGTCCTATTCCAAGAAGTAAATAAATAACACATCCTCTACTAGTGCCATTCAATGAAACATCAGAAAAAACACCAAATTGATTATTGTGAATAAAACAAAAATAAAAAAATTCTTTGTGAATTGATATTCGTAAATGGAACGAGTAGCCTAAATTCATTACGCTGTTATAAATAAATTCATAAACTCTTCAATGCCATACAAATACGACGTTGACGTTTGCATCGTTGCAATGCAACGAAAATTCTTCCCTATTTTTCAAATTTCTTCATTTTTATTATGATCATTTTTATTAATAGATTAAGGTCGTGAAATTCTAATGAGAATAAGAAAGACCGTTTGGATGGTTTTCGTACCCTAAATCGGCAAGAAAAATGTGAGCAATAGAAAAAACAAAACTTTCGTTTGTATTTCAACGATGGAAACTTCGACATCATTTACAATTGCAGTACTGAATTCTTACTGTCCTGTTATTCAAGGAAAAACCCATTTCAAGAACTCGAATTTTTCAGTTTTAGAGTAGTCGACTCGACGACAATTTTATTTGTATTGTTCAGTGCCAATTCCGATTGTATTAATTCCCATTACTTTAACATTGATTTTAAAGGATCAGTTCGCATAAATATTCAAAATACTGCTTTTCAAAAGCTCTCTTCAATGAGAAATCACTTTCTTTTTGGCAGTCAAATAATATATCGCCAATATTCGATAATTAAAAAATCGATAAAGCTACATTTATAGTATACACGACAAGTCGAAACATTAAACGCTGAAACTAATTCGACGAATATGAAAAAGTCACCGCACTTTCTCTCAAAGTCGTTAGAAATTCGCGTACATTCACTTCAAGTAATTTGCATATGTTTATAATAATAGTAAAAACATTCGTTACTTGTGTTCGAAAACATCGATGATTGGTGCCAGAAAGACCTAAAGTTTTTACAGCCGTGCGTTATAAATGTGTGTGCGTGTGCGACGGCGCGCAAACGCGAGAGCTAGTCTCGTTTCGAATCGGAGCAACTCGCGTTCCTTTCTCTTGTCTCTCGATTCGACTGAGAACTCTGAATCACGAGGAGTGCCGCAGTTGATCTTCGACAGCCTTCAAATTCGAACGTAAACGCTATGCATCGACGAAATGCTTTAACACGCGTTCAGGAAGCAATTGTTCATCGGGAATAAAACAAGCTAAAATGTTACATCGTGCGGCGCAAAGTGAAATTACATTGAAAAAAATCGATCTGCAACGATTGATTTTTAATACTTCATTCGGTATTTAATTACATATCAAATATTTAAATGTAATACTTTCTTCGGTATTTTTGAAAGTATTACTTTTGCGAGTAATCGAATTCCGCGCACTCAATGAACGTAGTGAATTCACGAAGGTTGCGTTGGTGGTAAAAGGTTTTTTTTTTTTTTTTGTTATCCTATCATAATTGGTTTCCTATCCCACCATAAATTCGCGTCCTTTGTTCCAAAATATAAAAAAAACTCTTGGAGTGTAAATATATGTGAAAGAACGACCAAATTATGACAAGGTACACGAATCCACCAGTGCACAAAATGCGTCAGATGTATGACACTATTACGAGAATCGGTTTACAAAAATCTTGCGATCACACGGTACGAGAGAACAATTGTTCTTCGTTGCAGGAAGACATGCGTTTGCTCGGGTCAGTACTTTCTAAATGTTAACACGTTTTTCTATAATAAGAAATGCTTTCTCATTTCGCACATTATAATGCATACTCGTAGGTATATACAGGTATTTACAAATGTACGGATTATTTTGAAGTTTGCATCGTTGGAACGCAACGAATGTTTCGTAGCCTGTTTTTTCGTTTGGCAAATTTACGCCTGTAATATCACTCGAACGTTATTCGGGATCCTCATTAGAGACCTTCAGCCTAAATATGCAAGATAAGATTTTGGATGATAATGAGAATGAGGAGATAAAAAAAATTAAACATAATTTTCGTTGCACTCCAACGATGCAACCTTCCAAATTGTATGTACAGAGATTAGAGTATATAATTAAATGTTGCGATATTTTACTGAAAAATTTCGTGAAAAGTCCAAAAAGTCCTACAACAAAGAGACAAATTCATGAATGTTTGTACAAAAATTGTACGAACGCTCAGGGTTTCAGCGACTATTTTTTTCACGCTACGTTGACAACGAAAGTTCAAATGTACAAAAAAAAAAAAAAACAGAACAATCGTGTTCTCCTAATTTCTGCGCGAAAATATTCCATGCGAAATTTTCGACTAAAAAGGAGATCGTTACGCAAAAAAAAAAAAAAAAAAACAAACAGGATATGACGCAAAAGCGGCTCAACGTTAATGAAAAAAAAACTCGCTTTTTCCCCTGCTCTTTCTGAGCGAACACGACGCGTTAATTGCAAAGCTCAAATACTTCACTCAGTTGTTATCGGAGATTCGATTATTTTCACTTCGTCCAGAATGCAAATTACAATTGCTTATACAAATGATGATGCAGATGCGAATATACTCGGTCGTGCCCATTCAATGTTTCAATCATTGTGGCATTTTCTTAACCACGGATTCATTTAATTCGCTACCAAATGTTCGAGCTTATTAACCGTCGTCTTATCCGGAAATTAAATTTTGAAACGTCGTCACTCGCGAGAAATAAAAAAAAAAGAAATAAAATAAAAGAAAACCGATCGTTCGATAGTTTCGTGGGTAACGATGCGTCTTTGTCTCTGAAAGTGAAAAAAAATATTCATTTTATCTCTAATTGCTCAATTATCCTTGACGTTTGTGGGGGATACGTTTAAAGAAGAAAAATTATGACGATTCTTATTTGCTTTTGTCTGGTAAAATGGTGGATAATTTAAAAGATCTACGAAATCTCCGCAAAGGTGATGATTTTACAATACAATGAAACTGCAGTTATACGTTGTTCAAATGGCATCGACGTTTGCATCGATGGGATGCAACGAAAATATATTATTTTTTCGTATTCCCGATATTCTTTGGCACATTTAGGCTACAAAAGTCTCCGAAATATATTTTGAGAATCCTTATTAAAAAAAGGTATAACCAAAAGCTGCTTGAAAAAGGTTTTACATAATAAAGTTACACGAATGAAAGAACCAAAAACGATTTTCATTGCGTTCCAACGATGCAAACTTCAACACCATTTTTTCACGGGGTACAGCAAGTTTGTCGTATAAATGAGAATAACGTGGAAGTGAAATAAAGTATGTATCTGAAAGACTTTACACATTTGAAACGCATTTGAAAATGACGATTGGTGCATAATTCGCGATGTTTTTTTCTTTGATAGCAGTACCTCTGTTAAATTAATATTTGATTCTCCAATTCAAAATTTGATTGGTAGTAATGAAGTAACGAGCCAACCAAAATTTGTTTTATTTTCGTTTAGAAATTTTATTTAATGCGAGTTTGTAACATTAAAGCTTTGACGTTTTAGACTACACGGAGAGAATTAAATGTTAAAAATTACCGTGCAGCAACGGTAACCAGATGACAACCCTGAAACTTCGCTTATTATTACTGAGTAAAACACAGATTTTCACGAAAATAAAATAAAATTTCTTCTTCAGATAGAACATTTTACCAGATTTTCTAGTCAATTTTGATGTGTAACAAAATACGCAAAACTTAAATTTAAAAAATATATAATATCAGCGAAATTTTACTGTGCATTTTATTATTTTATGCCTTTCAAAAATGTCTATAAAAAAGTATCGTCTTTATAACAGTTATTTTAAGATTTATTATAAAATTTAATGAGTGTTATAGGAAAATGTATTGTGCTCTCGGTAAAAATTATCGTGCGCGCTACCCTTCTTGTATAGTAAAATTTTAGCTACGTATTTGAAATTTTCCGTAACGTGAGTTAAAAAAAAACTTGTCGCATACGAATTATTATGCTTTTCTCACTTGTCACCACATTGAAATATATCACGGTAATTTTTACCGTGAAATTCACGACAAAAATTACTTTTTAATTCTCTCCGTGTAGTCAATAACAGATATGCTCGTAATAATAACATATATGTAATCACAGTCAAGTACATACATACACAGTACGATCCTAAAATTTTACAGTGGAAAAAATAAAGAAGGTTGTAGAAATTGTTTTATACTTGTCGGTTATTTTTTGTGACGCAGAACACTCATTAACGTATAACTAAGAAAAAAACGGACCTCAAAACGGACGCTGGGAAACAAAATTCATAACGTATAAGCGAAAAATGCAGAAATAAAACTTCATAACATACTTTATAGGCGGAATCTACTGGGGGCAGAGAAATTTGACGTATAAATGATGAAAACGTAAAAACGAGGTTTCGCTGTATGTTGTTGTCCTCAATAAAATAAGAGACAGTTGTATTTTTATGAGTCCCCTTAACTCTTTTTAAACACTGCAAAGAGCCTCTGAAGTTACGGGTCGTTTCTAATAGTTCTCTTGGCTAAAAATAATTTCATTCGATTATAAAATATTGGGTGTGTCAAATAATTCATTTCAATCTATGGCTTTCCTCGTACCAGTAAAACACTTTCTTATTCTTTTTTTTTTGCAATGCTAACCAGCCATTTTTTTCGGACTCTGATGAACCAAGAAAAAAACGAGCACACTTTACTTTGAATGTATCTAAACATGATCTTTGTAGCATCAAGATCGCTAAATCATTTCGTTTGTTATATTAGTCAATGTAGGGGAAAAAACGATTTTCGGGACGATTCACTCTCTGACAGTGGGGGTGCATGGCAAGTGAAACAGATAAATTTGATTATTTAACACAATGAATATATCCAAAGTGATTTTATCTCGATCAGTGCACGGCTTCCATACGTAACTCCCAGAAATGACCCTCAACTCTAGGAGTTGATTTCGTTTTGTAAAATGGCTCGATAGCATAGCTAAATCTGTCAAAAAGGATTTAGGTGGTTAAAAAAAAAATCAGTTTCTATTGCATTTGAACAACATTCGGAGTAATGCGCGAATTTAAAAAATAGTAAATTTGTTTCGCATCTGTCAAATTTAGATACATAATCATTACGACGGACCGCGGAGATTGAAAGATACTGAAATGTGTTTCTTCGATTCAATGACAGTATTGATGCAGATACAAGAATTTTTAGCTGCCCGCAAATATGCGCACTGCGCATATATCTTTGCGACGAGAATGTGTCACGTGCTCGTTCGCCAGACAGGTTTTTCTTTTTTTTCTTTTTAAAGAAAGTGTGATTCGTGTGCAGAAAGTGTGACGAGTTTGCAGTCGCCGATTCGACGAGTTTGTCGTTCGAGATTTATCACTTTAATTGAATAAGCGGTACTTTCGATCTGGTCACGTCGTTATTACCTCAGATAATTCCTTATTAGGTTTGCATAATTCATATCGAGTATTGATAAATTTGATCATTAAAATACCCGTCGAATCGAATAAACATTAAATTCAAAACCTTATTTCATTGAAAAACGTTGATTAAAAAAATGTACGCCTGCTGATAATGAATTATCATTGTTATAAATTCATTCATTTTAACTCTTATAAATTAATATATTAAGATTTATCGGTTTACAACTGGCTAATCATTTCATCGTTATCTCTTTTGAGGCTTTTCGATAATTAATTCTTCGTATCGAAATACACTTAATCGATTTTCTTGAGTTTAATCTTCTAAGTCGTGACGTCAGTGTGGCTCGAAGTCTCAACGTAATCGGACAAGGTGAAAGGCGAACGAGAAATTAAAGCTTCATTTCGTTTCTGAGTAAAGGTTGTGGACACTCTTTAAGAATATATATACAAGTTGAACAGTTGTTAATCCTTTCGAATATGGGAAGTAGGGAGGTGGACGACTTTAATATCGCCACGATTTATCGCGATAAAACACGTTCAAGGTGAAATTGCGGCGAAGATCATTTGCCCTTCGGGGGGATGAAATAAAAAGGCGTGGGAGAGAGAGGAATATTTGTGGGCGGAGCTCGCTGACGTATTTCCCACAGTATTTGCGTTTGTTTCCTGAAGTGCTTCGACGGAGCAAAGGACTCCGGGAAACTCCACGACGATATCAGAGCGTGGCCGGCGCATTGGGGGGCGGGGGGGTAATTAATAATATACGCAGTGAATCGCTTAAATACTGTGGAAAATACGTCAGTGAATCTCGCATATTTACGGTTGCATACAACAATAAATATTAATGATTTTAAAAAATCACACTTCTCGAGAAGAAGAAAAATATTTTTTCCATGCGCGAGGATAAAACGAATCATTTACTGAGTTTGAATAAACGCTTTTCATTGTAGCGTCATTTTTTTTCGTCGGCAAAATGATTATCTAACGATTTTATTCCACATGTAAACCCTTGGGGTTTTTTTTTACACCTCTCGTCTGTTCTTCCTTTTGTACTTCATAATACTTTTTTCTACAACATCCATTCTGCTATTTAGATCTCTTCATTTCCCCGAGTTCTACTTATTCCTATTCTTGTTTTCTCTTTCTTTTTGCTAGTCTTAATTACGCATAGAGTACTTTCAATCAGACATCCAGACTTATTTAATATGTAAATTGATAGAAATGTAGCCAGCATGTCATCTCCATAAAGTGCACGGAGAGAATTAAATGTTAAAAATTACCGTGCAGTAACGGTAACCAGATGACAACCCTGAAACTTCGCTTATTATTACTGAGTAAACACACAGATTTTCACGAAAATAAAATAAAATTTCTTCTTCAGATAGAACATTTTACCAGATTTTCTAGTAAATTTTCATGTGTAACAAAATACGGAAAACTTAAATTCAAAAAATATATAATATCAGCGAAATTTTACTGTGCATTTTATTATTTTATGCGTTTCAAAAATGTCTATAAAAAAATATCGTCTTTGTAACAGTTATTTTAAGATTTATTATGAAATTTAATGAGTGTTATAGGAAAATGTATTGTGCTCTCGGTAAAAATTATCGTGCGCGCTACCTTTCTTGTATAGTAAAATTTTAGCTACGTATTTGAAATTTTCTGTAACGTGAGTTAAAAAAAACTTGTCCCATACGAATTGTTATGCTTTTCTCACTGGTCACCACATTGAAATATATTACGGTAATTTTTACCGTGAAATTCACGACAAAAATTACTTTTTAATTCTCTCGGTGTGCCGTATAAATCAGACGATCTTTAAAGTCGTAATTTTTTGTTAAAAGTTCGGTGACTTGGCTAGAAATTTTACCAGTATACTGGCATGCATTCGTACTCCATCGTATACAAAAATCCGTGAATTGTTAAGTATTCGGGTTCGTGAAAGGAATGCCTAAAACAGCGTATTCAAACAGTTTTAGCAATTTAGTACCGGTTCGGATGAAAACATGTTAATTGAACTGGAATTTCAGAGTCAATGACCACAGTTGACATAGTTCTTATGCAATGAGAATGTATCACATGGTAAAATATAGGGACAATTAAATATCAAGTGTTGAGCTTTCGCGTCTATATTCGGATCGCTACTACACATAGAAGAATTGTTTACGTGGACACACTCGTATACGATTCAGTATTCTCTTGAGCGACGATCGTACAACTTCACGCGTCAATGTCTGGTTAAAATGTAATTTTTTTCGTGATTGTCTTTTGAAAAGAAAAAAAAAACCGGTGGATAATTTTTTTTAACCTCAGGATAATATTTGGAAAATATATCGACGCATTTACTTGTGATAGAAGAACCCAGTATTGAAGTTTGCACCGTTAGAATACAACGAATTATTTTTTCTTCATATTTTTATTTCCTTGGCTTTATAATTACACATCTTTCCTTTGATATTAAGGTTAAGGATCTTCGAATAAGCGTCCCAAAAGATTTTCGACTGATATTGCTACCTTAAATATGTCAAACGATATTTAAAAAATAATTTTCATTGCCAACGGTGCAAACGCTACTTATATAAAAGAACGGGACCAGCGTCAGCATTCGATAAAGTTATTAAGGCCTTAGGCCACTCTAGGATTTTCCAAAAATTGATTTTTTTTGTTAAAAATGTACCTTAGTACCTATAAAATTATATTCCAAAAGATTATGGGTGTGAAAAATCTCTAAGTACTCGATTTTCGAATTCTAGCGCAACCCATCTTGATTCATGTCGTGACTTTCTACTAACTTTAAACGCGTTTATCTCAAAACTACATTTTTCAAGTCGGCCGGACTCATAACTCAAACAAATTTCAACCGATTCACTTGAAATTTTAACTGTATATTTAGGATTAAATTTTCTGAGGCACTACGTAGGATTTTTTTAAATTATATTGCATAGTTCCTTCTTTATAAGCAATTTTCTGACGATTTTCTCATGGCATTTTGTACTTTTTGTTTTAGAAATGCGCTATTTTGACAAAAAACAATATATCAAAAAAATTCTACGTACTTCTATAGCTATTCTTATATATAATCGAAAAAAACTTTAGTGTCTCGTCATAACTCAAAAATTATAGGAGCTGTTGGTCCGGCCGTTGACCTTCCAGAAATAAAGGCATCATCGGAAAAATGCTACACAGTCGCCATTTTGACATGTATCGATGTGAAAAAATAATTTTGTGTAGTCAATTACGTGTATAATAAAACCTCTATTTTGTAATTCCGATTTATTTTATGGTTTCGCTGAAAAAAAGCACAAAATATGCCCTTTTTTGGCCTCCAGAGTGGCCTAAGGCCTTAAACGTGATATGTGAAAAGATGTTATCAACCTCTCAAATATCTCACGTTATAAACGGCGAAGCTCTACGAAGTTTTTCAAACAGACATTACAGTTCCTCATATCCGCTTTATATTTTAATGAATTCTGTCGAAAAAGGCATTTGCTCAAAAGCTACCAAAATTACTGCGGCTCAATTCGCAATTTTTCATATGAAGTTGTGTTAATATTTGTCATTCTAAAAAAATCATCTGGTGGTAATTATTGTAAGTTCCAAGTTCAACGTTTAATGAATACATCCACGTTAAAAAAAATTGATATACTTAAATATTTATCGGTGAACCCTGTGACCCTCCATACAAAGTTATGATATAACATAATTCCAGTCAAATAAATAATTTAAAAAATGAAAAAGGCAGCGATTTCTATTATTAACGTTTAAAAGTGAAAAAAAAAACAGTAAATACGTAATTGCTCGACTATAAAAATCATCTACGTTACATAAATGATATGGTAACATCGTTTGGACGTTCCGTAGTTTATCGTTGAGTGATAAGGAATCACGATGAGCCGAAGTGTAACTAGTCCGAAGCAGCTTGAAATAACCGGATCTTGGGCTCCTTGACACAGTCTTGATTCGACCGACGATTTGATACTATTGATGATAGATGCGGGTGCACCTGTTCGTCGATTAGTAATTCGAAACGGATATTCGACGCGGCGAGAATATAAGGGATATGATTAAATAGCAAACAGTGCTTAAAAGAATCAACAAATAAACAGATATCCTTCAACAAAACACATTGTCTTGCTGCTCCATCATCCGTGGATAATATACACTGATACGCGTGATCTTGTTACACTGTATGACGTTCACTTGCTATTCGTTTCTATAAAACGTTTTGTAAATAATTCCATCAACGATTACGTTTAAATATTCGATCACACGTGTGCACACAATTTCCATGCAGAATTGCATACATTTTTGCTTAATCTTTGTTCATTTAGCAAATAATGAAATGTTATATTTGTCGATTGATCATACTGTCTTATTTTTACGAAGCAAACATATTTTTTACTCCAACAGTGTTCTACTAATGACACAAAAAATTCTTATCAATATCGTAATTACTTTGAATACGTTGAGTTTTGATTTTATATCCAGACGTTATGTGAGTTATCATTTAAAAAATCGCATTTGCTTTGTTATTTGTTAATCCGCGAAAATGTTTAACAATTTATAAATAAATGTGTGAAAACTTTGACTTTTTCGCGGTGACCAATGCTCCTCGGAAAAAAAGCATCCGAAATTAGAAAAACTAAACACATTTAATTTTTACACGAAATTATTTAGGAAATTATTAAGAACGAAGGATTTAATAAAATATTCATTTTTTAAGAAATGGCTGCACACCGAAGCGAACGTATCGATTGTCGGTGGAAAAACGCTCTATTTTCCTTAAGGCGGTCAACCACTTTAGATGCTTCAAAAAATATATATTTTTTAATTTCATAAATCGTTAACAAAATATCTTGAGAATACCCTGAAAATTTCAAAACGATATTCGGATTCCTTTTAACGGTATGTATATAAATGATAAAGACTCTCCGCTCGACTCCCAAGCGCGCTCAGGAATCCACGAGCGCTCAGTTAGGTAGTTTGTTTGGGCTTTCACAACCCAAATTTGGGTTTTTATAACCCAAACAAACCCAAACCCGACCGTTTGGCGATTAGCTCCAAAACATCTCCATTCTGGGTACAAATTAATCGAGGCAGCGGCATTTCTTGCTGCTATTTTATTCAATGAAGGAAATTTAGCCCTACTCATGGTTATGAATGAATTACAAATCGTAGTTGGCAGGCAACGCTAGGCAACTGCCGAGCGAATGGATCAGATGCGCGTGGCTCGGCAAAAAAGAAAAAGTTTATTAGAGAAAAAAGAAGCTCGAAAAGCTCGTAAAGAGGAAATGCAAGCTTCAAATGAATTGCATGAGGAAGAGGAAGGACTGCTGTATGGTGCTGGAATCGCTGATTAATCGGTAAGACACTTCATCATTTGATTAGACACATTTGACTTTGAGTTTTTCGTTTGTGAAACTTTAAACGTGTTTTTCTCGAAACATTTTTTCAATTTGCGGGAATCATAACTCAAAAATCAATGGATGGATCATCTTCAAATTTGGAACACGTTTACATAATATAATTTATTAAAACATGAACCTAAAGTTGGAAAGATTAGATTGTTTAAAACATATTTATTATTGCAAAATGCCGGAAAAAAATGCTAAAAATCGATCATTTTTTTTCAAACACGTTCCAACATCCAATTCTCAATTTTTTTCTTCAAAATTTAGGTTCATTTTCTTAAAAAAAACATCTCAAGAATGTATAGAAATTTGTTGGACTATTTCAGATGCGAATTGCGAGCTGCACAATTCCCGCAAATCGACAACGACGATAAGGACACGCCAAGGGACACAGCGGGTTACACCTTAATTAATGCATGAAATAACTTGAAAAAATTACCAGAGATGTATAAAAATATGAATAAATTATTGTCAGAGTTGTGGAAATTTTCGTTTTTTTACAATAAAAAAAATCCAAAAAATCATCTAATTTTCGGTCTCCTAAAGTGGTTGGCCGCCTTAATAACAGAAAAACTATGCGTCGAAAATAAAATTCCCTTGTTCAAGGACCGCTTTTTGATATATAAAAGAAGTTCGTTTAATTTGAAGTTGATCGGTGCAGTGATTTTTGACATAACGTGGTCACCGATTTTGGAAAAAGTCATTTTGAGAAAAACGCTTTCGAAGTTCGCTGGTTCGCGGAACCTACTTACAAGCCCTGATAACTCCCTCAATTTTGAACGGATCGACTTGGAATTTTCGGAGAATATTTTTGAAATGTTATATTTTGTAAAACTTTCATATATCGTTGGAAACACATAAAAAGATTCAATATTTATATGTACGCCGTTCTACTCGTCTACATTGACCGGAATGAAACTTTTCGTGTTCCATTCTGTGTCGTTTACACTCGTACCGGAAACACTCTACATACGCATGAAAGTTCAAAGTCTACATCCCCCATTTACCGTCAATGGTAAATAGTGATTTCATTATCGTCATGATTATTATCGGCTTATCTTATTTGCCTTGCTTAGAACGACGTTGCAAGCGTTTTGTTTTATATTTTTCTACGTGTTAAACACGATAGTGTGATATCGTCAATGTGTATTAGTTTCTATCCACTGTTACCAATCTGAATCGAGTGAAACTTGCTGGCGTAGAGACGAGCATTAGTGATAAGTAGACCATCGTCGCAGTAATCGCATCGCACGTTCCGTAAAATCATCCATAATTAGTTTTGAAAAAATCAACGGTGTTGTTCTTTCCGGATGTATACTTATCAATGCCTGAAATATTTAAAAAGATCGGGAAATAAAGGATATAAAAGTGCGATCGATAAACGCGAACTAAAGTTGTGAAGTTTTGGAGAAAATGGCCGTGTTTAATTGTGTAGTCATAGTTAATGAATGGTCGATCATTGGTGTTAAAAACTAATGTTACTTTAGTCAAGAATAGGCGTATAATTATAGGCTAATCGAAAGATGTGGTGATGTCTTGATGATACATAATTAAGAGGAAAAGATCGCGTTGCGTAGACTCAAAGTGTTTCTACTTGGATTCATTTCCAAAATTGTCAAAAAAAAAGGGGAACAAAATGACGAAGAGTGACGATAAAAAACCGCTTATCGAAACGAGTTCTACTGAGAATCTTTGGTGAGAAAGATGAACTATGAAGCGTGATAAAATTATTATCTCATTTTTTATTTATGTACGCACATCTCAGTTACAAAAAATATTCCATGCATTTGTTTGTGGATAAGGCACTTTTTAAGTTATTTTATTTTCTCAAAGGCTCTGTAAACTATATAATTTTTTTACATTTTGAGTAATTCGCTCAATATGTTCCGCGTTGGGCAGTACGAGTTAAGATGCTTGATAATAGACTCTCAAAAGAATTAACAAAGAAGAAATATCATTGATCTTTTCTACAAAAACGATATTGAAATTGCCGTAACAAAAAACTTTCCCCGTTAATTAAATGACGAGACGAGATAATGACACCTTTATTTTTCAAGCGTAAATACCTCGAGAATCATGAAAGTGTCAACATTAGTACATTACGTTTTTTTTTTAAGTAATAATGGAAACTAACATTTTTTTTTTACAAAATCCGAACAAAACTAAATAATGCTGACGATATTTTTAAAGGACGAAAATTTCGTGAACAACATAAAGTAACACGGGATCCACGTTTCGATTTCCATAACGTTACAATTGATTTTCTCTCCGTAGAATATTAAATAACGATTGTCAAATGACAAAGAAAGATTCATGGTCCGTCAATCGTTCGAAGGATTTTTGCAACAACGCCTAATGTCAATTGAAATCTACGCGACGAGAAACATTGAAAAGTGCGTTTGACATTTTTTTCGTTAATCGTTTCAGGGATCGCGACGAAGAGCGCGAACTTCTGGGTACAACCAACCCTATCGGAAGCCCGGGAGCTCCAACCGCAAATGGTGATGATGGAAAAGTTGCGAAAGTGAGAATAAACATCGAGGGTATGAGCTGTCAGAGTTGCGTTAAAAATATCGAGTCTACGATTGGAAATCGTGCCGGAGTTGCGAATGTCAGAGTAGTACTCGAGGAAAAAGCTGGCTACGTCGATTACGACGTCGGCGAGACGTCGTCTTCGGAATTGGTCGAGGCGATAAGCGAAATGGGCTTTGACGCTTTTCTGACGTCTGACGAAAATGACGATCTTAACTGCAATAGCCAAAAAATTGGGCCGGTTACCAGTACCTGCAGTATACATATAGACGGCATGACATGCTCGTCCTGCGTCAATAGTATTACAGGTGAGACTATTTCTCCACAATAATTGTTAACGGGAAAAAACGCATTCACAATTACTGATGAATTCAAAATGGGTTCAATAAAAAAATTGAATTAAAAAAAAACGTCGTCTCTCGACCGGAAGTACAGTCGTATTGTTTTGAGGAAAAAAGGATCATGCATTTAAAGAAGAAAAATTTCGAACAAAATATGTTCCTGGAAGAATATCTTGGTCCATATAATATCCAAAAATCATTAAATCCACGGAATTCGACGATGAATTTGTAAATACAGATTAACATTTTTTTTTCACATGCAAAGGAAACGTTGATGAAAAAAAATGCACGTACTCCATTGGCGGGAGAATTTTAAATGCCTCATTAGAGGCATTAAAGATCTTTCTGTTCATTATTTAGAAATGTTTTTTTCCGTCGTTTTAGTCTCGTCCTACGAACCTCCAAAGTTGTTAATGGGGTCTCAACCCCCCCTCCCTAAAATGTAATCCCTTGATTTATAAATTGATAGTGATTCATGAAAATATTATTTAGTGAATAATTTAAAGTGAAATTATGGCGGTTATTGTAAAATAATGACGTTGGAACAAAAAAAAAAAAAAATTCATTTTCAATTCGGAAAAATTCTGTGCCATATTTTCGGCAACACTCGCAAAATATTTCATGCCAAAAAAGTGATCAGGTTTTAAAAAGTAATGATGAGTCAAATTCTAGGAAACCTTATTTTAATGAACGTTTCGTCACGCACTTAATTTTCTTATTCAAGTATTTTGCGTTGTGCAATGTTCCATCTCCCCTGGCACACACAAATGCAAATAAATGATAAGACGTGTCGCGATTATTCCAGAGCTAATATCGGGGAAATCCGGAGTGAAGGAGGTAAACGTGAGTCTCGAAGCGAAAGAAGCGAAGGTTTCTTACAGCAGCGGGGACGTGGCTGCCGATCAAATTGCAATGTACATAGAGGAAATGGGTTTCGATGCGTTTGTCAAAGAAGTCAACGGACGTAGTCTCGATCGAGCCGAAAAATCAGCGCCGAGCCTAAAAAATGATAGCCTTGTCGCGACGATGAGCGGTGGCGATGATGTGAAAGCCGACGAAAATCTTTCCCATTGTTTTCTACAGATAAAGGTAATTTATTACTTGAAAAATGACAATAATTATAATAACACGTGACACAGATTTTTATGATTGCGCTGAACAATTATTTTTCCAACAGTCTTTCAGTTATATCTTATTCAAATGACAGTTCATTTTTGGGAAGAAGAATATATTCGGAATAGCATCCAGTGATGGTCCTTCTTCTTTTTGCTCAATGTCAGATGTAATGTTTTATACGTAGAATTTGCCTAATTTTGAAGTTTCTAATGTTTCCAGCATTTTAAGATTTTATTTGGGTCGAGCCAGTTTGATGCCAGGTCATTTGAGCTGGATACTCAGTCTTTTTAAATCAACAGAAATTTTGTATTTTCCGATTAACTCTTTTTCTACGTAGATCTCCATGGCTGGTAGCATTTTCTATGTTTCAAGACTCACAGCGAATAAAATAGAAGATCCTTGTCTCCTGATCGTAGATGAAAATGAATAAACAAAACTCTTTTCTTTCTCATTCAAAAGGGTATGACATGTGCCTCATGTATCACGGCGATAGAAAAGCACTGCAAAAAATTGTACGGCGTAAAGAGCGTGCTTGTCGCTCTGATGGCTGCGAAAGCGGAGGTAAAATACGATTCTGATAAGATACGTCCCATAGACATAGCTCTGAGCATTACGGATCTCGGCTTTCCTACGACTGTGATCGAGGAACCTGGCACGGGTGAAGGCGAGGTCGAACTAAAGGTAATATAGGGTACAACCGACCAGTGAATGGACAAATAAAACGACACTATAGAACTCACATGGACTATAAAATGAAAATATCATAAGAACAAACTTCTTAAGGCCGCAGGCCACTCTAGGATTTTCCAAAAATCGATTTTTTTTAATGCACCTTAGTATCTATAAAATTATATGCCAAAAGATTATGGGTGTGAAAAATCTCTAAGTACTCGAAACTACATTTTTCAAGTCGGCCGGACTCATAACTCAAACAAATTTCAACCGATTCACTTGAAATTTTACCTGTATATTTATCATTACATTTTCTGAGGCACTACGTAGGATTTTTAAAATTATATTGCATAGATCCTTTTTTATAAACAATTTTCTGACGATTTTCTCATGGCATTTTATACTTTTTATTTTAGAAATGCGCCATTTTGACAAAAAACAATACATAAAAAAAAACCTACGTACTTCTATAGCTATTCTTATATATAATCGAAAAAAACTTTAGTTTCTCATCATAACTCAAAAATTATCGGAGCTGTTGATCCGGCCGTTGGCCTTCCACAAATAAAGGCGTCATCGGAAAGATGCTGCCAGTCGCCATTTTGAAATGTATCGCTGTGAAAAAATAATTTTGTATAGTCAATTACGTGTATAATAAAACCCCTATTTTGTAATTACGATTTATTTTATGGTTGAGCTGAAAAAAAAACACAGAATATGCCCTTTTTTTTGCCTCTAGAGTGGTCCAAGGCCTTAATTGCTATAGCTAACAAAAGATATTATTCTGACAGAAGAAAAAAATATTCGAAGTAATTGCAACAAATAATATTGGAGGAATTGTTAAATAAGTTGCGAAAATGAATGAATCGCCAGTGAATGGATGAAATTACCCGTAAATGGACACTCGACCAGCAGTAAATGGACGTGTAGTATAGACGAGGGCTGTAAAGGATAACGATTAATTTTTATTAAATGATATATTTGGACATCACTGTCTTGCACAAAAATTATACATATGAGTATTTTTTTGTTATTGCGATTTCGTAGAAAATACTAATACTTTGTCGAAATAAAAAAAAGGCATTAAATGATTTAATGACAACATTTTTTTACATGTACATTCCGGGTGGCATCAAAATTCGATATTAAACTAAGCAACTGATTTTAACGACACCTGTGATTTTTTTGCTAAATTATAGTGATTCGAGTTTTTATCGACAATTCATATTCTTTACTCATTTAAAATATAAATCAGGTTTCGTTCATTCACTGGTCGGTCTACCCTAGACAATGAAAGGACATCGAGAAAAATAAAAATACATTTTTATGACAATTCTTCCATTTTCTCGGTAACTCATCGTTCCTTCGGAAATGTAATGTATAAGAGAATTTTGAATTCAGATTACAGGAATGACTTGCGCCTCTTGCGTCAACAAAATCGAGTCGACCGTGAAGAAAATACCCGGCGTGCATTCTGCCGTCGTTGCCCTTGCCACTCAACGCGGAAAATTCAAGTACGACGCGGCCGAGACCGGTGTACGTGACATTATCGAGAGAATAAACAAATTGGGCTTCGAGGCGACCTTGTTCAGTAACAAGGACAAGGAAAATCGGGGCTACCTTGACCAGAAGTAAGGATCTTTTATTTTATTTTATTTTGCCAGATATCCAATCATCCGTTAACAGTGAAAATATAACTAGAGATAATCATTGTTAATAAAATATAACTAGAGATAATTAGTGTTCATACGATGTTACAGATCGACTGGAATATTTTAAGCTTGACACTTTTCTAATTTGATTTCTAGAGAGGAGATACAGAAGTGGAGGTCAGCTTTTCTGATATCCCTCATCTTCGGTTTACCGTGTATGGTCATAATGACTTATTTCATGCTTGTAATGTCAATCGGTGCCAAAACTCACGAGGAAATGTGCTGTGTAATACCCGGTCTTTCGTGGGAAAATTTGTTGTTGTTTATTTTTTCTACTCCCGTGCAGGTAAATGCGAGTAAAACGAAAAATATATATGCAAATAGTCAATTGTCAGTTTTTCTTGTGATTAAAATGGTAGATAATATGTCGACTATTTGGTCGTTTCAGTGTTTCGGTGGCTGGCATTTTTACGTACAAGCTTACAGAGCCGTGAAACACGGCTCGACGAACATGGACGTTCTCATTTCCATGACTACCACGATATCGTACGTTTATTCGATCGGAGTTCTCACCGCTGCGATCGCGATGCAAGAAAACACGAGCCCACAAACCTTCTTCGATACACCACCGATGTTACTGGTCTTCATAAGTTTGGGACGATGGCTTGAACACGTTGCGAAGGTTCGTCAATTTATTAAAAGTACCTTGAAGTGCAACTTGTATACAGTGACACTTCGGTTATACATTTTTCAAGGGGTACAGCAAGTATGACGGATAAATGAGAATAACGAAGAAGTAAAATACAGCATGTATCTGAAACTCTTTAGCATAAATGATAAAAAACGTATAAACGAGTTTTATTGCACTTTGATACGTTTTTTTTTCTAGAGATAGAAATATTTATTATATATATTTGGAATCTGTCAACTTTAATTTTCACTTTCTAAACCTTTCGCATTTTTGCTCTGATTTTCGGAACTTTCACCAATAATAGCAAACAAAGTGTTCTGCACGTTATCTATGTCTCATCCCTTGCTTATCGATAAAAAAAAGATTTTGAGTTTTTTCCTCAGCCAGGTGGTTTTCGAAAAACGTCGAAATTTGAGACCCTAAATCTTGATAATGACAAAAAAACAGCTGTATTCAGCGTCTTCTTGGTGACACATGTACAGCGTGCCGACTCGGTTATCATTGATTGAATATGCGTGATACGTTTCTATGTACAATTTCCATACATCCGTGCTTTGTTGTTCTTCTTTTGCGGGTTTCTGATAAGTTTATGATTCGGTATTTCGGAACACTAAAGATAACAAATGTTACCGCGAACATCGATCAATCTCGAGGTGATAGAGGTAAAATTTTCTGAACAGGGTAAAACGTCGGAGGCTCTGTCGAAGCTCTTGTCGCTAAACGCCACGGACGCGGTACTCGTGACGTTGGGTGAAAAGAACGAGATACTGTCGGAGCGTTTGATAAGCGTCGATCTCGTGCAACGTGGTGACGTACTGAAAGTGGTACAAGGTGCGAAAGTTCCAGTGGACGGTAGAGTCCTCGAGGGTCATTCAGCATGCGACGAGAGTCTCATTACCGGTGAGAGTATGCCAGTGACGAAAACAAAGGGTTCCGTGGTAATCGGTGGCTCGATAAATCAGAACGGGCCATTGTTGATAACGGCAACGCACATAGGTGAGCACACGACCCTCGCGCAGATTGTTCGGCTGGTCGAGGAAGCGCAAACGAGCAAAGCACCGATCCAACAATTGGCCGATAAAATAGCTGGTTACTTCATACCCTTCGTTATTTTGGTCTCGCTGTTGACCCTCGTGACATGGACGATCGTTGGTTACGTAAACGTGAAAAATTTGCCAATATCTCTGGACAATTGGGCGAACGAGTCGACGATCAATCGCGAGGAGATTATATTTCAATTTGCGTTTCGTTGCGCTCTCTCGGTACTCGCGATCGCTTGTCCCTGCGCACTTGGCCTCGCGACACCCACAGCAGTTATGGTGGGCACGGGTGTCGGTGCTCTAAACGGTATTCTCATAAAGGGTGCCGAGCCACTGGAAAACGCGCACAAAGTTAGATGCATAGTTTTCGACAAAACGGGCACTCTCACCAACGGCGTACCGATGGTCGCGAAAATTGCTTATTTCAAAAACGAGAAGAAATACTCGATCGTGAAGCTTCTCGGTGTCGTTGGTACGGCTGAAGTGAGCAGCGAGCATCCCATTGCGTCGGCCATCGTGCGTTATGTCAAGGATACCCTTGGCACCGAGGCCAACGGTCTCTGCACCAATTTCCAAGCTGTCGCCGGTTGTGGCCTCAAGTGTCGCGTCGCTCATCTCGAAATTATGCTCTCGCAAGCCGAGAAATCCGAGAAAATAGTCAATTATCGAAATCAACGGAGACAAGACGCTGGCGGTTCGTACAAGTTGAACCAAGTGCCCGTTGACTTTGTGACGTTGATCATGCAGGAACAGCAAAAACAAAATCATGAGCTCGAGATGTTGTTGACACCCGGTGATCACGAGAGAAGACAGGAGAATGCGGAGAACGACGATGTCTACGAGGTTTGCATTGGTAATCGCGAATGGATGAGAAGAAACGGTATACCGATACCTCAAGAGGTCGACATGATTATGATCGACGAAGAGGAACTTGGTAACACTGCTATTCTAACGGCTATCGACGGCGCTCTCATTGCAATGATCAGCGTTGCCGATACCGTCAAACCAGAAGCCCATCTCGCTATTTATACCCTCAAGAGAATGGGCCTCGAAGTGATTCTGCTGACCGGTGACAATCGGAAAACTGCTGCGTCTATCGCGAGACAGGTATAACGAACACTCGTCATTTCTTGAATCCTCGTAGAGCAATTTTTTTCCTCTTTCTTCCAGATTGAATGGAACTTTGCTCATCGAAAATTGACTCATTCGTCGATACATGCTTTCTCACATCTAGGTTGGCATCAGCAAGGTCTTTGCTGAAGTTTTACCTTCTCACAAAGTAGCCAAAATACAGAAACTTCAGGAGCAGGGCTTCCGAGTCGCCATGGTTGGTGATGGTGTAAACGATAGTCCCGCACTCGCACAATCGGACGTTGGTATCGCAATCGCCTCGGGAACGGATGTAGCCGTTGAAGCCGCTGATGTCGTCTTGATGAAGGTAAAAAAAAGAAACGTGTTTTCCAATTGGAGGGTCCATTCACTGCTGTTCATCGTCGCTGATCTAGATTTAAATGGCCCGTGGCAATTGAATGAAAATTCATTGTTTGCAGTTGGAAATTATTTGTCATCAGTCTTAACTAATCAATATCAGCATGACTGGCTTTTACTAACATACCAATTGTTGCTTTCAGAATGATTTGTTGGACGTGATCGGATGTCTCGATCTCTCGAGAAAAACTGTCTACAGGATAAGATTGAACTTCCTATTCGCTAGTGTTTATAATCTTTTGGGCATTCCTATAGCCGCTGGAATATTCAGTCCTTTCGGTTTCTTCCTTCAACCTTGGATGGCTTCGGCAGCCATGGCGCTGAGCTCAGTTTCCGTTGTAGCTAGTTCACTCATGTTAAAATTGTAAGTATCATTTTGTTCTTCTTTGAACTGGTTCTTTGTGATTCATTCCGACAATAACGAACCGTCGAAGTACAGTCAACTTCGGGACGATCCATCGAATTAAAGCAGTATTCTAGTCTAGAGGTCTTAATTCCAGATGTTTTTTTCGGGCTTGATAGAAAAAAAAAACAAAAAATATTTGTAGTATCCATCTTTTTTTGTCTTTTTATTGATGTTTGAATAAATTACAAAAAAAATCATGCAAAAAAAATAAAACTTGTAAAAGTTATGGGCATTTTAATATGGGCGTGAAAAAAGGATTGAACGATTGGCAGCTCCCATTCATCTGAAACAGAAATGAGACCAATTTTCTTAATTCAAAAGAATCTCGTTATGGCAGGTACCAAAGAAAAAGAAAACAAATTTTAATGGCGACTGTCTAAAAGAAAAAGTTATTTTTTCACTCTATTTTTTCAAAGTTAAATTTTTTTTAATATTAATAATAATAATTTCGCAATGCCCGAGGTAGGAACGATACAGGAATATATACTGAAGGTCCATACGAAATTTAAAGTCAATCGGTTGAATAGAACTCGAGATTTTATGTCAACCAGGTTCAGAAAAGTAATTTCGAAAAAAACTCGTTTGAAGTTATGAGTACAATTTTAGATAACCACATCATACCACAAGCGGTATGATGGCATGTTATACTTATGTTATATTAATCGGCTATTCCTGTCTCGTAGAGTGTGCCTTCCTCGATTTCGAAATGATAATTTTCCGGTCATATTCAAATCGCTATAACTTTGTAAATATTGGGAATTTCGAAATTTCCTGCTGTGGACTTATCGTTAAGAGTATATTTTAACAAAATGCAAAAAAGAAAAGAAATCAATTCTTAAACATTTTTAGACTAGAATACTGCCTTAAACTAGTTCGTTAAGTTCAGAAAGATGATCAGAGAGAGATTCATTCTTCTCCAATGCTCTTTTGCACTTTTTACCGTCTGCACTATTGTTAATATTTTCTAATACAATTATTTTTGTGAACAGATACAAAAAACCAACGAGGTCAGCGCTGGAAACTAGCGAGTACGTGACGGTTATGCGTGCTCACTTTGCAGCGAGATCGACGGAATTCGATGCTATTTCGTTGCACAGGGGTCTCGACGATAATCCGGAGGCGCCGCTCCACGTAACGGGCTCGACGATATCCAGGTATGGGCGATTGAACATACAAACACTGGACTCTTCTACGAATGAGGATTACTCCTACGCTTGATCGAACCACTAACAAGCGATAAGCTTATGCTAACTAATTTGTTTTCTTTTTCTCTCAAACTCAACCTCTATTCCTGATTTGCTTTAAGGACCCTTTTTTCCTACCGACGATCAAACTTCTTTTTTTACCTAACCGCTCATTGGGTACAGTAGTTCTTGTAGATAAATCGTTGACTAATCTGACCGAACTTGTTCGCTTGGACAAAAGAATTGAGTGCGAAATCGAATAATGTTCTTTCGCGACGCCGCAAACATATATGTAAATATTGTACATTGTATGTAAATTAATGTTATAATTTGTTATGTTATTATTATCGACAAGTCTAGTGTTGAGCCTACATGCGTGTTCGTTTCGTTTCTTATGAAGAAACAAAAAAAAATACGTGCACTATTGACCGAAGCAACAAATACTGCCATTCGCTTTTCTGTTTATTAACGGTAAAGTAAATCCTATCTGGATACGATGATATTTATCCTTCGCGAATTGTAACGATAGTTCGGCGCACAGGAATTGCATATCAATCTGACAAGAAATTTTTGTACAACGAATATATACGAATTTATTATTATGTATTCAAATCGACGAGTGTGTACGGATGTGTAACAATTCGACATGCAGATATTGCGATTCACACATTGATTCTATTGTTGTGATATAAAAAGGAAACCTTTGTGTGATAACGCTATTTGACTTTTCTTTCTTCCTCAGCCCAATTTTATATGCTGGAAATGTGCTTAATACAATTAATTTGTGTTGTCGCCATTTGATGGCTAATTTTTTTTTCATTAATTTTCGAAGCTCAAACCAATTCTCAGATATCCTGAAGATGTAGGTTTCAATCTGGAAAAAATCCTTACTAATGTAGTTCGCTGCCTATTAAGTCTGCAAGCTGCTTCTTAAGATAATATACGTTTAAACAACTATAAGCAAGCTTTCTTTATTCTCAATACAACACAGAGAAAAAGGCTTATGCAATTTAACACGACTTAGAGATAAGCACCGTACTATATTCTCATTTTTTCTCTATTTATCTTATTATTTTGTTTTACTTTTTAGGTAGATATTTTTCTCTTTCGATCTTCACTCTGTCTATTCTGCTTGTATTTGCATGTTATCCTTTCTATACGGAGCAACGAAATTTATATTTTGGGAAAAGTCGGTAAATATAAAACTTATGTTACTTAAATAAAAAAAGAACTTGGACGTACAAAGAAAGAAAAAAAGAGCATTCGAGAACGCGAATGGAATGGTAATGTCCAAATTAATAATTATAATTTGTGTAATTTTTATGATGATAATAATATTGTGAAAAAAAAAACTTCTTTTCAGGCTATTCGGCAAAACAAAGGACGAAGTCGAGGGATGTCTTCTCGATGACGAGACCCGTGCAATCGGTATCATCGTGTAGACTTTTCCAAAAGAACAAAAATTTCGAAGAGCAACACTGACATGGCTGAGTCTCAAAGAGCTGAGATGAAAATATAGAATCACAATATTGTTTAAGCTCCACACGATGATGAACATTCACGCTCGCCTGCGGCCAAACTACTTTTTTGCTACAAGATAAAAAAAAAAGTTTTGTTTTTTGTAACACTTGCCACGTAAATTGAACGCGTCTACACAATAAGTTTTTGTACTTACTTAAATCGACTAGCTGAGTATTCGTATAATCGTACAAGGAACAAATCGCTTTCCCGTGTAAATATTTATATGTATGATAGGCGTGTATATTTTCATTTCAGAGATATACGTAAGACTTTGTAATACTTTGAGCTGTGTATTTTTCTGCCAGACTAATTTTTATTACGACAATAACGTTACGAGGATAATTTGTGAGATATAGTGCTGTGCAAGATGACAGATCATTACAGTAATTTTATGACGCGCAACGAAAATTAAAAACTATGTATTCAATACGTATTGTTCGTTCGAACGAGAACAAAATTTGCAGGTGCTCTTTTGTTCGTTTTGTTTTCAATTTATATTCGCCACTTTTTAATTTGTACTTATGTTTTTACTTATGAAAAAAAAAAATCATGTTATATATTTTGTATTACAGAATAAACGTACGTGACTAATATCACAAGTCGTCGGATTTCGAAGAGAATAAAAACTATCGTTTTTTTTTTTAATCATATACCCGCATCGTTTTTTTTTCAGGCCCTCGTTGAATTTGGAATAAGAATGCAGTCTGGTGAACCCGCTAGTTCCGCTTTCGTATCAAAATTGTAAAGCATGGCCGTTTCATTGTTAAACCTGCAATTGTTGTACTGGGAATAATTCGTCGTAGGGTCGAATATCGGCCTAACTTCGTTTGTCATTCCCGCCAGGGGATCAAGGATCAATTCGTGACTGGGTGTCGTTGCCGTCGAAACCGAATTCTCATCGATGACGAGACAGGTTTCGTAATTGATATCGTCGTCGTACGAGCCAATCGACGATACAGTTGGGCAGAAGGTTCTGTCCTGGGTGTTGGGGAAGTTATCGAAGTAAAGGTCCGCTTTATCATTTGTGTTCATTCTCGTAACTATCGTGCTTACGTCAGTTGTCGTTGGAGGAGCAGGATTTGCAAAGTTATTTGCATCGATGGCCAAGCTCGTCCCGTTGCCAGTATCCAGAAAGTTTTCTTTGTTGGACAAATTATTTTGCAACCAACAGTTCGTCTGGTCAACAAAATTACCGGGTTCGTTGACGAACATCGAAGGCAAGACTGGAGAAATCGGACAATTGCTCGCATCGTTGACGTATGAATCGTTACCGATGGAGTAGGGATTCGGAAAAACCTGCAGGCTTTTCCAAGTCATCAAGTAATGCGCGTTGTAATTGTTATTATAACCGATCCCCGAATTCGCACCTGTCCCATAACCGTGAGAACGGTGCTGCAAATCGTTTGAGCTCTTGTTCTCGTTATTGTATCCAAAATCCGAGGACACGTAATTCATGGTATTTTCTAGACCGTTTAGATGTTGCATCGAAGAATTGTCAATGGCGAACGAATTGGGAACATTTGAAGCGGTTACGTTCCAAACATTGGCCGAGTTCCTGTAAGGGCCCTCGTTTGGGGTCACAAACGCCGAATTTCCCGAACTCATTTCTTTGCCCAACGATGCGCCTGCTGTACTTCCATTCTCGTTGAAATTAGCGCTAACGTTGTTGTAGGGCGTTTGCATTGATCGTAATTTCGTACAATTGACATAAGAATTATCCGTATTGTCTCGATTCGATTGGGTGGTTTGGACAAGTGTCGAATTATCGTAGTTTCCTGTCTGTGACTTGCCGCGATTGGAGTAAAAGCCACAGGAATTAGCATTGTTTCGATTATCCAGCTGTCCGTTCTCGCGTTCGAATGATTTCCAAGAGATGCTCGTATCCTTGAACATCGGTTTGGAAGGGTTTGCAGCCGTGGGATATTGACACGGTTTAGATGGAGCAACGGGAGGAAACGAGTCTCCGTCCCAGGACAAAGAAATGCCATTTCCCTCTCTGAAGCTCCCCGAAGACAAGAAATTCCGACAAATTATCGGTCCGTTCCAGTTGTTATGATGTTCGGATCGATACGTAGGAACGTACTGACTTTTACTCGTATTTATTTGCAGCTTACTACCCGTCGCATGCGGCAGAGGATTCAATGACGTAATGGCTTCCGAAAAGATCGCGTTCGATAAAGTACCATTCTTCTCGACGTTGTCGTTCCTATTTTTTCTCGTAGAACTCACCGCAGCTGTTATCACATCGTGATGTTTTTTTCTCTTAGTTGCGGGTCTGATATCCTTCGTGCTGGCCACAACTGGCTCAGATGACGACGCGGTTGACAGCTTGTAGCGAAAATGGCCATCCTCTTTGAATTTTATAAATAAATGGTGCAGTTCCTCCGGATTCAGCGGTTCACCACTGAAGCTACGGGCTTCCCGCTTGTCAGAATTGTCGTCAGATTTCTGCTTTGTATCTGGTGGCAATTTCTCGTTGTTCTTTACGCACATCGATTTTTTATCTCCTTTGGTATACGATTTTTTAGCAAACGTCGCCTTTGTTTTTCGTATGCTGTACCTCGTTATTCGCTTACTGCGCCTTAGACTGTCACACGCCGAATCGTCGGGGGAACAATAATCCTGTTCCGAACTCATGTGGAATCTTCAACTGCGGGAAGAAATGATTCAAGATCGATGTGAAAGAAACGCAAAAATTGACAAGAACTTTTCAAAATGAAAGAAGAAATTCAGCAGTGGGAATTTAGTGTTATCAGTTATATCTAACGTCGTTTGAATTTATTACAACTCAATATAGTTGTAATGAAGTTTCAGCAGAGTTATTTCAAATGATGCTTTACGCTAGTAAACTATTTGAAGTAAATGATTTCTAAGCTTTTTAAAACATGTATGCACGATGATTCATACGTTCCAGTGTTTGTCCTGACTATTAGTAATTGATGTATCTTGCTAAGTGTACTGAGAAATTTCAAGCCATAATTTCTTTAAATAAAGCATACGGTTCTCTCAACAAATGGAATAACACATCCTTCGATGTTTTTATTCTATTAGCAGGATTTTATGCGTCGAGCATTAAAAAACCTTTTTGTTACTTTGCTTGTAATCGAAATTCTACGATTTATGTTCGTTTAGGTTTATTTTAAGTTTTCTTCCGGCAAAGCATTTCTGTCGCATAAAAAAATTGCCTGTAGATCGTTGAGCACAGTTTTTGTCGAGCTTTTATTTAGTTGTATTTAACGGCTCTTGATCAGGCCATTATTAACTTCATATCGATATTAAAATTTCGAATGCACACAGGAATAGAACAGCTTCTTATATCGTAAAAAATGAATTGTTCACTGATGGGTAAAAGCAATTTTCATCTTCTTCAATCAATATAGCCTAGATACGCGCGAAAGAAAGCGTATTAAACCTGAGTCATGTTTTCAGGTATCTTCAACAAATGCAAATTGAAGATTAAGATAATTTCATTGATTCGCGGAAAATAATTGCAGAAAAAAGAACGATATCGATCGACTCTCTGTGATCGCAAAGTGGCATTTTTACTTCACTTGTAGAATGGATAATTCGTGGGAAGATATGTGCAGCGTTTGATGTGCGGTTGTTTTTGAATTCTCAAAATGCCGACGTAAATGCCTGCGATGGTGAAATAAAGCGAATGAAATCCTCGAAATTTACAACAGTTCCAAACTTACCTTAAAATCAAAGAAAACGTACGTTTGTCGCTCTAAATTGTATTTTTATGGTTGTCAAAATAGGGCAGTGCCGGTGTTTTGATGGTTTCAACGTTGTACCATAATACAGTAAGTAGTCTGTTCGATTCCACCGAGGATGACAGCACTTTCGCAAGTTAGGACAAAATATCGCAGCTTCGCCGTTATGTGCACGGATGACAAAAACGTCGCTGTTTCTCCGTTTCCGGCGATGACTTCCCGCGCGGAATGCAGAATATTTTTTTTGCCGCGGAATAGAGAAATCTTAGCGTCTATGCTTGAAAGTAACGCGGACTAACGAAAAATTCGGTGGTGTCTTTTCCATCAAGTGAATACTCGCGGCCAACGTAAAGCAATCTTTGTATCATCGCTTCGCTGCCATTTTTGATATCCGGTCGCGATGGTTCGTAGACAAATATTTTTAAACTCTCGAATTATGGGTTAGAGCACCGCTTTTTATTTTTTGAGCATTTCTATAAACGGCAAATACTTTTGCATCTGGAATTTGACAATAATTCGACAATTGTTGGTTAAATCTAAATAGCTCGAAGAATTGAAAGAGAAAGTCTCTCATTACAGTGCCGTTTTAATGAGGGTTATCGGTATTTGTAAATTGTTACATTTAAAAGTGGAACGAAATTATGAAAAATGATAGGGCAAGAGTACGATATCCGAGGCGCCAAGATTTGACGGTGAATTTAGGATTATCGAGTCAAAATAAACAAAATATGAAGAGTGGTATAAGTTAATATTTCGCTTATTTTGTGTTAAAATTATAATTTTTTGTTATCGAAAATGAAACACCTTTTATGTACATAGCATCTTCCCAATAGAGAAGCTCGGAAAAAATGGTGTACTATATTAAAGTATAACTTCTTGGGTCTCAGCCAAATAAGAGAAAAACTTTTTGCCCTTCAGGCAATACTAAACAAATACTTTATGAAGCTCGCCTGGTCAATATCCATTATTTGTGATAAAATAAAGATATCGTACCCATGAGCCAACAGCTATCATTGAATTTTGACGTTTTTCCAATTACCGCTAAAAGCGCTCATAATTCCTTAAACCGAAACGGCAAATTTTTCATTCTTGAAATTCTTATTATTTTGGTTCAAATATCAAGAATCAACGTTCAAAACTTGACGCCTCGGATATTTTACTATCCCTAATGATATCCAGCAAAGAAAGGATTAGCACATTACCTGTTGCCGCCATTCTAATATTTCATATGTTTCGGCAGAAGAGTAAAAACGGTAAGTAGAAAAAGAAGTAGCTTTATTGTAAACAATTCAGTAATTCAATGAAATTATCATACAAAATAAGGTGCGCGAATCAACGCAATTATTCAAGTGTATTAAACACCTTTAAAATGATCAATAAATTAATAACAGCATAAAGTTAAAAGTTAATGATATTACATTGTAAAAATCGGCCACAAAGCCTTGCCAGTTTTCAGCGATAACATGCTAGACATTCCGTGTGATCCCCGCCTTCATAGCTGAAAAAAATATAGTCGTTCCGGATTATAACGACCCAAGTTTGTGCAATGATATTTCCGTGTAAATCTATACTCACACAATCAGCGAACACTTGTTGCAAAAATCTTCCTCGCACTTGGTGCATTGTTCCAAACAGTCAGGACACTTGAAGTTGTTACAATAGAAGCATCTTGTAAAAGCGGCAACTGCCCAAGTTGCACAGGCTGGGCAGGTTTCTTGCTCCGTTAACTGATGAGTCGTTATGTACTCGTTAATTTTGCTCAAAGGCCCAAAAACGCAGAGAAGACAACAATTTTGTTCAGTGGCGATCGTGGTTACTTACATCGCATTCGTTTTGTATAGGGCAAAGCTTCAGTTTGTTGTCAAAGATCATCTGTTTGAGATTGGACGATTTGTTCTCCTGATGCTTTTGTCCGGCGATCATCTTTTGTTTATCTTCTTTGCAAATGGATAGCTTTTGTTCCAACTCCCTGCTACCGTTCTTCAGGAAGTTAAGAGTTTTTTCTGTTGGAAAAGATAGTCTGTTGAAGACGCGTGTCTGCGAACGGTAAGGGTTTTGGAAAGAAAAAGAAACTGCGGGAAAGTTGTTGACATCTGGTTTTGGGTGACGTTTTTTTTTTTTTTTTTTTTCAACTTACCGTAAACTTTGCTCATTTCTTGTTCCTTGTTGACGCCGTTGCTTACTTGTTTTTGACCAACGTGTACTTTCAACTGTGGCAATAGATGATCGTTGAAGGGGCACTCTCGTTTCGGCATAATTTAGAAGAGAACTCTTTCGATAATGTTAAACGAATGATAATAGAACGCAAAGACACGAAAATTATGCGGGAAATGATTCGAGACGAAAACAGAATCGTACGAGAAAAAAAAAAAAACAACTGTTTACACCGGAACACGAAGGCGGCTCCGTACGCGCGTTTGAACGTCGATATCTTACCGACTGTCCGTAAATCATTCTCAGTCGATAAGTTAATGCTAAATTTCAGCGGGAAAAAAGTATGTGGATTCGAGATTTTTTACTGACGGTTTATTGTCGCCGCACGCACAACTTTACGTCAGATTTAAAAAATCGAAGATTATACTATATAAATAATTTCGTACATAGAATTTAGTATAGAGAATTATCATTTTTTGTTGTCAAATCGGAAAAAAATCATAAAAATAGCATTCAGTAAGTACCTTTAAATAATTCATTGCAATTCATTTAAAATCATTATTTTCGGGAAAAAGAAATAAGAATATCGGTTTTCAATTCAACGAGGTCCCACCTGCTACATTTTCGACACCGTTTTACAAATTTTACATGTCGAATATTGATATTTGTCGATATGATTATATTAGATTAATTCGCAATTTTTAAACACGTACACATCGAGAAATGTATGGTGTATGGTAAATGTATGGTAAGAGAAATGATTTATTTAGAAGAAAATATAACGCCTACGCATCGAATCGAAACTACAACCTACCTGTCTATTTTCTGCCTATACTACGGACGCTGCGACTACGCTATCGCGTGCTCGTGGCATCTTAATCGCAGATATTGCATAACAGCCAAAAATAATTCTGGCTGTACTTCCGAATAGCTGTTATCCTCCAATTTAGGTGACATTTTGCATCGATATTGTTTCTTTTATAAGTCACTGGTTGAATGGATTTTTGGCGCAGCGCAATAGCTTTGTACCATATCATAGTGATTTGTACTATATTATATGATACAACCTGCAATATGCAGAGTAATGTGTGTTCTACAAGAACAGAAGGTGAACTACAAGAAGTGCTGAATTGATATCCTATACATGATGTAACAGTTGATAAGAAACGCGTATTTTTTAAAAGTACTAATGTGCTTGCTCCAGCTGAAAATGATTTACGTCTTCGCTATAAGTAAGCATTACCATATATTTTTTTTGCAAATAGTCATTTTTCATAAGGTCTTTCAGTAAGTTATACTCGTCGAACGTTAACGTTAACCATATGAAGTGTACAAACTTAAATAGAATATTAGAAGTTCAATCTGAACAAAAGCTAACGTACAGCATACATAATTATTTCGGGGGATAATAGATAGTCAAACACGCCGCCCAAATCGCATGTTCAAAATGGGGTTGAAGTTTGCATCGTTGGAATGCAACGAAAATTATTTTTCATTTCTTATTTTTATTTTTCAAAATCGTCTTTTACGGATTTAGGCTGTAGATCGCTAAAAGAGGATTTTAAAAAACGTTTTTGTAATTTCCGTAGCTCAGATCTACTAAAGGAAATATAGGACGTGGAAAAAAAATTCGTTGCATTTCAAGGATGCAAACTTCAACGTCATTGTTCAAATATACTTTTCGCTTATAGTTGTGTTAACCATATTATGATTACGATGCCAATAAACTATGGAATTTTACCATTCCTTCTTTTACTATTGTCGTTTGTTGGAAATACCATGTACTTTTCTTTCTGTGTAGTTCAGTATTCAATTGAATATTAACCATGTCTATGCGTACTTGAGGAACCGCAATTTCAATAAGTGGCCCAACACCCACTTGATTACTTTTTCTATGTCCATATTTTTTTCCAATGAATTCTATGGATACAAGAACCATAAAAAGTGAAATCCGCCAGTACTTGAGCGTACTTTAATAATCTTCGATTTTGTCAGCATCGTTTTCCGCGACATTTTGTTGGCCACGTATCTTTAATTGATAATCAATTATAAACATACATAAATATTAGTTTTTACGAATTAATTAATCTTTGGAAAATAATTCAACGATATTTCGAGAAAAAAATGCCATCTTGTGTGACAAACAATTCAGACTTTCACATCAACAACAACAAAAACATTAATTTGTTTCGGAATATGAAATACAACGTAGTTCATACACAACGTACGTTCGAACTCTCATAGAATTTGCAGTAAGGACGTCGTATGCGTTTTCCGGGACGATATTTTCGCGACGTTGTGTCTAAAGTTACAAACGTCACGATAAAATGCAGTGCATCAGTTTTAAGTAGTAGTTTCCAGTCTGCATGACATAGAATTTGTCGAGGTACTCTTCCGTTTGCCACGTACGCGTACCTGACGATTACTGTCATCGTTACGTGGCTCCTCATCTATTGCCTAACCAACACTTCATTCATACTTTTTTTTAAGCTTAGCACAAGGCGATTCGTGCGTGATCGATGCGGACTCGAATACTTGTGGAGCGAGAAGAAAAGACCGAGATCCCACTGAAAGGAACATTAGTTAAGTTGGAGGAGATGAGTAGTTAAAATAAATACGCTACAGCTGTTAATCAGCTGACGCTTGAACTCGTCTAAAAGACATCCCTATGGTAGTTCTTGAAAATGAAAACGATGCATCGAGGCTGATGTTCGTGCAATGCCGATGAGATTTTTAAATTATGAAAACAATTCTTTTTAATCAAAAATCTTCTTACGATACGTTTCATGTGTTTTTCTATCAATGTTGTGGGTCTTGACATAATTGCACAATGCCAAATCTTCTTCAAATGAACTATAGTTTCACGCAATTAAGGGGTTACACCACCCTGAAATTTTCGAAAAATCGATTTTTTGTTTAAATTTTTTTCTCATAGTTTGAATCTTAAAGAAAATTTTAAGCTGAATGCGAAGTCCCTACATTGTCCCTACAATGTTAACAAAGATATTACTTTTTTTTCTACTCCACTGTGCAGCGCTCCCTTAGATGGATTCACCCTTCGCTTCTATGAAACTAGTATCCGAGCATAGATTTCTTCTTTGAAGGTCCAATTCCACTGTCAATTGGAGCATTAGGAGGAAATAATTAAAACTGTAACGAAAGCATAAACGCTATGAAATGGAAAATCGCACCGAATAATATTTTATTAATATTACACGTATTAAACATAACTATCGGAAATAATTGTTATGACATGTGTAATGACGAAGACGAGCACCGTATATCGCTTGCTGAAAAACGCCCGCAAGAAACTACAAAAGAGGCTAGAACAAGTCGGAGAAGGTCAAGATTATCTCTCGAGGACCAGCAACTTGCTGAGGAAGGACCCCAATATGAAGCAGGAATCACCGATTAACTATACAACAAGGTATGTCATAAATTTTCAATGTTTTTTACTGTTGAAGCAGCGTCAAAACGTGAAACGCGTTTTTTTCTCGAACGAAATTTTTCGAATTTGCGGGAAAGATAACTCAACAATAGCTATTCCGAATGATTTGAAATTTATACCACACATTTGTAACATAATTATCTCAATCCGTACGTAGGATTTTTTTCTAATGTTAACCGTTTTTGTTTAATCAATGTTTTTATGTAGAAATTTTATATGAAAAACAAACAAATTTCTACGTGATACCAAAAATCCATTATTTTTTTTCACAAAATCCTAATGTAGCACCGTGTATTTAACCTAACTCAACAAAATATTTTCATTCTTTTATATTTCAGATGAACCGTGAGGCTATTAGGATTCCCGCAGATTGAAGGTGAAAAAAAAACTTTACGCGCGCGGAGGCGTGTATCTCCGCCAATTATCAATATTTTTAGATTTAAAAAATACATTTAAGAAGCTGAAAACATGTACTAAAATCGTGTAAAGATAGAAATAAGAAATTTCCATTAGTTTAGCTACAAAATATTCATGAATACCGAGGCTTATTCTAGCCTCTCAGGGTGGCGTAACCGCTTAAGCAACCGTGACTCGGTCGATTTTTCTTTGTCACTGAAACTCTTCGCGGTGAGATAAATTTTTAAATATACATATTTTTCTGATTTCAAGAAGTGCGGTTCGGAGTGGAGATCATAGGATGGGGGGGAGGGGCAATTAGGTCTCGTTTCGAAAAATTGTGGTTAAATTGAACTTGCAACAACTAATGCTAACACGAAGGGTCCATTTGAAGCTGGAACGCCGGTTATGAATTCAAGGTTGGGAATGCACTCTACATGTACCCGACAATATTTTCCAATTGACGACTTGGTTTCTATTTCGAGACAATACCTTCGTGTTCAAACGAGCAACGTCATGGCTGTTCAGTTGATCAGCAATTGGTAGCGGTCTCGTTACGGCTATAAGTGCTTTATCATTGTTATCAGAATTGCTCGTAGAAAAATAGAGAAAGAATAAAAAAAGAAGATAGAAATAGTCAAGAGATCGTAGGTGGGAAGGAAGTTTGTGGGGGTTGTAACTCCCACCATTTCCGCGATTCTTGTGCAGGTTTTTAAGGGGGTAAAAAATCGGAATGAGTTCAGAAACGACTCGGTAGTTCACATCGAGAGAGCAACGAAACTAGTCAACCGTTTCGACCCGAAACCAGTGTCCCCTTCGTACAGCGAGTAAAATGAAGAGAATTGAAAAATACAGTGCTGACATATTGGGCTGGCAGAGACAACCGGGTCCAATAAGAGTTTGGCGGGTGGTGGATGGTCGAAAAAAGAACGAAGATGGAAAAATCTTACGATTTTCCATTCAGGAAGTACCCGAAGATCGTTTCGACGACGTATTCGATCTAATGTACACGATATTCCTGAGGGATGAGCCACTATGTGAAAGTTTGAGTGAGTTTTCATCGGACTTGTGTAATAATTACGTGACGTCAGGATTACGTATTGAACAGTTTTTAGGATTCCAGCCGATAACAAAATTCTGTTGAAATTTCAGATGTTGTTAATAATCCGATAGCAAGAGACGATTTTCGGAAAATATGGAGCGTAGGCTTTCAGCAGGGGATCATAGTGGGGGCTTTTCTCGTTGAGGAAAATAATCCGAGACCCGTGTTGGCCGGTGTTAATATGGCATTCGTACAGTGCGAGGCTATCGAAAGAGCATTCAAGGAATCAATCAAGGTAATCCTCATTGCTCATATATTTTGTCAAATATTTAATGATTTACGAGGCTCTTGGTACAGCTACTATCTCTATATATTCAGTTATTCCGGCAGTCTATTTGGCCATTTTTGACAGATTGAACCCGTAGAATGCCTAACGACATCTTACTTTGGACACAGGGTAGGAAGCCTGGGGTGACTTTTCATTCAAGATCATTCACGAATATATTTTTAATTTCAAGGCCGCACAGTTGGATGTTCATTGATTTCGTGATAATAGTTTAATGAGAAAATGGTGAAATAAATTTTTTAAGGACTGAATAAAATAAAAATCTATTCGCTGGTTTACGATATTCCTATCGCAACCGTAATTATTTTCAATATGTTGTCCCAATAAACTCAAATCTTGACTTACCTGTTTGGTACTAGTAATAATATTATTCGTCAGTAACGCGATTTTTGCTACATAACGACACGTTGCTGGATGTTTGCGCGGGTCCCTGCAAAAGTGAAGTCATAACGATATTTCCTTATAAATTTACAAGCTACGAAAATTCGCCGGAGTTACGTAAAAATTGAGATTGGAGATAAAATCTTTGCCTTGTTTATATTGACAGTTTCGAAGAGTGCATCATTGGAATATAATTCAAATTATTTATTTTTAATGGTAAAATTTCCTTGTTGGTCAATTAGGCTACCCAAATCACTGGAAGTTTTGCTTTCTCTTTAACAGGAGAGATTTATGATTTCATTGTGCAAAAAAATATTTTGGCTAATAATGAAAATAAAGAAGATAATCGTCGCATTCGACAGATTTGCATCAAAGCAGTTCCGAGATATGATTGACTTTGATGCTGTTAAAAAACAACGCAGTTTACATAATTGTATGATGTCCGCATTCGTCAAGCTTTGAAATGTATGGTCTGGTTAATACAGCACAATGATTTTCTTTATGCGTGGAAAGATAAGCACTGCGCTTAATCCGTGATTCGTGACCTTGGACGAATCGGTTCGAAAGGAAAACCTCGGTCCGTCGGAAAAAAATAAGATAGTCATTTTTTTCATCATTCAGAGCTTATCTAATACACAACGTAAAACGTATGCGAAACGACTCACAACTGTTTCGAATCTTCCCAATTGACCTGAACGATCCGGAGGGGCCAAATTGAAGACACCCAATCTATCGTCAATCTCTATTTATTCCAGATGCGGGCTGATGTAATTAAGAAGATAGTAGTATTAGTGAATGAATTGGAACTGGAAAATAATCCACACGAAGCCTTCAAGGTCGACGAATACATAACGGCGTACGGTCTGTGCGTTCATCCACAATATCGTGGTCAGGGTCTCGGAATCGAACTTCTCAGTGCTCGGTGAATCTTGCTACGCTTTTGCATTTGCTCTTCGTCGATAATTCGCTAGATACAATAACTTTCACTTGGTTTTGACTTTTCAGTGACGAAATGGCTGTGGCGTACAATATGCCGGCAACTGCAACTGCCTTTTCAGCACCGGCTGCTCAACAATCCGCATTTCGGGCTGGCTTCGAGGTACTCAGTGAGCGTAACTTGGCTGATTGCAAAAATGAAGATGGCACCGATATGTTTCCCGGTATTAAGGCAAAGTCCGTCAAATTCATGGGAAAAAAGTTTTCTCATTCACCCGCCACGAAGTAAGAATACGGAAACTCAAAATTGACCGAAATGTTAATGTGAGCTTGAAACGAGGACCGACAGCAAGCACCGACTGGATGACAAGTGTTGAATCAAAATTTACGATCTCTTTCCCATTTGTCTTGAACCCAAAGATTTATTTGTTCATTTCAATATAGAAGAATCCTCATCCCATGCGTTATAGTCTACAGTTTGTTGTCAAAGATCATCCGTTTGACATTGGACGATTTGTTCTTCCGATGCTTCTGTCCGGCGATCATCTTTTGTTTAACGTCTTTGCGGATGGGATAGTTTTTGTTCCAACTGCCTACTACCGTTCTTCCGGAAGTTCGGAGTTTTTTCTGTTAGAAAAGATAGTCTGTTGAAGACGCGTGCCTGCGAATGGGAGACTTTTAGGAAGAAAAGAAAACAAAATGCGAAAGAGAAACAAGTTGTTCATTTGTTTTGGACCAACGTGTATTTTCAACTGTAACAACAGATGATCGTTGACGCGGGGCACTCTCGTTTTGGCATAATTGCGACGAAATTACTTTCGGTAATGTTAAACAATGATGAAAATAGAACGCAAAGAAATGAGAATGATGTGCGAAATGATACGAGACGAAAACAATAATCGTACGAGAAAAAAAAAATTGTTTACACGGGAATACGAAGGTGGCTCCGTACGCGCGTTTGAACGTCGATATGTTAGCGTCTGTCTGTAAATAATTCTCGACCGATACGTTAGGGCTGAATTTGCAGCGGGAAAACTCAGTAGATAGATTCCAGATTTATCACTGACGATCTATGGCCGCGGTACACAATTTTCCGCCAGATTAAAAGAATCAAAGATTATACTATATAATTAATTTCGTATATAGAATTTAGTACAGAGAATTATCATTTTTAGTTGTCAAATCTGAAAAAAAAAACATAAAAATATTATTCAGTAAGCACCTTCAAATCATTCATTGCAATTAATTAAAAATCATTACTTTCAGGGGAAAAAATAAGAATATCGGTTTTCAATTCGATAAGGTCCCATGTGCTACATTTTCGACACTATTATACAAATTTTAGATGTCGAATATCGATGATTATCTATGGATATGATTGTAATAGAATAATTTGCAATTTTTACAAAAGTACAGAGGAATGTATGGCGTTGTTAAGGGGTTACGTGGGTTTCAAAGCCAAATAGAAGCATATTTTCTCTATTTAAAAAAAATATAATATATAAATTATTTTATTCAAAATGTTAAGAACATAAAACAGCAACATTTCAATAATATAAAAAAAAATAATCCAAAAATTTGGGAAATTCAGCCGATGGGGCCTGGTTTCCGAAAAAAAATTGAAATTTGAATTTTTGGCAGAGTTGTATGCAAAATAGTTCAATTTTTGGTACAATTTACACTACATATTGCATTGTAAAATTAGTTGTAATGGAAAAAAACCTTCGTTCAATCATTAGTCAATGCTATTTTGAAGAAGTGTGCAAGATTTCAATAAGATCGGTGCATTAGTTTTTTGAGAAATCGTGTCCACCGACTTCAAAAATAGTGTTTTGAGAAAAATGCGTCACTCCCGGCCGGTCTTTCCCAACGGGAGGAATTCCCAAAGGCCCTCTCTCCTACACTTTTACTCCGATTAACTTAAAACTTTGGGAGAATATTCTAGACATATTATACTATTAGATAATAAAATAAAAATGGATTTTCCGAAATTTTCAAACCCACGTAACCCCTTAATCATATTCCAAACATATTTTATATTTTCGTGAGAGGGCAATAATATTTTATAGTCATATGTAGTGACTGCCAAAGATATAATACTGCGTTTTGATATTTTAGCATTTGCATAAATAACGCATATATGTTAGCCCCAACCACCAATCTTACAATCATACATTGAATGTTCAATGCTATATAATATAGTCCTTTTTCATAAAATGGATATTCCCTTAAACTATCAAAAATTAACTCCTCCAAGATCCTAATAGTGAACAGGACTACAATATACATAAATTAATAAAAAATGTTGCTCGTGATTTGCGACGATATTTATAGCAATTGGTACCTTATTATATGATACGACCTGCTATATGCGTATTTGGTGTGTTATTCGATAATTCTTTATGCACTGCATGCGTGTTGGTTCAATGCATCGCAGCCCGTCGACTAAATGCATAGAATTCATAAAACCAAAATAAAATGAAATACTTAACTGACAATGTGAGTTCTACCTCGATGATTTTTTATTATAATTCCTCGTACCTCGACCTCCTGAAATGATTTAATTCGAAGAAAATATTACGCCTACACATTGAATTGAAGCTACAACCTACCTGTCTATTTTCTGCCTACACTACGCACGCTACTACTACGCTATAGAGTGCTTGTGGCATCTTAAACGCAGATATTGCATAACAACCAAAAATAATTTCGGTTGTACTTCCGAATAACTGTTACCTCCAATTTAGGTGAAATTTTGCACACATATTTTTTTTCGATAATATAAGTCACTGCTGGAATGGATTTTTGACGCGTCGCAATAGTTTTGTACCATGTAATAGTGATTCGTACCATATTATGTGATAGGATCTAAGAATACGTATTTCAAATTCTTGCCACCATGTCTCCGTCTTGTGTTGCGTAGTGGGCGCTATCTGGATTCCGATAGGGATACCCCTTCTAGGGAATCCGTATCATATCCCGATCGGGGTCCGATCGGAACTTAGGTATCCCTAAGAAATTTCTGCCCGGAACAGCATTGAATTGTTTCTACATTAGCAAGCCTCTTACAAAAGTTAATAATTATTTCGGGGATAATATTAGGCGTACAACTTTGCTTCCGCTGTTTTTTTTTCTAAAATTTGGGGCTTTATTCTTAAAAGGTGATTACCTATTCACGATTCAAAGTACTGCCCGTCGCTAGCAACTACTTTTTTCCATCTTTTTGGCAATTGTCAGATACCATCTCGAAAAAACGATTCCATCACGAAAAACTCTTCCACCGCCATGCTGGTCCTCGATGTCAAAACTACCGTTCTGGTAGCCTTGAAACTATTCACGACATGTTCTTTCACTAAGAGCAGACTCACCGTAAGTGATTGAGAGCATTCGATGCGCCTCAGCCGTAGTTTTCTTCAAATGGAAGCAGAAAATCAAAACTTCCTGCAAATTACGAGAATTTGGCTCGAAAACGGACACCTTCGATCGAGAATGAATTTATGATGCAAACACAAGTTCACTAATGTGGTGCTGTCGTTATGTTGACAGATGTCCAAGTTTAATGTGTGATATTTTTTATCTGCCTACTTCGACCAGCACTTACCGCTGCAGTCATTTATCGAAAAACGGCGGAAGCAAAGTTGTACACCTAATAGATAATTAGTTTCGATTATAGTTATATTATCCATATTATGATTGCGGTATTAATAAACTCTAGGAAATTTTACTATCCCCTCTTTTATCATGGGTGTTTGTTGTAAATACCATGAATTCTTCTCTCTGTGTAATTTAGTATTAATTGAATACTACAGTTATATGCGTATGTGAGGAATCGCAACTTCAATGAGTGGTCCATCACGCATTTGACTATTTTTTCTATGGATCCAAGAACCAGAAAAAGTGAAATTCACCTGTACTTTAGCGTACTTTAATATTTTTCGATTTCGTAACCATTATTTCCCGCCACAATTTACCGACCACCTATCTTTAATTGATAATCATGAGCATAAGCATAAATAAATATTAGTTTCTACGTGCTCTCGCATATATTCTTTGTTTCATTTTGCATCGTGCACGAATTAATTACATTTCCGACAATATTTCAACGATATTCCGAACAAATTTCATTTTGTAGGACGAATTATTCAGATTCTTATATAAACAATAAAAAAATCTTTAAGGGCGGGGTAAAGTATTTAAATTTTTTTTTTTTCATTTTTTTTAAATTTTTTAAATGAATGCATAATATCTCAAGAATATTGTGTTAAAATTTCAAGTCGATCGGAGTAAAATTGACGAAGTTATGAGTATTTGAGCGTCTGTTGCTCCATGCCGGGTTTTATACCTGGGCGGCGCACGACAGTAAAGAAGAAAGAGTTTTGCGTAGACAAACGCAAAAAGATGCTCTCGATCATCTTGATGGAAGCCTTTTGCTCTACGGACCTGGCATCGACGACTTTGAGTGAGTATAAGAAAATTATCGAGTTTTATTTTGAATTTCTAAAAATTCAAAGATAATTGAAAAATCTGAAAAAATTCATACGTATTCAGAAAAATGAACGGATCACGAAAAAAAATTGGGTTGCGGGGAAATTTGTTGACTAATTTTTGTTAATAACATTTTCATCATTTTGTTAATAACATTTTGGAATTATTATTATGCAAAATTAATCTTTTGAGTACCTTTAATATGCATGAATTTTCTCAGATTTTTATGCAATCGAGAAGTGTTCTCAAACTTATGTGCAATGAGCGCTAAGCGACCAAACTCTTCTGCGTTTTTCAAACCGTTTTTCTGAGACTTGTCATATTTGAAGTCCGTGTGCACGATAACTCAAAATCTACTGGACCAATCGCTTTGAAATTTTGCACAGTACTTCTTCACATAATTCACCAGGTATTGTCGAGAGCTTTTTTGTTTTTTTTCAATAATTACTAATTTTTCAACAACAAATTAGCCGATTTTTTTTTAGCGAAAATCGGGTTTTTGGCTCCCAAGTGCTACGAAAAATCGAAAAATCGAAAAAAAAAAAATCCTCCCGTCATTACCTCGAGAAACATCTCCTTTAACAAATGCATTTTGATTTTTTTGTTTCAGATGATTCTGTTGCGAGTTATGGTGCACACCGCAAACCAACTTTTTTTCGAGGCGCCTCCGGGGTTTAATTTTCACTCGCTCAATTTTGAATATTTTGCAATGCAAATTTAGGAGAATGTTGTTCAAATGTTACTTTATTATGTGTAAATTTTTCAATAAACGAACACTATCCGTTACGCCAAAAAAAAATCTTAAAAACATGCCTTTTTTTCGCCGAATTAACTTTACCCCGCCCTTAATTCGTTTCGAAGTATGTAATACAAAGTAGTACATACACAACTTACGTTCGAACACTCATAAAAATTGCACTAAGGACGTCGTATGCATTTTTCAGGGAGGTATTTTTGCGACGTGGTTTTTAACGTTACGAACGTCACGATAAAATAGAGTGCATCAGTTATAAGTGGTAGTTACCAGTCTACATGGCATATCATTTGTTGAAAAACACTGCCGTTTGCCACATACTCGTACCTGACGATTACTGCCATCGTTACGTGGTTTCTCATATATTGCCTAACCAACGCGGTGGGCTGGATCTCGATGACAAACGAATTCATACTTTTTTAGGCTCGGCACAAAGCAATACGTGTGTATGATCGATCCAAACTCGAATACTCGCGAAGCGTGAAGAAACGACCGCAATCTCATTGCAAGGAGAAGTAGTTAAGTAAGAGAAGATGAATGAATACGCTATAGCTGTTATGCAGTTGACGCTTGAAATCTTCTAAAAGACGGCCTTAAGGTGATTCATGCATCGAGCCTGATGTTCTCGCAATGCCGATGAGATTTTTAAATTATGCAAACAAGTTCTTTGACAGCAATTTTGTTATGTTACGTTTTATGTTTGTTTTTCAATTATTGTTGTGGGTCGTGTCTTTTTTAATCGAACTATAATCTCATGCGATTAAACAACCGTGACACGATTAATTTTTCGTTTTCATTAAACGAGATTCATTACATATTTTTCTATTTTCATGAAAAAGTACGGTTCGGAGTAAAAATTGTGCGGAGAAAATTAGGTCTCGTTTCTATGAATTACCGTTCAATTGAACATTCAACAACTGTTGCTAACGCGGAGGCTCGGTTTGAAGCTAGAGCGCGCGGCTATGAATTCGAGGTTGGATGTACACTGGTGTTTATTCCACCACATGTCCCCGACGATATTTTTACATTGGCGACTTGGTTTCTATTCCAAGACAATATACCAACGAGAACTTCGTGTTCGAACGAGCAACGTCACGACTGTCTAGTTGATCGATAAGTGCAGGCGGTCTTGTTATGGCCATCAGTGTCTTATCATTGTAATTACAGTTGCTCGTTGAAAGATAGCGAGCGAATAAAAAAGCAGATAGAAATATTCGAGGGTACGGTGGGTGGGAAGGCATTTGTGGGGGTAGCAACTCTCCCACCATTTTGGCGAGATCCACGTGTTGGTTCTTACGTGCGTAAAACATCGCAGTGAGTACAAAGACGACTCGGTAGTTCACATCGTGAGAGCAACAGTACTAGTCGCCCGTTTCGCGCCAACCCAGTGTCCCCTTCGTACTGAAAATAAAATGACGAGAGTTGAAAAATACAGTGCTGACATATTGGGCTGGCAGAGACAGCCGGGTCCATTAAGAGTTTGGCGGGTGGTAGACGGCCGAAAAGAAAACGAAGACGGAACAATTCAACGGTTTTCCATTCAGGAAGTACCCGAAGATCGTTACGACGACGTACTCGATCTAATGTACACGATATTCCTGAGGGATGAGCCAATATGTGAAAGTTCGGGTGAGTTTTCATCAGGCTTGTGTTATAATTACGTCAGATCAGGATACCGCGTTGGAAAGTTTTCAGGGTTCCAGCTGATACCAACGTTCTGTTGGAATTTCAGACGTTGTTAATAATCCAATAGTAGTGGACGATTTCCGGAAAATATGGAGCATCGGGCTTGAACAAGGTACCACAGTCGGAGCATTTCTCGTTGAGGAAAATAATCCGAGACCCGTATTGGCCGGTGTTAATATGGTATTCGTACAGTGTGAGGCTGTCGAAAGAGCCTTCAAGGAATCAATCGAGGTAATCTTCATTGCTCGTACTGATATTTTGTCAAATATCAAATGATCTACCAGTCTTAGGGAGATAGTGCACAAAACTGAAAGCGGTCCTAGCGGGGGTAATTTTGGATCGATTTTACCTAAAACAGTATTATCCAAAGTCTAACGGTCTTCGAGATATTCGTTACAGTTTTGTTTTGTTGAAATTGTATTTTTGACACTTAGGTGAGGATACTGACTGTTGCAAATGAAAAAGCCGATAAAGTTTGTATTCGATAGAACACACAGAATGTCTACATTACGAATAAAACAAAATGTTGTACATCTAACGTAATAAACTAATACGGATTTCGCTATTTCGTAAAAAAAACCCGAAAAAAATATAAAAAAACGAAAATCGCAGATATCTCGAAAACCATTGCATTTGGATAATACTGTTCTAGGTCAAATCGATCCTAAATGGCCTCTACTAGTGTCCTTTTCAGTTTTCTGCACTACCTTCCTAAAACCCTGTATATTCAGTTATAATCCTTCACTCTACTCATTATTTGGCAAATTGAACCCTCAGAATCCCTAACGGCATTGGATACAGAGTCGAAAGCATGGAGTGACTTTTGAATTTCAAGGCCGCTCAGTTGGATGATGAAAGATTTTGTGATAATAGTTTAATAAGAAAATGCATGCGCAACAAAAGCCAAATTCCTTCGTTAAATCTGGTGGAATACAATTTTCCGGGGTCAGTGATGTTATTTACGAGGGGGTACCCAAAAGAAACCAAACTGATGATGTGGTGGGCGAAGTTTTTGTAGTACCGCGTTCTGCCGCTGTGCTGGGAGCATATAGAGCTACCATTCTCGTGTCACTAAGCCAAGCGTTGTTGCTAAAGAAGGTTCCGTTCAGCTTGTGTGAATTTTTTAGTGAAAGTTGTTTTGTGCGCTCGTCGTTTTTTGCAATGGCAAATTCTCGTGAACAACGCGCATCTTGCTCACACAGCCAATATTTGACAAAAAATGGCATGACCCCTGTGCCCCATCCCGACTATTCAACCGGCCTTACCCCTAGTGACTTTTTTTATTTACCCGAATGAAAAGAGACACGAAAGGAAAGCGTTTTGCCGACGTTGCTGAGGTGAAGAAAAAACGACGGAGACGCTGTCGGGCATCACAGAAGGCGAATTTAGAAAATGTTTTAAACAATGGAATAAAAGAGTAGACAGTGTGTTTTAGTGCCAGTGGAGAGTACTTTGAAGGGGATTGAAAATGTGAAAATGTGATGGATGGACGAATGGATGGAGAGTGAGAGAGTGAGAATGTGAGAGAGAGAGCAACTCATATTATTTGAATGTACCTTTTTTGATGACCCGAAAAGACTGATAACATTTTCAATGCCATGAAATAATTGCACTTCGTGTAATATCTGTAGATTTTTTGTTTAAAATTTTTTTTTAATTAATAAAAAAAATAAGTTCGGTTTCTTTTGGGTATCCCCTCGTATGTACTGGGAGAATTAATTCATTGTTCGCACAACCGCTCTTTCGAACGATATGAAGATAGATTCGCAGGCTTACGTTATCCCTATCGCAACCCAAACAAACTCAAATCTTGACTTACCTATTTGGTACTAGTAATAATAGTATTCGTTGGTAACGAGATTTTTTTCTACATAATCACAATGATATGTCTTTATAAAGTTACAAGCTACGAAGATTTGTCAGTTCGCTGGAGTTTCGCAAAAAATCGAGATTCGAGACGGTAGCATGTCTGCTTTATTTATACACACATATTGACAATTTTGAAGTGTTCATCATTGGAATATAATGAAAATTATTTATTTTACATAGCAACATTTTTCTTTGGTGATTTTCGCTACAGCAATCACTCGGAAATTTTTATACTTTTACACCGTATCGGAGATTTATGATTTCAATGTGCAAAAAAAAATATTTCTCATAATAATAAAAATAAATAAAAAGGAAATCATTACATTCCAACGAAACAAATGTCAACGCCATGTATTTTTTTGCGGCTAATCAGGCTTGTGAAATTATCGACCTTTGTGCTGTTGAAAAAATGATCCAGTTTAGATAATTGTAGGATGTTCGGACTCGTCAGCCTTCGATATGTACAGTCTGGATGCTACAGATCAATGATTGTTTTTATGCGTGGAAAGATAAGCACTACGTTTAATACACTCTGTTTGACAAGAGCGTGTACGGCGAAACTCAGAAACTATTTGGGAAAAACCATTGAAAAAACAATACACATGAAGAACAAAAATTCACACAATACATGATATAAACTGTGATGCTTGATTTTTGATAAGTGGTCCAGTCGCCACCACTATTAACCCTTCGTGGTCACTGTGGGTAGAATCGACCCTTCGATCAATTTTTAGCGTAACTGTATAATAGTTCCCGGCTTCGAATGGGACTGTATTTACCATCTTACCTGGACTTTGAAGTATCCTCATACCATAAAATTTACCCTCTTCACATATCGGAATAAATACCTTTTTTGGAACGTGCACTATGCTACCATTTTTTTTCCCAAAAGTAGCATATCTAAGGAGTATCGCGTCCAAATTTTAGGTAAAAATGTTGAAAATTCACGGAACTATGATTTTTTGAGCGAAGAAGTGTCTTTTTTGCGTTTTCACTTCTTTATGAATTTTTTTTAGCAGGTCCCCATTTTATTTCTTATAAATAAATTTTTCGTACATCATCTGGAAAGTTCAAAGCATGTTCCGTAATTTTTTGAACCACTCCGGACGGATAGTTTGATGACAATACTTTTTTGAAAACTGACTGGGTAGAATCGACCCAAGTGTGATCACCGCGATTGAATTTCGATGTGTGACCACGAAGGGTTAATAATTGCCTGGCATGTTCGAGCTATACTTTCCACTAATTTCGTGGCGTAAGCTCGTGACAAAGACCTCCATATGAGTCAAATCTGTTGGAATAATTGCTTGACGTTCCAGATCTTTGGTATCTATTGGTGTGGCTAGACCAGGTATGATTAAAACCGCGGTCCAAACTTTCTTTCGCCCAAGTGAGTCTTTATTCGTTCGAATCTACTCTCCAACGGTTTCCAGAAAAAATATTCAGCCGTACACGTTTATGTCACACAGACTGTATTAACGATTGGTGACCTTAGACGAGTCGGTTCGAACGGAAAGCCTTACATCGACGGAAAAAAGAACTAGCTATTTTATCATAATTCAGAGCCTCTTTAAAACATAACGTAAAAATATATACGGGATGACTCACAGCCATTTTGAATCTTTTCCAATTGATCTCAACTCAAAAGCACTCAATGTATCGCCAATCTCGATTTGTTCCAGTTTCGGGATGACATAACTAAGAAGATATTGGTATTGGTGGACGACTTAGAGACGATAAAAAATCCAACTGAAGTTTTCAAAGTCGACAAATACATGACGGCGTTCGGTTTGTGCGTTCATCCTCAATATCGTGGCCAGGGTCTTGGATTTGAAATTCTCAGTGCTCGGTGAATCTTGTGACTCTTTTGTATTTCGCCTTCGTCGATATATCGCTAGATACAGAGTTTTTATCGTGTAATTGCTGAAAAACAAGACGTGATGTATAATTAAGTCTTTGACTTTTCAGTGACGAAATGAGCGTGGCGTACGATATGCCGGCAACTGCAACGGTCTTTACAGCTCCGGCTGCTCAAAAAGAAGCTTCACGGGCTGGCATGGAGGTACTCATTGAGCGTGACTTCGTTGATGTTAAAAACGAAGATGGCACCGAAGTGTTTCCCGGTATTAAGTCAAAGTGCATCAAACTCATGGGAAAGAAGTTTTGTCATTCACCCTCCGCAGAGTAGCAATTCGGAAACTGAAACTTTATCGAAATAATAATGTGAGCATGAAACGGGGACCGACATTAAGCACGAACTCGATAACAGGCGTTCAATCAAACTTTACTTTTGAATTTGTCTTTAACTTCAAAGATTTATTTCTTCGGCTCAATATCGAAGAATTTTTATTCCATCTGTTATAGTGCTTCTAGATTTTTGTTAAATAGTTGGTTTGCCAAAGGTTTCCATTTAATTCGTTTGGACAGATTCAGACTATGATTTTGACAAATTTAGGCTATGAAAATTACATAAAAGTTTTTAGGAATCCTCATCCAAGATGTGCAACTTAAATCCACAGAAAAAAATGTTTGAATCTTAATAATGAGGAAAAAAACTGTTCGCTGCATTTCAACGTTGTAAACTTTAAGACCTCTAAATTGTGGCATCGCTTTATGAATTGGCCTATTATGAAAAATTGAAAAGATGTTCAAAACGTTTGAACGGGCAATTATAGATATTTTTGTAGGTGCCTTGTACCCTTGATTGTGTAAAAATTCTTGCTTATGTAAAAATGGCTCTTCAGTATTAATTTAATTTTACGGGTTGAACGAGCTCCATAGTTTATTTGATTTCCAAATTAGAATTAATCTTTCGTCATAATCGTCGGTGTACCCGAATTTAGTATATTCACTACGTTATTCTATATGTTGCAAAACCGGATTTGTTAGGTCTGGAGCTCTAGAGTACAATTGTTATGTCGTAAAATAGGTATGCACTCAATATTCTTCAAAGAGGTATACACTGCGACCTCCACGATCGGTAGCTCCATAAATGTAACGGCCTCCCACTATGTGCCGAACATGGAGCGCTTGGTGGAAGAAGCGCCAGGTTCGAGCGTCAGGCTCAAGGCATGCTAGGCATGCTGTCATCTACGTCAGCTGTGCAGAGTCGGCTTGAGTGAATGGTGCGCAGCCTCTTTGTTTGTAAGTGCGATGCGGAGCCGACTTCGTGGCTGTGCCGATTATGGAGGTTGCAGTTTACGTATATGTATACAGTGGAACTTGGTTCATACGTTTTGCACTTATACGTTTTTATCATTTATACGTTATATTTATCTGGCCCCGGCAGATTCCGCCTGTAATTAAATTTAATTTCTACGTTTTTCGCTTATACGTTTTTCGCGCTTGTACGTTATTAATTTTGTTCCCCAGCGTCCGTTTCGAGGATCGTTTGTTCTCAGTTATACTTGAATTAGTGTTCTGTAACCTTGATTTTTTCTACTGTAAAATTCTGGGATTGCACTATGTATGCATGTACTCAACTGTGATTACATATCTCTTATTAATGCAAACATGTATGTTATTTATTAATCTTAACCGTCCAAGCTTTAATGTTACAAACTCGCATTAAATAAAAATTCTAAACGAAAATGTTAAAAATTGAGTGCGCTCATTACTTCAACTCTACCAATCAAATTTTCAATTGGAAACCCAAACTATTAGCATAATAGAGATGCTGCTATTAAAAAAACATCGCGAATTATGCACCAATCGCTATTTTTATATGCTAAAGAGTTAAAGAGTTTTAGATACATATTGTATTCCACTTCTACGTTACTCTCATTTATACGTCTTGCTTGGTGTACCCCTTGAAAAACGTATAACTGAAGTTTCACTGTATAGTGAATTACGTGAAAACAATATGTATTGGATGTTAATAAAAAAATATACGAAATAGTATATAATGACAGATTAAAAAAATACGTAAGAAATGGCGATGGGATTAATGATGTATGGAGATTATATCGCGATTCGGTAAGACCGAAAAGTGACTTATCAAAATTGTAAAGTTAAGGTGGGCAACCACCTTAGGAGACCGAAAATTAGATGATTTTTTGGATTTTTTTATTGTGAAAAAAAACGGAAATTTCCGCAACTCTGACAATAATTTATTTATATTTTCATACATCTCTGGTAATTTTTTCAAGTTATTTTATGCATTAATTAAGGTGTAATCCGCTGTGTCCCTTGGCGTGTCCTCATCGTCGTTGTCGATTTGCGGGAATTGTGCAGCTCGCAATTCGCATCTGAAATAGTCCAACGAATTTTTATACATTGTTAAGATGTTTTTAAAGAATATGAACTTAAATTTTGAAAAAAAAATCGAGAATTGAATGTTGGAACGTGTTTGAAAAAAAAATGATCGATTTTAAGCATTTTTTCCCGACATTTTGCAATAATAAATATATTTTAAACAATCTAATATTTCCAACTTTAGGTTCATGTTTTAATAAATTATATTATGTAAACATGTTTCAAATTTAAAGATGATCCATCAATTAGTTTTTGAGTTATGATTCCCGCAAATTGAAAAAATGTTTCGAGAAAAATACGTTTAAAGTTTCACAAACGAAAAACTCAAAGTCAAATGTGTTTAATCAAATGATAAAGTGTCTTACCGATTAATCAGCGATTCCAGCACCATACAGCAGTCCTTCCTCTTCCTCATGCAACTCATTTGAAGCTTGCATTTCCTCTTTACGAGCTTTTCGAGATTCTTTTGTCTCTGAAAAACTTTTTCTATTTTGCCGAGCCACGCGCATCTGATCCATTTGCTCGGTATTTCCGTAGCTCTGCCTGCCAACTGCGATTCGTAGTGCATTCAAACCATGAGTAGGGCTGAATTTCCTTCATTGAATACAATAGCAGCAAGAAATGCCGCTACCTCGATTATTTTGTACCCAGAATGGAGATGTTTTGGAGCTAATCACCAAACGGCGAGTTAAAACTTTCGTTTGCATTCTGGGTATGACCGCCTAAACATCTCTGCAATAAATCCTCTCTTGATAGATCTTCATATATAGGAAGAATATGCTCTTGTACATCCGGGTGTAATGGGGGTCGATGTGGCTCAGGCTCCGTTCCGAAAGCTTTGGGAGTCGAGCGGAGTCTTTATCATTTATATACATACCGTTAGAAGGAATCCGAATATCGTTTTGAAATTTTCAGGGTGTATTAAGATATTTTGCTAACGATTTATGAAATAAAAAAAATTGTTTTTTTTTTTAAGTATCTAAAGTGGCTGCCCGCCTTCATTGACAATTCCATGGCTCCCCGAACGTCAGTTATAACCAACTAGGATGTCTGGAGTATTTGTAACTCGGGGAAAAATGCGTTGATCACCGAATCGTAAAAACCGAAGAATCGTAAAAGTCTGATAAATTCAAAAACCCACATCTCTTCTTTTTATTTATTTTCACTGTCGGACAGAAAAACAATCAACCACGTAAGGTGAGAAAAATGATTTTTTTTTTCAATATCGACACGACTCATGTTTGCGCTGCTTTTAAAGATTTCTTGAAGTTTTAATATTTCGCTTAAATCACTGCTCGCAGCATAGAGATATAACCAGCCGCTGTTTTCACAACCTGTGCAACAAACAAAGAAGTTAATAAATTGTCACTGCAATTTCATAATATAATTTCTTGCGTAACGCCTAATTCATGAAAATGATACTTACACCTGTAAAGCCGGCCAGAGAGAAAATATAAAAACCTCCGCCTACCAATTTAATAGGTTTGCAAGCTCCGATCATACATATAATCATTTGTTTCTTAAAGGATTCGGACATCTCGTACCACTCGCACTGATAGTACGAGTCGTACAGATTCTGGCTCTGTACATAAAAATATCGAATTTTAATTAATTTTTTGATGAGCAAGATTGATAGCAAAAAGTGTAGGAAAAATTATTGGTGTGACGAGTACCTCGACAATAAGATATTCACCGGCAATGCAGTAACCATAAATCATCAAGACAACTGTCATGCTCTCGCATACCGACGCCAGCATCACTATTTTTGCCGTGTTGTCAATATTCTAAAAATATTCGCTCAACAATCGCCGTAGAATTATCTTGTGTACTTAACGGAACCGTTAATTACATACCAAAATGACATTATAAGCTGTCAGGCCGATGATCACGGTGTATACGATAACCTCTAGCAATAGAACCATACTGAATACTTCATTGATGTCGTCCACCATTCTATTCGTAGAATAAAACGTTTTAACGTTCCAGATGAAGAGACTTGTCGCAAGATGAGCAATTAGCGAAAACTTACCTAAGTAGACTTCGATGTTGCTCGACTATCTCTTGAAACACCGTCTTGGAAGATTCCTGATTGGTCATGCCGATGTTTCTGATTCTGAATGCGAGAACGGACATTCGTCCGCATATGTGAAGTATTAGAGAGAATAGATAGCCGATCGTTGCTGCTTGATACGTATTCAGATATACAAGCGGAAGTTGATATGTCCACAAAAGCCAGAAAACAGATGCGTCCTTCAGCTCGAAAAAAAGGCGTGTACGATAAGGAAGATTGAAAACCACGTTTTCGTTTCTTGACCCTAAGTAATTGCAATCCATTAAAGTGCATACCGATGCGTAAAAAGATGGGCACTTTGTTTTAAGGGTCGAGGGTTTTATATTGCTGGTCATTTGAAAATCTTCGTGATTTACTTTAAATTTGTATAGGGTTATGGATATAACAAGTTTTTTTTAGTTTACTGAGTCAAATTTTCAACCAAAAAAAAACATCGGGGTGATGGATGGAGGGCGGCGGTGCCATAGAAAAATTTGAACATCAATCTTTGTACGGGAACGAGTGGTTTTAAAATTTGTAAAAAAACGTCTTCGATATCAGCACATCAAGAGTTTTCCAGCAGCGCGTTACTTGACTAAATGGAAAAAATCCCTCTTTATACCGGGGTAAAAAATAGTTTTTTTTTTTTCATTCGAAAATTGGGCTAACTGCAGATAATCGAACTGTAATGTCAGGCTGGATTTCAAGTTCCTAGGTTAAATACTTTTGGAGTTTCAAGATTAGGCACACGGACCGACATCGAAGTCACCAGCTCAAAGGTTCTGTGTTTCAGCTCAAGGTATTACTGGATGGATATTTAAAAATCGCAAGAATTCTTGAAAATTTGAGTAATGATAGTTCTTGATGGAATAATAATACATTAAGGCCTTAGGCCACTCTAGAGGCGAAAAAGGGCATATTTTGTGATTTTTTTTCAGCGAAACCATAAAATAAATCGGAATTACAAAATAAGGATTTATTATACACGTAATTGACTATACAAAATTAATTTTTCACACACGGAGAGAATTAAAAAGTAATTTTTGTCGTGAATTTCACGGTAAAAATGACCGTAATATATTTCAATGTGGTGACAAGTGAGAAAAGCATAATAATTCGTATGCGACAAGTTTTTTTTAACTCACGTTACAGAAAATTTCAAATACGTGGCTAAAATTTTACTATGCAAGAAGGGTAGCGCGCACGATAATTTTTACCGAGAGCACAATACATTTTCCTATAACACTCATTAAATTTTATAATAAATCTTAAAAAAATTATTATAAAGACGATACTTTTTTATAGACATTTTTGAAAGGCATAAAATAATAAAATGCACAGTCAAATTTCGCTGATATTATATATTTTTAAAATTTAAGTTTTGCGTATTTTGTTACACATCAAAATTTACTAGAAAATCTGGTAAAATTTTCTATCTGAAGAAGAAATTTTATTTTATTTTCGTGAAAATCTGTGTTTTACTCAGTAATAATAAGCGAAGTTTCAGGGTTGTCATCTGGTTACCGTTACTGCACGGTAATTTTTAACATTTAATTCTCTCCGTGCAGCGATACATGTCAAAATGGCGACTGTGTAGCATTTTTCCGATGACGCTTTTATTTCTGGAAGGTCAACGGCCGGACCAATAGCTCCTATAATTTTTGAGTTATGATGAGACACTTAAGTTTTTTCGATTATATATAATAATAGCTATTATTATATATAATCGATATATTGTTTTTTTTGTCAAAATGGCGCATTTCTAAAACAAAAAGTATAAAATGCCATGAGAAGATCGTCAGAAAATTGTTTATAAAAAAGGAACTATGCAATATAATAAAAAAATCCTACGTAGTGCCTCAGAAAATGTAATTCTAAATATACAGTTAAAATTTCAATTGAATCGGTTGAAATTTGTTTGACTTATGAGTCCGGCCGACTTGAAAAATGTAGTTTTGAGATAAACGCGTTTAAAGTTAGTAGAAAGTCACGACATGAATCAAGAGGGGTTGCGCTAGAATTCGAAAATCGCGTACTTAGAGATTTTTCACACCCATAATCTTTTGGTATATAATTTTATAGGTACTAAGGTACGGTTTTAACAAAAAAACATCGATTTTTGGAAAATCGCAGAGTGGCCTAAGGCCTTAATTATTTTAGAATTTTTTTACTAAATAACTTAGCAGTTATAATATGAATTTAACACGGTCGTTTATGGGAAAACAGTTTCTGGAGACACAACATTCGAGCGTAATGTTTTTTGCATGTGGACCCAATGAAGAAATGTCCTTCGACTCATTGGAGTTATTGCCGAAAAACGAACAGTTTTGGTCTTGACTGCCTTCACCGAGTGAGGCTTTGGTTACACCGTCAACTCTCTCATAATTAAAATATTTTTTGTTTTGCGAGCGATACCCCGATAATCGTATGCCTTTACCGGCTTTGAAAAGAATTTCCAACGGTCTCATGTGAATTGCAATCGACGCAAGAATTCCCACTAGTAACCAAAGCTTGAAGAAATTCATGGCGATGCGATTGTAGGCCATATACATTTTCGTCTCGTCGGGACTCTTGAAGAACTTCGCATCGACACCGTCTATCACCTGCTGCGTTAGATTCATGAGGGTTCGAGAGAATCTCATAATCAGCATTTTGTATATGATCATGACGTTCCATGAGTTCTCCGAAAAGTTTATAACCATTTCATCCAAATTGCCGAAGACTTCAACGAAATCGGCAGTTACCGCGGCGGTGTGAATTGTGTGATAGACGAGCCACACAGTGAATTTGACATATTCCGCTTGGAGAGGCCATACACCCATGATAGCGAAGGTGCGCACGTTCAATTCGAACAGGTCCTTAGCCCGATCAAAATTATCCTGAAGCACAAAACGATCTACTGAGATCCGGGGCAACCTCGGGGCTTCTTATCTCGATTAAGTAAGTGGCTACTCACTGCCATTGGAGAAAGCTTTTCAGTTGTCACCATAAAGATTGACGAGAGACTGACACAAGCAAGTCCGGTTTACAGCTTATCGCGCAAGACCGGATCGTGCTTGTCCGAAGAAGAAAGTAAAATGACCCTTCGTACGCTTAATAATACGTGTGTAATGTAATTACACATTTGTATTCCTCGTCGACTTGTTTTTTTTTTTCTTTTTATCGATCCAGATGTCCTGGGGTCACTGCACTATCGTTTTTTCTCTCTCTTCCACACGCATCAAAACCGATTTTTCTTCAATTCAAATGTCTCATGTGATCCCAACAGGTGCACAACGGCATTGCATTTATAGTTCCGTTCCGCGGATCCGACAAGTTGTGCACGATTACTCGCAAACGATTATATGTAATGAGTGGTTCATCTAGTCTAATAACAGCGTAAAAAGTTCTAGCTCCAGACGGAATATAATTTTTGTACAGACGATATAAGAAAAGCCACGGTAGCGCATTAATTATAGGAAAAACGTACAGAAAATTGTAATTTGATGGTCAATAGCAGTGGTAGTGAGTTGAGCTGAGTCAGTTTTCGTTCCTTGTTTATTGACATAATGTTAAATAAAATGTTCGCCTTGTCGCACTGGGAACACAGCGATAAGAGTAAAAAACGTTATCATGATCGATTAGAATCTCAAATGCGGTCGTGATGTAACCGATAAAACAGTAAAAAAAAATTAACCCCGAGAAAGTCAAAAAGACAAATACGCAACAATCCATTCGGTATCTCGAGAATGTCAGCTCGAGATTTTCAAATCTCAAGCTCAAATTGTGGGCGGTTTGAAAATCGGCAAAATCCGAATGTTCCTTTCGTTAAGCGTGTTAGAAATTTGCATCAAGTAGTACTGATCCAGAGTGATGTACGAGGGGCAGTGAGACAGTCGTCTTCTCCGACAGTATTGCGATCCATTTGAAATCGTTGTAATTTGATTCATGGCGTTTTTTTATATCTGAGATAACGAGCATGGAAACGAAAGAGTTTGGGCCTGGCGTTTATTGCATTACGACACGTTGTCGATATTATTTAAGGGATTCCTCTTACGAACTCAAGTATTTAACAATTAACTGATTGCCATCTCTAATTAAGTAAAAATACATCATACTATACTGGTAAAATTTCAAGCCAAGTTACCGAACTTTCAACAAAAAATGACGACTTGAGAAATCATTATTATGGAGATGACACGCTGGCCACATTTCTGTCTAATAATTTATAAACCTAATAACTCTAGGTGTCTGAAATAAAGTGCGCTAAGCATGTAAAAATTCGGAAGATTTCGTAACGACAATAAAATAGACGGTCACCGAATGTTTAAAGAAAATATTAATGATAAACTTAGAAAAATGTGACTAGCAGAAGAATTTTTGTAATTGAGACTTTTCAGTGAAAATGTTAAAAAATTTTTAAATCTATAAAATTTATGCGAACTTTTTCATTGCAGTTCGTTGTTTGGTATAATAATTGATTCTAACTTATTTTTATTAAGCACCACCGTAATCTACTATAATTCAAAAAGATTTTGTTTATGCGCTTGCAAAATATGGGCCACCTCGAAAGGAATACCTTAAGTTATGAAGTTACAATAAATTATTATACGAAACGATAAACTGGAATGAAAAATACCGCACAAATTTTGTAGCTTTAGACATTTTTACATTTTCTTTGAAAAGTCGCGGTTACGAAAATTCTTCTGCTAGTCACATTTTTCTAAGTTTTATTAATATTTTCTTTAAATATTTGGTGACCCCCTGTTTGATTACATTTTACATGTTATTACATGCGTTTACCAGTGAATCGGTGGCGGGAGAATGGAGAGGGGGTAGCCATGCACACTGCCCTCACACTCACGTCCGCCATTTCAGTATGGCTATGAGTGAACAGGAAGTACCAGCATCTGTTGCGCAAAGCGTTATTATCCGTTTTCTCGCCGACGAAGTTGTGAAATCCAGTGAAATTTTGAAGAGACTTCAAGCACAGTTCGGTGATGTTACTCTGAGTAAAACCCAAGAGTACGATTAGGCTCAGAAGTTTCGAAATGGTCGTGATAATGTGGAAAAAGTCATAAACGGGGTCCAGCGTCAATGAAGACAATAATAGAGACAACAATGAAGGGGTAGGTATTGAAGACTGGCAACCTCTTCAATACCTACTCCACAGTCCAGACTTGTCCCCATGTAACTACCATATGTTTGGTCCACTGAAGGGGGGAAGACCATTTAGAAAGTAAAAAATTCGGGGTTTTTAATGATTTTTTTTTCAGGAAAAGAATATACGTGGAAATTTGTAAGTTTGTGGGTGTTTAATTTCATATTTTAAATTTGCACAAATATATATATATATATTTTTCAATGCAAACTGACAGTGGTGTACATTGATGTTCAGAGGAAGTCGCTGAAAGAGCTTCCGCACTGCTGGAGTTCTCCCTCACGCTTTATGTGTCCGAAACAAAAAAATTTAATGATTCTTAAAGGTAACACCCATACGCTGTCGGTGAACCACGATTTCGGAAATATATGCAAATTTCACGGAATGACAGCCCAATAAAGTCAATTTAGTGATTTTTCATGAAATTTTTACTATTTTTAAGGGCAAAAGTACGTTTTATTTTTGGAATTAAAATATCATTTAGGTTCACCGACAAACTGCTGGTATAAGGAAGATGTGTGACAAATTTCATCAAAATCGGTCGAATAGTTTTTGCGTAATCACCCGAGCAGTTGGGAAAAATACAGTTTTGAGAAAAACGCGCTCAAAGTTTCAACAAGGGATGTTTTACTCAAAGTTTCAATTTTGATATTTTACCGGCTAATCAGCAATTTCGGCGCCATACAGGACTCCTTCGGCTTCCCCGTAAAAACGATTTTTCTGCTGCTGTTGCTCTCTACGGGCTTTCCGAACCTCCTTGGACGATAGAGAGCTACGACGCTCCTGGCGCGATACGCGTCGCTCGTCGGCTTTCTTTGCGAATTTCTTCGATTGCCTCCCAATGCAGATGTCCAGAGCGCTCATAACTCTTAAAATTGCAGAATTCCCCTCGTTGAATATGCTGGCTGCAATGGAAGCTGCAATTTCGATGACACTCAAGTCTGAATGCAAATGTTTCGGAGCTGAGCGCCATACGGTGGAGTTGAAGCTTTCGTCTGCATTTTGCGTGTGGCCACCCGAGCATCTCTCCAATAGATCGTCATTGGATAAATCCGTGTACATCGGCGAGAGATGCTTCTGGACATCAGGATGGAGAGGCGCAAGGTGTTTGAAAGTTTCACCAGTAGCTTGAGCTTTTTGCCACTTGCACCAGCTATGATTATGTTGGTTTCCAAAAAATATTCTCTTCCGTGGAGGTCCCTTAGGTGTTGCATGAGAACCTTTTGGGTACACGGACATTTTGAGAAGCACTAAGCTCACAACTGGCAAAAGGTCAAATTTGAAGTACCTGCGACGCTCCGAATCGACAACGATGGGCTCTACCGAGTATAGTACGACTACCAAACATATAAAAGATCGGAGCAAGACGAAATATAGGAGAGCGCATTCACCGCCGTCCTCGGTCGCACCTCTGCGTCTACTCGGCACGAACGCTCTTGGCGTTTTTCCGCAAAAACTCAGGCAATTCTTGGAATTTTGCTCTACAAATTGGACACAATATTCTTAAGACATTGAACTGTCGATGTGTGTGTGAGGGGGGTCCAATTTTTCAAATTTGTAAATGGTCTTCCCCTCGGAAGCAGGCATTAGGAGGGGAAAAATTTGAAGATGACGCTGCGGTCGAACAGTACGTACGCAATTGGCTATTGGGGTAGCCACTTTCGTTTTTCGATGAAGGGATCAAAAAGCTTCCTATCCGAGGGAGAAAATGTATTTCTGTTGAAGGAAACTATGTAGAAAAGTTAGGCACGCCATTTGTACAGGGTCTCTTAAAATGACCTGACATTTAAATTTATTAATAAAACGTATTATTTATTTGGATAGTACGAATATTTTTATTTTAATATAAGGTACAAACATGGAGGTTATGTGTGGAACACAATATCCGATAATTAGCCGCCTCGTCTCTGTTTGCAAACGTTCACTCTTTTGACGAAATTTTCAATAAAATTTTGGCATAATTGCAGACTAATTTCATTAATGGTGCGTTCAATTGCTTGAGCTCCGGAAAGGCCTGCGGATTATTGGCATTCACTTGTCCTTTCAGAAAATCCCAAAGAAAGAAGTCCAATGGCGTAAAATCGCACGATCTTGGTGGACAATTCATATCGCCGCCGCGCCCGACAACACGACCATGAAACTTCGTCTGCTTTCAACTGCATTGTTTCATAGTGAATTTTCACAATTTTTATGTGTTGCTCGATCGTGCAATTCTGCATGACTAAACCTCAATACGTCCTGATGCCAGTAGTCAAAGATTAGTACTCTATGTTCGCCACAAAAAAAAAAATGGCGCGCAATTTAAAATGTCAGGTCATTTTGAGACACCCTTTTATTTTTATAAATCATCAATGAATCTATATTAAAAAATCCTGGTTTATATTTTAATGATTCTCGTAATATACAATATATTCACGTTTTCAGTTCGCTTCCGAATTTCAAAGACGATCTGAAGTTTTCGGAATAGGCTTTTCAGTATTCATTTATATTTATGACTCATTTTATTTATTCAATTCTCAAGTTACAATGAAACTTAGGTACATTCAGTACGTTATTCTAGCCATCGCAAAACTGGAGTAGATAGGTCTGGAGTTGTGGAGCACAATCTTTATATCGTAAAGTTGGTATACACTCAATATTCATCAAAACGTTATATTTATACGTATATGTATGTAGAGAATGACGTGGGAACAATATGTATTGGTTAATGTTGAAACAATGATACGGAATATCATAGCATGAAAAAGAGGTAAGTGAGGTATGATAAATTCACAAGATACGTACGAAATGCAATGATATCAATAATATATGGAGATTATATCGAGATTCGGTAAGACCGTAAAGTACGTGATCAAAATCGTAAATTGAATTGAAAACTTCATTATTTCCCTAACGGCGAATATAACCGAAATCGGATGTCCGGAGTATTTAAAAAAGTACCAAGAGTCTGAGAGAAATCCATTGATCATGTGGAAGAATTTTGAACCAAAGAATCATCAAAGTCCAGTGAAACCAAAAATCTACTTCTGTTTCTATAATTTATTTTCATATCGGGACCGAAAAATAATAAACCACGTAAGGTGTGGAAAATCAAATTTTTCAACATCAACACGCCTTTTGCTTGCGATACTTTCAAAGAATTCTCGATGTTTTGATATTTTGCTCAAACCACTGCTCGCAGCATAGAGATATAACCAGCCGCTGTTTTTACTACCTGTGCAACAAACACAAAGTTAATAAACTGTCATTGCGATTGCACAATGAAGTGTCTTGCGTACCGGCGAATTCATGTAAACGATGCTTACACCCGTAAAGCCGGCCAGAGAGAAAATATAAAAACCTCCGCCCATCAATTGAATAGGTTTGCAAGCTCCGATCATACATATTATCATTTGTTTCTTGAAGGACTCTGACATCTCGTACCACTGGCACTGATAGTATGATTCGTACAGACTCGCGCTCTGTACACAAAAAAAAATCGAAATTTTATTGATTTTTCGAACAGCATTATAGACAGGGAAAAGTGCAAAAAAAAAAAATTATTAGCTCCGACGGTACCTCGGCAATAAGATATTCACCGGCAACGCAGTAACCGTAAATCAACAAAAGGATCGTCGCGCTCTCGAGTAAAGACGCCAGTATCACTGTTTTGTCTGAGTTGTCAAGATTCTGAAAATATTCGATGAACAATCGCTGTAAAATTATTCTATGTGCTTGAAAGAACTGTTAATTACTTACCAGAATGACATTATAAGCTGCTAGGCCTATTAGCAGGGTGCATATAATAAGCTCCTCCAATAGAAGTAGACTGAATACTTTATTGATGTCTTCCACCATTCTTTGAGCAGCATGGAAAGTTTAACCGTTTCAAATGGAAAGACCTATCGCATGATAAAGAAATGGCGAAAACTTACCCAAGAATAGTTCGATGTCTTTTGACTATGTCTTGGAACACCGTTATGGAAGATTCGCGATTGGCCATGTTGACGTTCTTGATTCTGTATGCGAGAACGGACATCTGTCCGCATACGTGAAGTATGAGGGAGAACAGATAGCCAATAGTTGCTGTTTGAAACGTATTGAGATATATAACCGGAAGTTGATATATCCACATGAGCCAGAAAATTGTTGCGTCCTTCAGCTCGAAAAAAAGGCGTGTACGATAAGGGAGTTCGAGAACCAAGCTTTCGTTTTGTGATCCTAGGCAATTTCAATTCATCAAGGTGCTTACCGATGCATAAAGAGACGGGCACTTTGACACGAGGGTTGAGGGTTTTACATCCTGAGTAATTGAAAAAACAGGGTGTTTTTCCTTCAGGAGGTACGGCTAGTTCTTCAGGGTCAAGAAAGAGACTAAATTTATGTTACTCCACGGGTGTTCTGATTATTTTAACTTATGTTGAATATTCGTATTGTCGATCCCAAAGTGCCAAATTTGTGGTAAATATTTTATTTATTGCATATTTACTAATAAAAACTGAAAAATTAGATCCTCAACGACTCTGGAGTAGTCTCCGTCATATTCACAATGTCAGTTTCACCGTAAAAACGGAGTAAAAAAACGTTGCACCAAATCTATCGGAATCTTATTTTAATAGCCCCGAATTACCTCATGCGGGATTAATATTATAGGTAAAATTTTGCGTTTTGTGGTGACTCGTCTTCACGACGATTTCCAAGCAGAGCTAGGTTATGCTAGTCAAACGAATCAGTTGTTTTACGCCTGACGTTGTCAAGTCTATGGGGGCCATTTCGTCATTATGATAATATTCAACCGGAAGTTGAAACTGTTTTATAATGTAGTGCTTGAACTACACGGTGAAGTTCGAATTTTCGATTTTTTACAATATCTATTATGTCTAATTTATCAAATTTTAGTTTACCAACGACCTTAGTTGGATACGTGAGCAGAAAAATCGTGATCAACGCACTTCCGGTCGACCGTCTCCATAAGACGACGTGCTTTACTAGCTAAAAGTGTTCGACTTTGCAATTTTATTACGAAAAAATTGAACGGTCAATATAGCTCAATTTTTTCCAACGGGTGCATAACGTATTCGTCAATATCATATAACAATTTCAGGCCCGAAAGTTGGATTCTTCTTAATGATCTTACCTGCTTAAACGTTTATACTGTGATATTACGATTTTTTTTAATTTTAGGACACAAATTTGCAAAAATAAGGGAGGAGAGATAGGACGGCGGGAATGAACGTCTTTAATCTTTACACAGAAATGAGTTATAATTTTTTTTTTTTTAAGTTGGATATTAGGTGGAAATATTGAGGTATATTGACCAATTTTTATATATATATATATTGACTGGGAGTGTTGTTATTGTGGCCGGTGTAAAACATGTCCCGCGCTGGCACGGTCTGCGATTCCCATGATTGCATGCATTCGGTTGAACTGAAAAAAAATTTTCGAAAAGATTCTTAAAATGTAAATGTAAAGCCTTTCACATCGTAGGATTTTTAGAATGATTTTTTTTTCACAAAATGGCGCGTGTTGAAATTTACATTCATTCTTCAACCTAAATTTCCGACCTTTCTAGCTTGATGAAGAAGAAATAAATGAGTAAAGAAAAAAAATCCTGCGATGCGAAGGGCTGTATACATTACATTTTAAGAATCTTTTCGAAATTTCTGTTTCAGATCAACACCGACTCCACGCAATCATGGGGACCACCAGCGAGGGACATGTTTTACATCGACCACAATAAGTATTAATGATTTTTTTTCAATATACCTCAATATATATACTTTCGAATAAAACAAATTTGGATGCAATTGGACAAATAGTTTTCGAGATAATTCGCAAAATGCACCTATTTTTTCCGCCGTCTAGTCGGATGTGTCCCCATAAATAGTTTCAAAGTTAAAAGGCCTCGCACACATGCGGACATCGAAGTGAGAGCTCAGAGGTTCTGTGTTCGAGCTTAAGGTCCTTTCGATGTGTCGAACTTTACGCTCATATTTCTCGTAGTTTGATTATATTATTATAATTTGATACCGACCCATTAGCGTGTAGCAGTGAACGAACAAATGAGCGTAATGTTTTTGGCATATGGGACCAATGGCGAAATGAAGAGAGATAAAAGTCTGTCGATTCATCGTAACCATTGCCGAAAAACGAACAGTTTTGGTCCTGACTGCGTTCACCGAGTGAGGCTTTGGTTACAACCTCAATTCTTTGATATTTCAATTTTTTTTTTTCGAGCAATACCCCGATAAATGCCTTACCGGCTTTGAGAAGAACTTCCAACGGTTTTATGTGAATGGCAACTGACGTAACGATTCCCATGAGTACCCAAAGCTTGAAGAATATCATGGCGACGCGATTGTAGGACAGATACATTTTTGTCTCTTCGGGACTCTCGAAGGATTTCTCATCGATGCCGTCTATTACCCGCTGCGTGAGATCCACGAGGGTTCGAGAGAATCTCATTACCAGCATTTTCGATATGACCATTATGTTCCATGCGTTCTCCGAAACGTTTAGAATCATTAGATCGACATTGCCGAAGATACCAAACAAATCGGCGGTTACAGCGCAGGTGTGAATGGTTTGATAGAGGATCCACACGGTGAATTTAGCATAGGTCGAATGGAGAGGCCATACTCCCATGATAGCGAAGGTACGCTCGTTCAATTTGAACAGGTCTCTGGCCCGATCAAAATTTTCCTGAAGCACAATATCCGTTACTGAGGACTCGGGTAACCTTGCAGCTTCTTATCTCGATTAAGGATGTGGCTATACTCACTGCCATTGGAGAAAGCTTTTTCAGTTGTCACCACAAAGATTGACGACAGACTGACAGTAGTGAGTTTGGTTTACAGCTTATTGCGCAAGATCCGATCATGTTAGTTCGAACGAGGAAGTCAAAATTGGCCCTTCGTACGATTGATAATACATGTGTGACGTAATTGCACGTTCATCCTCCTCGTAGACGTTTTTATATCGATTCAGGTATCCTGGGGTCATCGCCCTATCGTTTTTTTTTCTCTCACTTCCACACACATCGAAACCGATATTTCTTCAATTCAAATGTGTGATCCCAACAGCTGCACAATAGCGTTGCGTTTATCGTTTCGTTCCGGAGATCCGACAAGTTATGTGCGATCACTCGCATACGTTTGAATCTAATAAAAGGTTGATGCAGTCTGATAACAGCATGAAAACTTTTAGTCCTAGATGGAGTATAATTTTTGCTGAGACGATATATGGAAAACCACGTTAGAGCAATAATCATAGAAAAAAAGCGTACGTAGACTTGTAATTTTATGGTCAACGCCAGTGACACTAGAGTTGAGCTGAGTCAGTGGTCGCTCCTCGTATACTGACATAATGTAAAATGCAATGTTCGCTTTGTCGCTGCGGGAACAGAACGATAAGAATACAGAAAGTATGATCATCGGTTAGCTATTCGTACGCGGTCTGAAGTTGAACTCGATAAAGTCGGAATGGAAAATACGCGACGCTCCATTCGGCATCTCGAGAACATCAGTTCGTTGGCTCATAACAATTCCAACAATTTGCTGGATAGTTAATCAATTTCGCAAAATAAGGATATAACTGTTGCGTTGTTTGGAAAATCGGTAAGATCGGAATGTATCTTTCGTCAAGTGTAAATTTGTATCGAAGTAGCGTTCATCGACGGTAACGTACCAGGTTGAGTAAGACAACCCTCTTCTTCAATAGGATTACGATTCACTTAAAATACTTATAATTTCTTTCATGACGTTTCATTCTCATATCTGAGACAACGGGCATGGAAACGAAAGAATTAAATAAACCCCTGTTTAGTAATGTTTTGTTTATTATTAGTGTTGCATTATTGGTATTATTTTTATACATATTTGATATTGGCCATCAACAAATATGTTACAATTCTTTTATTACTTTTTTTTTTGTTTTTCCTCAATCATTCGTCAATTCATTCGTTTGCAAGAAAACTGTTTATATATTATATAATAAATACATAATAATTAATAGTTCATACTTGATAATTATCTTCAGTATCGTAATTATAATATCGTAACTGTACATGTCGTATATATATATATATATATATATATATATATATATATATATATATATGTGTATATGTATGCATTGTAAAAGATACATAGCTAACGCTGGAATATCATAATTAGTGTATTAACGGATCAGACGAACAAATGAATTATCTTCTCCTCGTTTTTCATTACGGGATCCAAAAGAAAACGAAGGTGTTTTGTTTTCTTTTAAATATATATAAATCGTTTAACAAATCAATCGGAACCGCTCCTCGGTCACTTCAAAATTTAATATCTCTTTACTGCTAGCGATATTATACATATAAAAATTGTTATTACAAAGCGCTTTTGACGAGTAATCACAATCTCCTAAACGAGATTGGTATATTAAATGATGCTGTCCTTCATTACACGAGTAACTGTTTTTGCACGATCTAAGCATAACCATGGTGAAACGATAGCGTTTTTTTTTTCTTTCCCTTCTTCTACTTCTATTTGTTTTAAATTGAATCACATTTTCAAACGCATATCATTGCAACGTTTCGCAGTTTACTAAATGTTACTTGCAACGAGTGCGCATCGCCCATTGATTCATCGTTAAGTTGTATCTATACTTTTCAAGCAGCCGTCACGACCATCTTACAGTTCGAAAATAATTATTTACTATTTTTTTGTTTGTTTACGTTTCTTTTCGTCAATGCATTTGTTTTTAAATGTAGATATCTAGATTATTATATAAATAGGGACGGGGACAGCGGCCAATTCGCGAATGGGCCCTCGCTATCTCTTTATTCAGCATTGTACGGCGATAACCCGCGAATTTTCGTAGGTAAAATTAATCGAAAAAAAAAAAAAAAAATTGCAATGACTAAACAGACCAGTCAGAATGTATAATCGAATCTTCATAATCATTCGGTTAACGCGGACTTCGCAAGTCAAAACGCCAGTCATACCATCATCTTTATTTTCTCATTCTCATCGACGCTACATTTTTGCCTTTGAAGATCGCTGTCACTTCGTTTCTCTCTAATAATTTCTTTCGTGTGATTTGGAGAAGCCCCTTTACAACCACATCCTTTATTGTCAGTTGTCATGGACGTGTCACCAAATTTATGCTAATTCATTAATCGCAGACCCGTGCTCAACCCAAATTTAATCGATTTTACAACTTTTTTCCCTTGTTTCCTTTGTTTCGCAATTAATTTTTTATACCGTTATTCAGAGCGATACATTTTTTTCCATATGGAACTGTACATTGCGCGTGGATTCGTTTTTCATTCTCTACATCGTGGTAAAAATGGATTTATTTTATTTTTAAACAAATTTATCGGGCAAACAATTTATTCGTATTGATAAAGATTTATTTTGACAAAAAACGCGATTAGCCCGTGCGCTAATAGCAAATTAACAAAAAAATCCATTCAATATGTAATATTTTTGGTGACTGAATTTCATTAATTGAATACAAGTATCTTTGAGCGAACAAAACTTCTTTGAGTTTGAGAAATCCATTTTTTTTTGCTCGTTTAACTTTATTTGCTGTTTAATTTTCGGTATGTAAAGGATCCTGTTCGTTGTTTAATTCTTATTTCTTTTTAAATCTTTTTGACCCTGCATACATCGCGAACTAGCCCTCAATACTTTATTACAAATCGCCTATGTATACGCGCTTTACAATTTCTTCTGCCCATGTGACTATGTATTTTTCAAAATCACACGATGAAACAATAATAAAAAAAAATCCGGATATTAGCGCGCAATTATTGGCGAATTGCTAACTGAAGCGAACACTAAAATTCAGTCGATCGAATTAATTATTTATCATTATGCGTACATATTCGTATATATATATAATTTTATATATATATATATAAGTAATATATACGCGAGTAGATGTTTCAGTTTATCTACGAAATATACCGTTTATACGTGTTAATCGTGTGCTTTGTGGACTCATTTTCGTATATAAAATATATTAGTGTTTCGGCGTTTGCGATTTGCACGCTCGACCATCTTTTTTCTTTTGTTAAATTATCTTTGGTGTTTTGTTGTTCGCACAATGATCATTCTTCAGCGAGAATGTTATATGCATGGCATTTTGTTTTTATCAGAGAGGCTGAAAGTATATGAGAAAAAAAAATGGGAGGATGCTGGCACGTATGCGTATACGCATACATATGTAGTTGTCCATGTTTTTCTATGGCTTTTTTTTTGTTGCAAAATCGAACTTTTTGCGCGGACATTGTTCGCAAAGAATGGCCCGACTGCGGCAAAGGAAAATAAAAAATTATTTTCCAAATCATCAAATGTACGAAAATGTTTTACTCGTTATCTTGATTTGTATGGAGAGTTGTTTTTTTTTCAATCTCTTCGTTAGGTCGTTCAAATATGCGTAACGTTTATTTTGGTTGGAAAAATTGATGGAGCAAGAAAAAATCATATTTATCATAATAATTGTCAGAAGAATAATTCACACCTGTGTAAATAATTGAAAAATTACGAATTTTTCAAGAATAAAACGATATAACGAATATGAACAAGGGTTGATTGAAATATTTCGGAAAAGTGTTCATTTCGATGATGGGAATATTCAGTTTTTTTTTATGTACGCTGAGAGAAACATACGTGCGAATTGATTCGTATATCGTGACATCCCAATTGATTTATCTACGACGATTAACCCAAAGGAAATCACAAAGCATGGTGATTAAGAAAAATTGTCTAACTAGCCATCGTACAAGGGCGATCGTACAATCGAGCGATCGGATATCTGGCGGGACATGGATCAAAATTATACATTTTTTTTTAGACAATCAAGATATATTCGAAATTAGAGAGAAATATAGTGTCAATTTCGATGTTTTCTCAAAATTCAAGGATAGACATTTGTCTATCCTTAAATTTTGAGAAATTTAAGGATAGAATTTAAAATTTGCCACATTCTGCCGATTCAAACGTGAGGATTTATCGTTCTGCTCGTACCACTCTTCCCGTTTACGAGACAAAATATACATGTCGAATTTCATTTATCGTGCGTTTTTTTTTCGTCTCCCAAGGAGAAATGAGCCATGTGGACTAGTAGGCATTTCAATTTGAAGAAAAATTAATTTCACACGATCGTCTGAAGGGAAGGTGATGTTGGTAGATAAATAGCACAATTACGTACCGATAATTTCGCCAATTGCTTTTATACTATCAAGCGTTTTTTTTACTTCATCTCTCTTAACGGCGTCGCATTTTATTTATTAAAGCCTACAGCATGAAGTTTTCCGTTACGTTTCTCGTAAGCAAAATAAAAAAAATTGATATAATATATATAAATAATGAATTCACTATTTTCCGTCATGTTCATACTTTTTTAAATAAATAAAATATTCGATGTGCTCGAACGGATTAAAATTCATTAAGGATGCGGTACAATTTTTGTTCACGTGCTTTGTGCGTGATTATGCGAGTAGAACCAAATGTCATTGTACTTTTCATTGATCTTATTTTAGTCCTTCAGCCAGAAATTTATTTGAATATCCCTGTGTGTTTTCGTCAATAGCTCCAAAGAATGCACACCCAATGACTGGCTTGACTAGTCACCATTCTCAATTCTCCTTACTACTTGAAAAAAAAAAAAAACGACCTACCATATCGACAGATTTCTTTTACGAGGTAATTATATAAATATATTAGATGCACAGTAATAAATTATTCAAACATCAAGCGAGAGTTCATGTTACAGATAGGCTTCGTGTATGTCAACTTTAGTTTTTTTTTTTGCGATAAAACATATGCACGCGTGTGCTTTTTGTATTCACCTTCACAGTACACGAACGTATATCGTTAATGTTGATTCTTTCTTGTTCTTGCTTAATTTTTTGGAATCTTCTCTCGATCGTGTCGCAAAAATGCGGAATGTACACTCCGAATGACCGCACACGAGAAAATAACGATTTTTTTTTGCTTAACTATCGTTTTTCTTTCATTTCAACAATTTGCACACGCAATGAACGAATACAATGACGACGAATTATTTTTTGCCGCTTCGTATTTTCTGCCTTCTTCCCTCGTCCTTTTCCTTTCGATTGGTGAATTGTATACAAATTTTCTACTAAATTCTAGAGCCTCGAAAGGCTTATTTTGAATAACGTTCTAGAGGTTCTTCATCGCGGTATTCCACAACGGCAATGCATCATAAAATTTACAACATCGCACTTATATTTACATCGAAAGTTGTGTGACAATCGTCCTGCCAAGATGATTTGTAAAATATATCGGTCCTTGAATGTTATTTTCGGTTTTCATAGAGAGAATACTTTGGGAATCATCATTCGCGGTAGGCAATACGATATGGATATTCTAATATGAGTTTTATTCGAGACCAAAATGCTTCATGTTCTTTTCCAGAAACTGCTTACTTTCAAACCCAAATACACCCGAACAAACGAAAACAACTCAAATATTTACATATGGCAAAATAATACGAGAATTTAATAATTGCAGTGATACCATAGCGACAATTTGAAGCCCTTCTTTGTCAGAACAAAAACCACCCCAATGCAATCGGCAAATGATTTCGAACGAAGCAAGAGAATGTTAATTTTTAAATAAATTAATCTTCTGACCATCGGAATTCCAGTTATCGTTTTTTTTTTTTGGTACTTAATTTAGGCTTTTTAAATTTTATACTTTTAAAGATTGCAATAAAAAAAATGGCAGGAAGTAAGGGCAAAAAAGCCAAATGTTCCTTAAATACTCTTCGTCGAATTATTCTGTAATTTCGTTACGTACTGTATCAACCCAGGAAACTATTACAGTATCGAATGAAGTGATCTGAAACGACAAAAAAAAAATAAAATCATACAGAAAATTTAGACTTCTATAAAAAATGTTTGAATTAAAAAATTACTAAGTACCTTCCGGTTTGGATGGATTCGAAAGGTCCGGCTCCAAACGAGACCGATAATCCATTTTGACTTCGGATTAAATATTCCGTTTCCTTCTGTTCTCCTTAATAATGAATACTCGTTTAATAGCTACATTCGTGTCTCTTATCAGATCGATTTTTTTCTTCAATAATTTAATCGCTATTACGCAAGTAGATAACTGAAATCCGACAATCTCACTATAGTTTTATTTTACATGTCCGCGTTCAAACCTTTACTGTCATAAAACACACGCACATGTACACGCTCACACATACGCATACACGTACTTGGATTTCCACCTCGATTGAATGAATGCCTCTCGAACACTTTTTTTTTTAATATAGTTTTTATTATTATTATTTTTTAAAAATAATTGCTAAATATTACACTCGCGTCGTTTAGGTTGTCAATTATCGCGTTTATACAGTTATAACTCGTATATTGCCAAAGCCCGATAGATTAGTCGAGAATTATGCGCCGTCATACGTATAACTTTTCACTCTGTGTCGACTACCAAACTGGTCATAATCCGGATTACAAAAAAAAAAAGGAATAAATAAACGGAAGGAACTTTCCAACAAAGCAAATTTAACAAAACTTACAACTTTTAATCGCGGGTTCGATTCGTGTTTGGGATTATTCCGTAAAATCAACGAATTCCATATCACGGGCCGATTTTTTTTTTTTCACCGTTTGAAAAATGTTATTCTTTGTATATTTTTGTGAAAAAATGATTTACGATTACTTGGATAAAATTATGTGTATCATAAGATTACGGAATATGACTTTTGTTTTTATTCGAAAGGTATCTCTTCATTCTCGCGGCGATGGTTTCTTTCAAATTACTTTTTGTCCTGCAGGTGAAACAATACGTAGAGAACATACTTTATTCCATTGAGACAGAAAAAAGTTCTTTTTCGTTGACTGGCAATTCATTATCTTCATTGAGGATTTTTCTGTCACCCTCAATCGTCCTAAATAGTCGACACTCCGAGTCTCCGCGCTTCTTTTTGCCTCGCGTTTTAACCTATATATATATATATACATATATATATATATATATACATATATATATATATATATATATATATATATATATATATATATATATATATATATATATATATATATAGGAACGCTAAGCCGTCAATGATTATCTACGAAATGAGTCTATATCTATAAATACGTAAAAATAAGTGTAATAAGAACGATAGTAATAATATTAATATTAATAATAACAACATAAACAAAAATTGATAACATCTGCGATGCCCCGAGATTTTTTTTTTTTTATGTAACCTAAATTCGCCCTGTAATCGTTCAAACTGTGTTCTTCAATTTTTGCGGCTGCGGTCTTACTCCAAATTTCAATTCTGTCGTACATCTTTTTCCCTTCGATATCCCGGCACTGTTTCCTCCGTCGATTGTTAGCCGAACGGACCGAGAATATTTATTTGTTTTTTAATCTTTCGTTCTCTTCTTCCGGATCATCGATTCGATATTTTGGAATTACTAAATATATCGAAAAGATTTTTTTTTTTTTTTTTTAAATCCCTTGTCGAATGAAATTTCAATTTATATTCGACTCCGTCCGACGCGATTTTAGCAAAGGATTTTTATCAGTTCAAGAACGAATTGCAATGAGTCTCGTTGAAGCCCTCCCGTCGTTTAATCGTCGTTTCACGATGATGTAGCTTTGAATCTTTCATGAGATATGTCTTGTTGAGAAAATATATCTTAAGAATTACATCCTATTAGTTAACACTAGCCGTCGTAAAATGCATTTATCTCGTACCACTTAGTTCTCACATCCACGGGATTTTTCTTCAATCTTGTCAGTCGGTTCGTTCCCTTTTTTTTTCCCCAATTTTTTTACTTCCATCTGCATTGCGAACGAATTATAAGCGTTACGAGTTTCTTTTTTTTTTTTTCGCGAACGATATATTGCACATTGAACTTTGCACCATCTTCGTAATTCGCTAATCAGTATCGTTCAATGAGAACAAATTCCACTCGTTCGAATGGATCATTCTTCCATAACTTTTTTTTTCCTTTTGTTGCGCACGATACTCTAAACTGAAATTGCAGATGTATTTTTTTCGTTACACGCGAATGTCTCGTATCCCACGGACCCGGTGTTTAAATGTTTTAAATTAATTTACCGTTTCGGCTTCTTGTCCAATAGAGCGCTTTTTTTTCTCTCTCTCACTATTTCGGCATCACGTGTTATCAGGAAGTTCACAGCTATTGACGAATGGGCTGAGAGCTTAGAGGAACCAATTTTTAAGTCGCTTGAACTACGAACTTTTAAATGCTGCAAATTTTGCAAAATTCCACGTGCGAGCCAGTGGTTGGCGTTTTTTTTTTGCTTACGTCCGATACGTGGGTACAAAAAAAATGTCATTCCTTTCGTTCGAAGGAATATTCTTTAACTAATCTCTCTTTTGTCTTGTTCCGAAGATTTTTGCTGTTTCCATGACGAACTGTGTATCCTTTCGACAGCCTTCATCACGTTTTTTTTTCCAATCTCGTTTTTTCGACGAATTATTTTGTCCGTCGAGGGGTTTACGTTCTTCGGACATTTTTTTGAAATTTCTGACAAATTGTCAATCTGCTGCAATCTTCCATCATTCTTTTTTTTTCCTCGGGCATTTCTTCTCCGCGACGAAATGGCTTCCTTCTCGTAGCTTGGATGACTTTTTGAGAAATCTTCTCTCCCCACGTTGCTCCAAATTGTCGTCGAATTTGTTTTTCTCGAATGACCCGATTTTCGCTCTTCCGCGTTTCTTCGCTTATCCGACGAATTTTCTTTAGATAGACTCGAGGTCAGATGTTCCTCATCGTTGGTCGCGCGTTATCTCGATACTTTCGACGATCGTTATCTCTCATTACCAGAATCGTTGAGCGCTCTCCCACAAGTTTTTGAGGCTCGATCGAAACTCGAAACGAAAGTTCTCATAGTATCACGCTATGTTGCTTCCGCTCATCGTCGTTACGCACTTCTTTTCCGGTGTGTTTTGACTCTCGGAGTTGCTTCGTACGGCCGCTTTCGGTGGACTTCCCGGTGTCGGTGTAACTTCGTCCAGCAAGGGATTGTTGTTGTTTGTCGAGGTTGAGCTTCGTCTCCCGTTCTCACGGGTCGGTGATTTAACGTCGAATGCCGATGTCTCGGATTCGAGATCCGAACCGATCTGAGATTTGAAGAAAAAAAAAAGAAACAAAAAAGAAAAGGAATGATAAAAGAAGGTGAATAAAATGTGAATAATTGTGATAAAAAATATTGAGGAAGCTTTGTATATTGATATTTTATCAACAGTATTTTTCGCAAAGCTCGGGAAGGGCTATTTTTCCGATACCGAACATTCTTCGTACACGTTTGGACAGCCAATTAGTAGGCAACGCATTTTCTTTTTGAACAAATACACGGAGAGAATTAAAAAGTAATTTTTGTCGTGAATTTCACGGTAAAAATTACCGTTATATAGTTCAATGTGGTGACAAATGAGAAAAGCATAATAATTCGTATGCGACAAGTTTTTTTTAAACTCACGTTACAGAAAATTTCAAATACGTAGCTAAAATTTTACTATACAAGAAGGTTAGCGCGCACGATAATTTTTACCGAGAGCACAATACATTTTCCTATAACACTCATTAAATTTTATAATAAATCTTAAAAGAACTGTTATAAAGACGATACTTTTTTATAGACATTTTTGAAAGGCATAAAATAATAAAATGCACAGTAAAATTTCGCTGATATTATATATTTTTTAAATTTAAGTTTTGCGTATTTTGTTACACATGAAAATTTACTAGAAAATCTGGTAAAGTGTTCTATCTGAAGAAGAAATTTTATTTTATTTTCGTGAAAATCTGTGTTTTACTCAGTAATAATAAGCGAAGTTTCAGGGTTGTCATCTCGGTTACCGTTACTGCACGGTAATTTTTAACATTTAATTCTCTCCGTGTAAACATTTTTCTCGAGTTCCATATGATGTTCACAAGGCTACCATTTCGTGGCTAAAATTCCAGAATTTGTAGGCTTTTAATCAACAAGTGTACGCATGAGAGTAGATGAATTGAAAAATCGCATCGGCCTGGTGCGAAAGCTGCCTCGAAATAAGTAGGCGTAAAATGAATAAAAATTATTCGTTAATTTAGTCAACAAATGAGGGTTTCTTTTGGTTGAACTTCGAAACTTTTATCCGGGACAGAAAAAAAAAAACAGAAAAAAGCCTTGTAATAATAGTAGCCGATTTATTGAACGATCGCTTACCGAGGGTCATTGATGACAGTATGAACATGATTGTGAATGATCGGACGATCTACGATTTTCTAACTTGTGCAATAATGATGACGATGATGAGTGATGATGCGGTACCTTATTGAAACACACTACCTGTCTGGTAGCGGGATGCGGATTCAGAAATAGTCTCTCGCTCGTGTCACTTCCGCAGCTCGAACTCTCGCTCATTTCCGTGGTGAACTTTCGAGACGTCCGAGGACTTGACGGAGCCGCTCTGCTCTGATTGCCAAGAGCGAGGCCTGCGTTTCTCGAGCACACCTGCGATTGGATGTGCTCGCACACCCTTCGAAACCTTCGTATATTACCTGCTCGAGGAAACAATAACAAGTGTTCACATTAATTAAAATTCAGTACGTCGACGAGCTGTTCTTTATTAACCAAGGGTATTTCATTAAAAAGCCGGTAGTTAGGGTAGGGTGAGCATGATGAGCAAGTTTGGAATTATCGCCCTGTAATTCTTTAAGGCCTTGGGTTATACTAGAGGCCAAAAAGGGCATATTTTGTGATTTTTTTTTCAGCGAAACCATAAAATAAATGGCAATTACAAAAATAGGGGTTTTATTGTACACGTAATTGACTATACAACATTATTTTTTCACAGCGATACATGTCACAATGGCGACTGTGCAGCATTTTTCCGATGACGCCTTTATTTCTGGAAGGTCGACGGCCGGACCAACAGCTCCTATAATTTTTTACTTATGATGAGACACTAAAGTTTTTCCGATAATATATAAGAATAGCTATAGAAGTACGTAGGATTTTTTTGATATATTATTTTTTGTCAAAATGGCGCATTTAAAAAAAAAAGTATAAAATGCCATGAGAAAATCGTCAGAAAATTGTTTATAAAAAAGGAACTATGCAATATAATTTAAAAAAACCTTCGTAGTGCCTCAGAAAATGTAATTCTAAATATACAGTAAAAAATTTCAAGTGAATCGGTTGAAATTTGTTTGAGTTATGAGTCCGGCCAACTTGAAAAATGTAGTTTTGAGATAAACGCGTTTAAAGCTAGTAGAAAATTAGGACATGAATCAAGAGGGGTTGCGCTAGAATCTGAAAATCGAGCAGTTAGAGATTTTTCACACCCGTAATCTTTGGGAATATAATTTTATAGGTACTAAGGTACATTTTTAACAAAAAAATATCGATTTTTGGAAGATCTTAGAGTGGCCTAAGGCCTTAACAGTCTGCCGTATAAAAATGAAATCTACTGTGGTCAATAGGAAATTTATTTGGGAAAAAAGTCTGTAGACGAAATTCCTGTCATTCTTATTGTTTCACGGATAATCGCTCTCAAACGACTAAGGCCATATTTGCTCAACCTGCCCCGATAGTGGGCTAAGTTGAGCATGGGTATGAGGTAAGTTGAGCAAAGTAAGAATTGCCTAAAAAAAATCAGACGTATCCAATATGATTTGGTACAGTGCAGTAATAACCCAACAGTTTCTTGTTAATTAGTGAGGTTTTAAAACATTAACATTAATTGCAATGAACTTTGAAATATTTTTTCTCATACAATGGTAGAAGAACATCTTTCAATCACGTTTTTTTTTTTTAACTTTTAGGTGCAAAAATAATGAAACGTCCCGTGTCTCGTGCGCCGCATGGCAAGGGGTGATGGCGTGATGTGTTCCTCTCTCCCATACCTCTCTTTCCGCCATTTGGTGCACCCGCGTGCGGTGCTTAGTTTTCCAGATATTTCGATTGCCCAACTTACCCGACTGCTCAACATGCCTCTCCCTACCCTATCAGTATCCGACATGTACGATCATACGAATAGTGTCGGAAGTGATGCGTATAGAACCCGCCCACGCAATAAAACGTTTTTTTAATTTTCTGCGAAACTAATGGTTTTGAGGTAATTGCAATCGGTTTAGTTGAGGGGGTATTGCAGCCTAGAAATTAAAAAAAAATCGAGCTTTTTTTGCATTTTCGTAAGGGCATGTGCAAGATCAACATAACCTCACAAATTTTCCAACCCAGTTTTCTCATAAATGGTTAAGGTTTTTGAGGAAAAACAAAGCATCAGGCTCTGGAGAATATCCTGACACAGTGCTTGACGATTTTCTTTTGCCCTAAAAATTATTAATCTTTGAGAAACCTCGGTTCGAAAATTTCAGCTATCTCTCTCGCACTCATATGTCACGTGGCACACCTTCTACTTCGCCCTAAAGTATAGAGCCTTAATAATATGGCCTCACAGAGAAGAAGAGCTTCAAAAAACCATTGTTCCGAAGTCGAGGAAGGCACACTTTACGAGGCAAGAATGATCAATTAATACAACGTAAGTGCAACATATCGTTGGTCGCGATTTCGATGAAATTTGGAATATTTGTCGAATGGGTAAAAATAGAGGAGACGTATTTTTTTATATCTGCGGAACCCGATTTTTAACGGGTGAAACGCACCCTCAAAAATAGGGGTGGTTTATCGTTTTTCAGCGATAATTTTTTAACGGAACGAGATACGAAAGAATTTCAAATTGCAACAAGGTTTTATTTTCCGAGTACTATATATTGGAGATGAGAACGGGCCATATAATAACAAATTTCATATTGTTTATTGCAAAAATGCATTTATTTCATGCGTATTTTCGAGAATTTTCAATCTATTGGCATGTAAATTTGCATACATGTAGAGGATGAAAAAGTAGCGGATATGTATTTTTTGTTTTTCCGATATCTCATAATGAAGGGGTTGGAACGACCCTTCGATTTTTTAGCCAAGAACATCGTATAATCAGCTAGCCTTTTGCGATTCCGGGTTGAATTCACGTCAGTATGAGCTCATTCTATGACGCAATTGCATATTTGTATAAATTACACTCGCTCCACCCCCTCCCGCCTCCCTCTCACAAGGAAAACTCTCAAGGTTTTTATCTTCTGGCATGGACAAAAATTTGTAGATGTTAAAGTGGGTTACAATGGAAGTTCAATGAGTCAAAATATTCTATAGGAATTTTTTCGTCTTGGCAGAACGCCACTTTTGAGGATTCGAACGCACCCTTAAAAATTTTCTATTTCTTTCTATCACTTGTAAACGGGCCGATTTTTAATTTTTTTTGCGCAACATTTTTTTTTGTAAGTTCTTGAAATATCTATAAGAAGGGTGTAAATAAAGGGTTCGTCATAATATTTTTTAGGTTTTTTTTTTTTATCAAGCCCAAAAAAACGCTGCGAATTTAGGCCTCTAGACTAGAATACCTCCTTAAAAGTACTTACTAAAGGCTATTTTCACGGATTATTCTAGATTTTTTAACCGAAGGGTTACAGGAATAAGGAAGAGGGGACACTGCTATAGTGGATGGACGAGTAGACATGACAAAATGATTAGCATCACTAGTAGCTACGGAATCCTACTGAAAAGGACGAGGTTCACGAACAATTCATCATTTCTGTACACGGAGAGAATTAAATGTTAAAAATTACCGTGCAGTAACGGTAACCAATTGACAACCCTGAAACTTCGCTTATTATTACTGAGTAAAACCCAGATTTTCACGAAAATAAAATAAAATTTCTTCTTCAGATAGAAAATTTGACCAGATTTTCTAGTAAATTTTGATGTGTAACAAAATACGCAAAACTTAAATTTCAAAAATATATAACATCAGCGAAATTTTACTATGCATTTTATTATTTTATGCCTTTCAAAAATGTCTATAAAAAAGTATCGTCTTTATAACAGTTATTTTAAGATTTATTATAAAATTTAATGAGTGTTATAGGAAAATGTATTGTGCTCTCAGTAAAAATTATCGTGCGCGCTACCCTTCTTGTATAGTAAAATTTTAGCTACGTATTTGAAATTTTCTGTAACGTGAGTTAAAAAAAAACTTGTCGCATACGAATTATTATGCTTTTCTCACTTGTCACCACATTGAAATATATCACGGTAATTTTTACCGTGAAATTCACGACAAAAATTACTTTTTAATTCTCTCCGTGTACATTACTAGGCAATTCGAAGTTTTGACGTTCTTTTAAATAATAAAGTACACATCGTTAGACCGCATTACAATATTTTTTTAATGCCTTAATTTCATTGGACCTTCAACTCGAATGCCTAAAAAAAGGTTGCAAATAATAAAACTGAAGAAATGAAAAAAAAATACGAAAGAATTTTCGTTGCGTTCCAACGATCCAAACTTCAAAAACCAACGTTATTTCTACCTTCGAATTGTCAGCAACGATGCAACCTAAAAGTTGTTGAAAAACAACACTTTCATAAATTCAATTCGTGCGGTGAAAGATTTTGCGAGGAAATTTGAGGCCAGCATCGCTGATGCGCGTCGAGCGCGTAGACGTGCTCGAACCAAGAGGAAAAAAAAGACAATCCTTATATACGTGGGGCACAGAAAGAACTCTCTTGGTCTCTTGCGAAAAGTGTAGATAAGACGTAGGATCGGAAGAGCGTACGGCACGGAAACGTGCCAAGGTAACATCGATCTAGTTGCGCTTGGATGGATGCCAAATGGCAAATAGCAAACGGGAAGAGGCAGCATCGATATATACACATATCACGTAAACTCACATGTATATGGAAATGAGGAGTGAAAGAAGGGCAGACGGTAGGAGTGAGAACATAGTAATGTATAGACAGGCCGGGTAAATCATTGATGAAAACACGCGAAACTTCGTAATCCCTTCGCTTCACAGCATCCCTGTTTTATGTCAACGAGTCTTGCCCAACTCGTGTTCGAGCATCGTGATAAGTCAAGCGTACAGGATTTTCTCAGCGTGAAGAGACTCCTTCAGCAGTGAATTTCGTATACGCTTTTCTATATCGTCTAAATAACTTTTCAATTATTCCTTTAAGCATGCGGTCGTGTTCCAATGTCGAGATAAAAAAAAGCCTGGCGACAAGACAGAAGCAATTATTTGAAAAATATGATCTTTGTTTCAATTGTTAAGTATTGTCTTTTATTAAAGGATTATGATATTGTTTCGATGGAGTGTCGCCATAAAAGTTTCAGTTTTCCAGTCAATCGACAGTAATTGTATTTTTTTTTTTTTTTTCAAACAACGTGAAGTCACTGAGGATTTATAATACACATTACGTTGGAACGGATGAAAAGATCGGAGTCTCAATTATCTGTGTATTTCTTATAACGATCGCTCTGCTTTTAAATTGACACTCGTTTATCGTATTTAAGTTCACTTTTCGTATATCGCTTATTATATGAGTTCGCTTATCATCTCTGTTTTTGCGAAATTTTTTTACCTATGTTTTTTTTTTTTTTAATTAAAGATTAGAAAACAGCAAAAGTCCAACTCACTACTGAAGATTGGAAGTGATCGTTTTTGATCGTTTACGACGTTTCTTTTATATCTAAAAATACTCAGTTTACTATACTCGCGAAATATTAATAGAGCAATGAGATTGACGTTTGCATGATAGAAAGGCAATAAATGAATATTTTGGATTGTTGTAATTTCTTGTGGTGAATTTCGCCCATTAAAATCCTTGAACAATTTTTTAACTATTCTCTTTAAAAATAAAAATATACAAAAGAACTTTCGTTGCATTAAAAAATGGAAATTTCAACACCATGCAGACCAAGTATTTATTGCTTTTAATAATTTTGATTACTTGCTTAAGTTCGTATTAAAGAAGATATGCATGAAAAATTTTCTCGAAATTTGCTGCACCAGTACAGTCTATTATTTTTATCCCTGCACTTGCGCTTGCAAATCTCATTATACGACGAAAGACACCGAGCTCATTCCCTCTACTCGCCAAGAATTCCTTCCGTCTCTGTGGAACATTTCAATCAACATAGCTGTCGAGGCCGCGTTGGCAGGTAGGTACTAAATTGAATAACCCGGTAAGGTGTGGCCTCATTGAGAGATGCTGATGTTATCTACATCGAAATTTTTCAACCTATTATGTCTTTTAGCCATAGCCTTTTGAGCCTATGATTATGGGAACATAGACTAACAATATAAATTACATATGAAACAATAACTATAATAAATTCGAAAATAATTACAATTAATTATAAGTGTGTGTAAAAATAAAATAATATTAACGAAACTAATATAAACTAATATAATTATATATATATATATATATATATACCGGGTGGATCAATAACTATTAGCACCTTGGATATCTTCGAAACTATAAGGTTCACAGAAATATTTGCTGAAATGAAATTGCAGATGGAGGTACTTCGGACATTTGAAGGTCAACTCCATTTTTTTAAATGGATTGGTGTGTTTTTTTTCTGAATCACGAAAGAGGAGCTTAAAACGAGTTCAACGATCTATAACATAAGGTCATTGAAGGTCATAGAAAGTACAGAAAGGCGATAATACTTACAGTTTCGGTAGTAAATACATTGTACTCGATTGACCGATTTATCGATACTAATCTTATCATGTTTATCTTATCCTGCAAACTTATTAATGTGTCCTTGAAACAGTATTTATTTTCAGTGAAGTAAACCGTAAGTATTATCGCCTTTCTGTACTTTCTGTACCTGTCTAAGAAATGTGTAAACGTACATAATAACGTACGCATTGATATTGATGGTCGTCATTTCGAACACTTACTATAAAACGTAGTAATTTGATTTACTACTGAAACTGTAAGTATTATCGCCTTTCTGTACTTTCAATGATCTTCAATGACCTTATGTTATAGGTCGTTGAACTCGTTTTAAGCTCCTCTTTCATGTGTACAGAAAAAAAAAACATACCGATCCATTAAAAAAAAATGGAGTTGACCTTCAAATGTCCGAAGTACCTCCACCTGCAAAAAAACTATTATCGCTATCGGATGGCCTCTTTCGTATTGTGCAATTTCATTTCAGCAAATATTTCTGTGAACCTTATAGTCTCGAAGATATCCAAGCTGCTAATAGTTATTGATCCACCCTGTATATATATATATATATATATCACTATTTAAAAAAATCATATTCACAATAAACGTTATCGTTTAGAAAAAACTTTAATTTCGTACATTGAATTTAAATTCATGTAAGTGCAATTTGATCCTGAATTCAAAGAATATAGGAGAATAAAAGGGTTATTGGAGAATAAAGACGTTTTTATAAAAGGCTGCTTCGCCGTGAAGAGCACTTGTCACCTAAAATTAATCGACTACGAAGCAATGTCCAAGTTTCTAATTAACACATTACTTTCTAAATTCCATGTAGATGTACCGTCCTTGAAAAAACAATCGAGCATTACGCATTCGCTGAAAGACACAACGTCAACATTGTTTGGATATGTAGAATTTTCCAAATTTCAAAATTGCAACAACACAGTGAAGAATTAAAAATTCCGCAAAACCCCTAAGCCATTTGGACTAAATCCAATCGTAAAAGTGCCAAAACGATGCTGAATTTGTGAAAAAAAAACCATTTTTCGGATACCGCAAAATTTACGGGACCTCGATCGATGAGATTTTTTTTTTCTTTTATAAAGATTCACAACTTCGTAAAATCTCGACTATTCATGGATTTATCGCCAAATTCAATGACATTTTTACTGTAACGAAACTTTATACTTGTCCCAAACTTTTCGTCCGATTTAACAAAATTTGAGGTATAATGAAAACATACATGTTTCGAAGAGTTGAAAATGGCATTGAACCCAAGATTTAAAAAACTTTTGACAAATTTTCATTTAAATCTCGAAATGAAGTGTCACCTGAAAACAAAGCTCCCTCTGTGAGAAAGCGACGAAGCTGTTCCACGATATTTCGTTCTAATCATGTCATACCTTAAAGTTAAACCTCGGAAAATCAGAACTTACCACTCAATAATGTGAAAGTTATGGCGAAGAGGGGTTCACTAGGCTGTTTAGAAATGGCACTAATGTCCACTTGGAACCGTACTTGACGTTGAAACATCGACGGTGTTGTACTTCCTCTCTTATACTCGACTCTGAACGACATCGGTGACATCACGCTGTGAGACAATTCGGCTATCTGCGATCGAAAGGTACATTCGTTATTATTTTTAACCGTACGTAAGCTTTTTCAAATTCAATAGACCCACTTTTCATAAATATGTCGAATCGGGGTTTCACTTCAAAATCGGTCGAATGTTCGAATAATAATTCTTATCACTTTCAAATAGTATAAGAATTATAATTATTGAAGGGGAAACCCTAAAAATCCCAACCAACTTTTTTTGTCTACCTAATGATAGTAACGACATAGAAGTATTGTACACTTTCTTTCACGGCAGTCGTAACCCAAATAAATTTGAAAAATCTGTGGAAATTTATTGAGCTGTGGTAATATTTTCTTTGGGTTAAAAAAATACTTTGACCGTTTTTGGAGATTCATCGTATTATCTTTTATGTGTTTCCTATAGAATGCACTTGTCCATCAACATTGAGGGGTTCAAAAGCGTGAGATTGTTAAAAAAAACTACTTTTTTGGCTAGATATATTATTTAGATTATTTAAATAGATTTAGATTGACGGTAATACACAAAAATAGTTTATTTTAAGACGCTGATGCGCGGCCTTTTTTTTTATTTTGCGTTTTTCTCGAAACTACTTTTTTCAATTCATTCATTATCTAATTTGTTTAATTAAACATTTTGGTAAAAATCAGAGTTTTATTTTCAAAGAGTTGTCATTTCAAGAATAAAAAATTCTTTCCCTATGCTGTACTTTAGCTGTTACCTTTCTTAACAAGAAAATTTTATTCTTTCGTTTTCGGACCATGCCTGACAGAGGAAAAAATTTCACCATTGGCAAGGATTTTCATAGGAGGGTCCTACTGGATTTTTTAAAATTTTCCCAAGCGCCAAGGTGGTGTAAACCTTTAACATGATTTGTTACTCTGCAAAATTGCGAACGAAGAAACTCCACGTTTTTATTTTACAATTTGTGAAGAAAAATTTAGTGGGCGGTGAAATTTAGGTTTATGCTGGAGAGAGTAAATTGAACAAAATAAAATTGATAACGGTCTGGGACTGGGATGAAGACTGCCAATTTCAAGCTGTATGAAAGGAGTCTGCTATCTTCGCGATTGAGTGTAACGAATGAAGTGCCATTATTATTGTATCGGGATCGATCCAAGCTTACCGATAAGAAAGCATGAATGAGGTCAGCTTTGACGTTAGCTAGAGGCTTGCCCTTAACGAGAACCGTGAAAGTCTCATCCTTCTCGGTCGTCATTAGACTACCGAACCAAGATTTCTTCGTGAGCTCAGGCGACGAGTCAGGCGTGAGGTGCACCTGAAAAATTGAGAAAAAAATTAAATGCAATTATTCGCCTTAATCCTATAGTTTTTTTTTTTTTACTTTGAATGATAACGGTAATTGTGTTTCTATATTGTTTTCATCGAAACGAAGACGTAATAATTTCATATTTTTGTACCTCATCGGTGCTGGTGAGCAATTTACGTCGGTGAAATCTAGGACTTCCGAGGAATGAATTTTTTATGTTAGTGAGTCTCGATCTCCAGTGGTGAGGACCGGAACCGGCTCCTGTGTGCGGCGAACCTGGTGGTGTCAGACCAACTGCTACCACTGTAACAAAAGTGAAAATACGACGAAAGACGACTCTCATTAGTTTGGTTTTCTCGAACCCTGTAGATTTTCGATGATTCACATAAAAAATATACATTAGCCGTGTCCGTGGTCGGGTTCTAATGGTAAAAAAGCACTGCTAAAAAAGTACTGCTAAAGGCTCTACTGCTAAAACTGTACTGCTAAACGGGCTCTACTGCTAAAAGCTCCACTGCTAAAACTGGACTGCTAAAACTAGGTTCTGACAGAGGGCTCATGTAAGTCCCACTGATCGAGGTTATACTGTACTTTTTGCGGTTTTTTGACGATTTTTTGGAATTTTTCTGAGAAAACTTACCTTGCTATCAGCGCCATTGTGCTGCACTCGGCGAGATGCGTCCGTAGACACCTCATTTGTACTCCTGCGACGTCAGGAACGTCAAAAGTTAGAAATACCTACCGCCAAAGTTTACCTTAGGGCTGCATTATTGACGAATGATTTTCAATGATTTTCAATGATTTCCAATAAAACTTTTCAAAAACATACCCTTTTGCGTTTTAGCATGTTCAATGATTTCCAATAAAACTTTTAAAAAACATGCGCTTTTGCGTTTTAGCAGTTTCAATGATTTCCAATAAAACTTTTCAAAAACATACCCTTTTGCGTTTTAGCAGTTGAGACTCTTTAGCAGTGCTGCTTTTAGCACTAGAGTCTATTTAGCAGTCCAGTTTTAGCACTAGAGCCCATTTAGCACTAGAGCTTTTAGCAGTACAGTTTTAGCAGTAGAGCCCGTTTAGCAGTACAATTTTTAGTAGTTCTTTTTTAGCAGTAGAGCAGTAGAGCCGCCGTGTCAGACGGCTCCATCGCATAATCAATCGTCTACTGCTTGGTAAGGTATTCCTTTCGCCGAGGTCCGTATTTTGTGGACGCTTAAGCCAGGGCCCTTTTGAATCATTAGTAGATTACAGTGGCGCTTGATAAAAATAAGTTTACAATAAATTATTATACCCAACAATGAACTGGCGTGAAAAATTTCGCATAAATTTTGTAGTTCTCGACCTTTTTGGATGTTCCTTAAGGAGTCGCAGTTGCGAAAATTCTTCTGCTAGTCACATTTTTAAAGTTTTGTCATAAAAAATACGAAGTTTTTTAAAATCCCGAATGTTATTATTTATTGCATAAAACTAGCGAAGAATAATTGTATTATGATTAATACTGATCAGTATTCATGAAACTGAAACGTTTGTATATAAAAGATTTAGCAAGTGTAAAAAGAAAATCTCGATGTGCGAGAATATTTTCAAAGTTTCACGCGCTTCTCTGAGTTTTTTAATCATCGTCCACGTGAATTTTCGAAACTACGTTGCGGCGAACTTTTCATTCCTCACGCGCTTTTAATAAACGAAATGTCACACGAGATGGTAAACTTCAGCGACGTGCTAGCCCATTGAGGCGAAGCTATAGGGATACAGTACGGCCGAGAATTTCGACCTAAAGAATAGCACGAAGAGCTCCCATTTCCTCTCAGCTAGAGCATCTCGTTAGCGCTTCTTCTAAATCATATCGTGTTTAATAAAACTCCTATTTGGAGACCGTAGTTTCCTACATGAATTTTGTAAACGAAGTTTGCAAAAAGAAGCATAAAAGGTAAAAGGTGTATCGATAAGCTTAAGGCCGCTTATTAATTGTTCATTATTTGTTCGCAAAATCTATTTTAAGGATGTGCGTTTGGAAACTCTTCCATACCGTGGGTGTGTATTCGGAAAGAACATGAAATATTTGAGATAGATTTCGAATAATTGATCTTATAGAAGGAACGGGGATCTACACCCACTGTACTACTGCTTATTATTAATATATCATTATGCATAATCAGTATAAATTACATACATTGCAAATATATATGTATATATTTGCAATGGCTAATACAGACATTATGCTATAATTATATGCATAAGATAATATGCAGGCCGAAGAAAGTCTGGTCCATTTTTCGAAAAGCTCGTTTGCTGCGTGTTCACATCGTCGATTTGTTTCACAATGAGTAAATATGAAAAACGAATATGTCAGCTCATTGGAGCTCGTGAGTCAGGTAGTGTGTATCGAAGTTGTAAAAGATGACGGAGATGATTTTTTTAAACATATTTTACGTGGTTAACTTGGACCCTTGGATCCCGAGACACTCGGGCGTACTCTTAAAGTATATCGATATACACTGGGACAAGCGTGTATATCCGTGTATATTCTCGTCCATTAAGGGAAGTTGGCTCGTTTGGGCAATATGTCAGTGTCAGGTCATCCCTTGTTCGGGATCACGTGAAGGCTTAGCGCAACCGCGATATTCCTTACCGTATTATACGTCATTGTCATCTATATTTGCTCCCTTTAGTTTCAATCATATATACATAGCTATAGATTGTCGTGCAAAGCGACTCCATTAATCGCAGGAAATTCGAAACCACGCGGAGGCTATTGAGCCTACGAGTGTTCCATTGACCCTTTTAACTCGTGGTCTGTTACTTTCCGATGACACAAATAATACGTGGTTTTTTTTTTTAAGTGTTCCAGTCACTGATTCTACATATTAGATTGATTGTAACGTATTTGTAAATTCGATAGAAAAAAAAAGCAAATTTGCTGAACGCATTTGACATGACTTGGTGATATCTTTTAGTGAACCTTTTGTTGTTGCGAATGTGATCGATATTATTAATTGGAAATGTGAGGGCCAGAGAGTGCAGTTTACGACGTTGAGTGAATTGTTGCATTTTTTTTTTAAATATCCAAAACGTGAGCCAAACATAATTCAAGATTTTGTGATTTTGAGAGACAAGAATTTGTGATTGACAATTTCGACATTGATCGCAGATGCAATTTTTTTTCATTAACTTTACGAGACCCAACGATCGAAGAAATGTTTTACGGAAAGACGGCAATGGTTGGTCGCATCTAATTTCAATGTTAATTAGGGCGTAGCTTTTTAATTAACTCACCGGGTTGTATCTCGTTGAGCTCGATGCCCACATTCGAGGGTGGTGGAATGGGCGCTGGACTACCGGAAGTTGGACTAGCGCCATTACCGCCGCTAGCGCTCACAGTTGACAATCTGTGAGGACTTCCCGTTTGGCTGTGATGAGAGCTCGGTGTAGCTCTTCTCGGGCTCAAAAGACCCGCCACGTTTGGTCCGTGAAGCGGCGAACTTCCGGGTGTTGATGCGTGTGAATGAGAAGCGTGGGTGTGGGATCCTGTGCTTGGCGAACGACGCGGATGATGTCTTGCACTAGATTTTCACAGGGAGAATGCAAAGTAAGATGTTACCTCAGGTTATATTTTCCTCATAACCATTGTTTAGTTTTTGCCAAATTTTTCTCGAATCTAATCACATCACAAATCGAAGTAAACCAGTCGCAATGGATTTTCGTTCTTTTTACACTATCGCACGATTTATACAAAAATAAGAACGTAAGAAGGAATAACATTGATTGATCGAAAAGTAGCGTTTGCGAAATTTCGTTCGCTCACGCAGCAACAATTATCGCGTTCCTGCGTTAATTCGCAAGCTGAAAAGGGGGAGGTCAATCAAAGCAAAAAGCGTGCCAGTGAAGATCTCGGGAGGGTATAAAACGATTGCGTGCGAGTCCCATAGGCCTTATGGCGAATAGCACGCGACCGCGCTTAGTAAATCCGACATTTTACTCTCGTGTTGATCTTTCAGCGTTTCCTCAACGGTTATTTCATTTTTAATTTATATTAAAAAAATGAGAAATATACATGTAATAAAGTGAGATAGAGAGAGAAAGATAAAGAGCGTGCCATTCCCTCTATCCTTCATCCGTTTTGCTTTATAGAGCTCGAACGGATTGTCACGATCGATATAAGTGTAAGAGAAGCCCGCATACAGTAGGACTTCCATTCGAGCACTAATCCCCCTAATCGACGTACATCGGTTGGTACGACGCCCGTTTGGGGACACTCATCTCGACCTGTGAAACGCTATATCGTCATCTGGGTAGAATTGAATGCGCAACCTCGTGTCAACGAGACTGCCGTGCGAAACTTGCTCTTGCGTTGAATCAATTGGGGTTCCGGCATATTTAGAATTTGCCGGGGATCTGGGCACTGGTGAATGCGGACGGATTTTAAGCACGCGAGGGAGCGTTACATGTGCCACGTTTTCAAGCTCGTTATAACCATCTACCCCTGTTGGGAACGATTCGAACTTAACATCGGGCATAACATTATTACTGGATCCAATAGTATCTCGCAATACCGGAGTCCCTGCGGCTATCTTAAAAAAAAGGAAAAAAATTCTCGCCAGTTTTGCAATGGAACTGGTTACATGAACTTTCTATCGAAATACTGGAGTAGTGATATTGTAGATGGTGCTAGGGTTTTAACCTATTTTTTAATAGGGCATTTTGCTGGAAGGCCTTTTGGAAGGAATTTTTGGAAGTTTTTTTGCTGGAAGGGATTTTTTTGGACCGCCCAGTTGATGATATTGTAGTCGATCGTTTGGCTGGGAAGCACCAATAAAATGTGTTTTATTTTTAGGTACCTTTAACCCTTTGTAGTCACACTGAGTAGAATCGACCCGTCAATCAACTTTTGGCGTAAATATATAATAGTTTCCGGCTTGGAATGGGATTGCATTCACCGTATTACCTGAAGCTTGAAGTATCCTCATACCATTAAATCGACCCTCTTCACATTTCGAAATAAATACCTTTTTTGGAACGCGCACTATGCTACTATTTTCTTTCCAAAAGTAGCATATACAAGAAGTATCACATCCAAATTTTAGGTAAAAATGTTGAAAATTCACGGAACTATGATTTTTTTAGCGAAAAAGTGTATTTTTTTGCGCTTTTAGCTCTTTATGAATTTTTTTTAACATGTCGCTATTTTATTTCTTATAAATAAATTTTTCGTACATCATCTAGAAAGTTTAAAGCATGTTCCGTAATTTTTTGAACCACGTCGGACGGATAGTTTGGTCACAATACTTTTTTTGAAAACTGACTGGGTAGAATCAACCCAGTGTGACCACCGTAATTGAATTTGAAAGTGTAACCTCGAAGGGTTAAAATGGAGGATTCTCGTGTATTCGCTATCAGTGCTTTTATCTGCCTGCACGCGTCTCCCTGTCCCTTTAAGGTATTCCTTTCACAAACCCGAACATTTAACAATCAACGGATTTTTGTCGACAATTAAGTAAAAATACATCTCAGTATATGAGTAAAATTTCAAGCCAAGTTCCCGAACTTTTAACAAAAAATGACGACTTAAAAAATCGTCTAATTTATGCAGTACATTATTGAGATGACATGCTGGTCATATTTCTATCTAATAATTTACATACTAAATAACTCTGGATGTCTGATATAAACTGCTTTAAGCATATGAAAAATTCTGAAGATTCCGCAACGAGAATAAAAACAGTGGATCACCGAATGTTTAAAGGAAATATTAATGATGAAACTTAGAAAGATGTGACTAGCAGAAGAATTTTCGTAACCGCGACTTTTCAGAGAACATGTAAAAATGTCAAAAACTACAAAATTTGAGCGAAATCTTTTATTCCAGTTCATCGTTGGGTATAATAATTGATTGTACCTTATTTTTATTAAGTGCCACGGTAATTGACTAATTATTCAAAAGGGCCCTCCTTATGGGCCTGCACAATACAGCCCTTCGCGAAAGGAATACCTTAAACACGTGTGACTATTCGAGCCCGACTTCCTATTGCATTCCGACATATAGCCGTGAATATTGAATTGGGTACAACGCAATCACGCGACAGTTAATATTTAAACAGATGTATTATTGAAGATATCTATGCAACCATCTAATGAAATAAATGTCAAGACTAATCTTATGAGGCATGTGCAGAAATAAAGCCATTAGATTTCAATGACGACTGTGATGTTCGTGTTGTCATTAACCGATTTGATCTTTGGTGACCAGAGTTAGCTGTCACTTTTCTAGAGACGCAAAAATTGAGTCTAGGGTTGATATAGTTTTTTTTTCTTTTAATTTAGTTTTATTGTTTTTTACATTTGCTATGTTGTATATTATGTTTGTACTGAATTACGTCAATATATATCTTGCTGATTATCTTAGTATAGTTTTCTTTATGTGTATGTTCTTCATTCTGGTCATAATTTTCCATTCGTGACTCAAGATACAATTGATATTTCGGGAAGGGACACTCAATGGTTTACTACCATTTTTTTAGGGTGATGGATTATGATTATGGTATGAAAGAATTAAAGGGCCTCTTTTTTAATGGTTCTTTTTATATCAGGAATGTGAAATTCTGAGTATACTTTGCTAGTGTAAAACATAGTGCTAATCGTAAACTGAATTCGGAATTTCAAGAAGTCGAGGATCATGAACGGTTGTGTTTTTACCTTGACTGTCTTCTGGGCGTTAATGGTGATCCGTGAGATATCTGGCCGAGGTTCAATGCTGCGCTACCGTTAACTCTACAGGTATCAACCCTCTTTCTTGGTGGATCAGCCTCGGATTGTCCACCCGTGGCGCGTATTCCACTACGCATTACCTCAAGCTCATCCTCACACGCCGGTCTTCTCCTCTTTCTCTCGAGCAGTAGGAAATATATGACTTTCTCGGTATTGTGACTGAAACAGTGATATGTCGTAATAAAAGTTTCGAAAATCCATGAAATACAGAAGGAACGATGATCAGCGATCCGTCGTTCTATTCCTCTATCTGTTTTATTCGCAATTTCACACAGATGTTTGATTCCATGGGCTAAAATCATTGGAAGAATTGAACGGCCCATAAAGTCTAAGCTCTTTGAGCCACTCTAGCAATGTTCAATTCCAACCGTCTTCTACGAGGTTACGCCACCTTGTGGCTCTCGTAAGAATAGGTTTAAAAATAATTTGTTTTTTCTTTACACGACTATTAAATATATAAAATAATTTTTATTTTTCACAAATACATTATAGTTTTATGAACAAATTTAAAAAATAAAAATAAAAAATGGCGGAGATACAAGTCGTCTAGTAAGATCCTCTTTTCAAACTGGTGGACGGAATATCTGGAGGTCTACACAACCGATTTTGCCGAAATTCATAAGACAATTCATAAGACATAAGCCAAGGATTTTTTTGATTCGAAGCTGCATTCTTTTTTTATAAATTTAAAAAACTCAAAATTTTGGCATAAAGCAGAGTTTTTTTCAGACTCAGCTTTCAAACTTTACTTGTAGAAATGTGTTTTTTTCAAACTCACTTCTACAAAAAAACAAAGAAGTTTAATTCTTTCCCTATGCTAAACTTTAGCCATTACCTTTTTTTGCAAGATTTTTTTTTATTTTTCGGACGATCCCTGACAGAGAAAAAAATTCCACCATCGGCAAGGATCTTCAAAAGAGGGTTCCATTAGACGACTTATATCTCAATCGATTTTTAATTTTTTTTTATTCATTTTTTTATATGTTCATAAAACTATAATGTATTTGTGAGAAAAATAATAATTTTATATATTTAAAAGTCGGATAATTTTTTAAAATTTATTGTCATACCTATTTTGCTGAGCACCAAGGTGGTGTAACGCCATGACGGTACTCTACACTCGTAAAAAATTGAATCCCGATATTTCAAAATTTCGTTACTTCAAAGGGTGCCTGGCAAAAATCGGCACACGAACGCAGACTCATGGGTATTTTTTATAAATATTGTTTTTGCACATTTTGTAACACACTAAGTTAATTTCCATTAAAATCTCAAAAGGTAATTACTAAATAACACAAATTCCCCTCTAGGTAGAAGCAAAAGAAGTCGTTTTTACCTCGTAAATAATATCAACGCATCATTAACATTGCACATCCCATAAGTCGTTAATTTCTCACATAAAACACAATTGTGTTGCTGCGAGATGAAAAATAAAAATGCAAGCAACGACATTACAGGGAAAAAAATTGGACGAATAAAGAAGCGGTGAAGTTATCCGACCCTATATGAGTAGATCCATGTAAAATTGGTATAATAGGTCCCTACACGAAAAATGAACGCACACACAGTACATTTTATTTCCTTACTCACTTCGGACTGAGCAATTCCTGAATGAGTTTCGTTCGTTCCTTGAAACATCCGAGACTCGCGATCGCTTGTAGTACGTCCGGATCAATAGCATCGACGGACGGAATAACGTGGGTCTGAACAACATCCATCATGGACAATTCGAGCTCGAGTTCACCCTTGCCTGCTGCCGTGACCCAGATATGCCTGTTGATCTCCGCTAGCTGTGTTTAGAAATTTGCTAACGTCATACGCATCAACTTAACGCAGTAGTTACATATATTTAAAAAAATTTACACTCTGCGAAACGCAGATTTGACAGATCGTATAGGGATGAGAAAATCTGCCGAGTTGACTCGAAACTAGTGACGGTGCAGTCCACAAAGTCACTAATGTGATTTAGAACAGAACGGAAAGAATTGCCATGATTTAAAACACGATGAAAGAACACTCGATCGAACGCTTTTTCTTATAATTGTTCAAATGGAATTAGCGTGTATGCAAAATTATGCAATTTCGTTAGTTTCGGATTGTCGTTCAATCGGTATTGAAATTCCTGTAAATATTCGATAGTCCCAGCGTGAAAAGCAATTCAGCCTCTTTTTCTGTCTTCAACACATAAGACATTTGGAGATATCGGCCCATCCAAAGACTCACCGTAAGCCGTTTGTCAGGATTAACTTCGATCATGCCGCGCAGTAGATTTTGACAGTCGGGCGGTACGAAGTGTGGTATGTGAAAAACGCCGCGCTTAACTTTCTCCAAAAGTTGACGAAGATTGTCGTCGTCGAAGGGCAAAGCACCGACGAGAAGGGCGTACAGAATGACACCGCACGACCAGACGTCAGCTTTTCTGCCATCGTATTTCTCCCCCTGTCACGTGGTCGTTATATTTATTTATGGGTCTTTGTGATATTGTTTCTCGAGACAACGCAGTTTTTTCATATTGCAAACAATCAATAAGGAATTACTTATTTATTTATTCTAATCAATAAGAATCAAGGGATGGTCCTTTAAAAGTAAAAAAAAACGCTGTTAGGTATTTACGTTATTTTCATTGTAAATTACCTATTTACTTATGTGTACAGAGGAGTAGCATTTCTAATTTCATTTAAAAAAATATATTTCGAGACGATTGTTTAGTTTTTAAACGTTATCGAGGTCACAGTAGAGTACAACTGATATGTAAAAAGGGGCATAAGGGCTTCCAGCAATAGTGAAAAAAGAAAGGTGAGAGAGAAAAATTGTGAGGGCGAGAAAGATATTTATATATATATATAGAGAGAGAGAGGGAGAGAGAGAGAGAAAGGGAAACGGAACAAGTTGGGGTGTGAACGTCGTTATCTACATCCCTCCGAATATAGGATACGAGAGAATTGATAAAGCGTCTACAGATTGTTCCTGAAATTGCTCGTTACGTCCAGCACAGTGCAGACCACGAGGACTCTCGCCGTCGTGGTCTCATGGCTCTCGGACCAGATATTGTCCTACATATAACCAGGATAGTGTATGTATGGTCTATTTCACAGCAAAATATCTGAGGGTCGCAAGACCCCTATAAAATAAGTTATCTTATAAAAAGGCTTTAAAACAAAAATAAAATTGGTAATTATAAAGAAAAGACTGCTTGAATTAAGATCCTAGAAATCGTCGAATTGTACAAAAATCATGCGATAAATAAGTTTGAAGATATAGGAAAGAAACAGTATCATTGATGCATTTGCAATCGTTACGTTTTTGTCGCGAGAGGAATTTAAAAAGGTAAAGATATTTGGGTAAAAGATTACATTGCATCATTTCAGCGTCATAAGCTTTGCCCCTTATGGCGGAATGCCTCGTATTGATAGATGTACATTTATACATAATGAGACTGTGTGTACACCGTGAGGTTGTTCTCTCGTTTCGGTAGTTTCCTGTTCGGCTTGTTCACGATAACGAGAATTTCGTCACAAGCCACTTGAGCCACTGGGACCAGAGTTTAGGCTGTACTACATTTTGCGTATAGCAAATACTATATTGTGAAATTCCCTAGCAATGGCACATTATCTTTGATTCAGCAGAGATTCAATCCTTTGATAGTTAGGTTGAAATATTTTTTTAGAAAAAAATAAGATTTTACGAACTTGTAGAAATCGGAACAGGTCGGAAATTCTTGGATTGGTGTAAATCAATTTTATCATCGTATCGCCAGTTTAAAAAAAAACACATACTCCTTCATTTTTGAGCCTTTGAGGACGTGGCGACGCCACTATCTTGGAAAATTTATTTTGTTTTTTTTTTGTTCTCTAACTGCACGGGAATCTAAATTATGTCTATAATTTGCCTTGCGGACTTTTTAAAGAAATTCTATCGTAATTTACTGGAATCCCTTTTCGATCTTATTTTTCAGATGTAATGGAGAGTGGAAGAGTTTATATACTTGAATGAATCATAAATGACTTAACGTGTACAAAACATAAATTATCAAGAGCCCTTTCTCTATTATTTATTCGAATTCGTGTAGGTCAAACATCAATATTGGCCTGTCTTAACGCTGTATGTTTTCTCGTTCAGGCAGGGAATGATTTTTCGTGCTACATAATTGAAAGTTTTCGTGACGAAATTAATTAGTGAGCCATCATGCTTGGAATACGAACACATACACGCAAAATCACACATACACCCACACACACACACACACACACACACACACACACGCACGCACGCACGCACGCACGCACGCACGCACGCACGCACGCACGCACGCACGCACGCACGCACGCACGCACGCACGCACGCACGCACGCACGCACGCACGCACGCACGCACGCACGCACGCACGCACGCACGCACGCACACACACACACACACACACACACCCACGCACGCACGCACGCACGCACGCACGCACGCACGCACGCACACACACACACACACACACACACACACACACACACACACACACACACACACACACACACACACATACATACATACATACATATATATATATATATATATATATATATATATATATATATATATATATATATATATATATATATATATATGTATACTGCCCTAGACGCCTTTAAATAAGTGTTTTTATTTTTCTTTTTTTTTCTTACCCTAATGACTTCAGGACAGGCGTAGTGAGGTGAGCCACAACTTGTTTCCAGCATTGAACCGGCTGGTTGTAAAGATGCCATACCAAAATCCGCTATTTTTATATTATTCTTCTCGTCGAGTAACAAGTTTTCAGGCTTGAGGTCTCTGTGACTGTGAACATAAGAAATTTATAGCTGCAGATGTATGGCCAGGATTGGCATTGATCGTTACTTCGAACTAGCATCTTTCATGTATCGAATGACACGGATTTTCTAATACCAATTATTTGATAGACGGCTTCACATTGAGTTTATGTATAATTTCGTAGCGAAAATCGAGTTAATTTCAAACGCTGAATATTTATTAAAAAAAGCATTTCTAATCAACTGAATTTGTTCAATTCCGTTCAATGACTTTCTGCCATCCTTTCACGAGTTTTATTAACCCTCTTTCATAGAAGTCCTGAGATCTTTGGGCAAAGAAGTCATCCAAATGGTTTTTGAGGACGTCCAGCGAACTGAAGGTTCTATTATTCGAACTATTCTGTAGCGCCCGAAACAATTGATGGTCTGAAGGTGCAATGTCCGGACTATACGGTGGGTGCACCAAAACAATCCACCCAAACCGCAAAAACTTTTGCCGGGTCATCAGAGAAACGTGTGGTCTAGGGTTGTCCTGGTGGATCACTACGCCCTTTCTGTTCACCAATTCGGGCAGTTCTGATCGATTGCTCGCTTCAATTTGGCGAGTTGTGAGCGGTACTTGGTCGAATCAATCGTTCTGTTGGGTGGCAACAGCTCATAGTAAACGATTCCTTTCCAATCACACCAGATACAAAGCATGACCTTCTACGGGTGTCATCCAGCCTTTGCGACCGTCTGATCAGCCTCCCCGAGCTTCGACCATGATCTTCTTCGACTGACATTGTTGTAGACAATCCATTTTTCATCGCAAGTTATCATTCGCTTTAAAAATGGTTCGTTTTTACGACGTTTGACCAGCGAAACACAAACTGAAAGTCCGTCCATTAAATTATTTTCGCTCAGTTCGTGCGACACTCAAATATCAAGCTTGTTTACCATCCCAAGCTTCCATGAATGTCTCGAAACAGTTGATTGTTCAATGTTGACGTTATGTTCGATCTCTTTAGTCGTCAAGTGCGAGTCGGTGTCGATTGAAGCCTTGATTTTATCGACATTACTACATTTTTTTAATACTATTTTAGGGTAAACATAAGGAAATTGTTATTTATGCATTCGATACATGAAGCTTGTTAGGGGACTCCTGCTTAGAAAGTGTTTTAGCAGACGAAGGTGGATTTTTCATTGTTAACTATAATTGTTGTAAATGAATTAAAGACGTTTAAACGTTTAGACAAGCAATTAGACGTTATAATCGAATTTTCGGATATTCCAGAAATTATCCTACCAGGCACGCAAGTGACTCCAAGCATTACAGATCAAATTGAACGACGACAATGCCAGCTATTTCCGTGCCACCATTAGAATGAATCGATCCGTGTATAGAATTTGTTCAATCGCCTCGGCGGTTGCACAATGGCTCGATACGACATACTCAGCCTGCCAAATAGGTCTCACCACGAAAAAAGAGACGAAACTGTGAGGAATTCTTTTCGCTGTCTCGCACTTTATCTGTGTCTTCACTTCGCAGCGTTCTATTGTTTCTACTTTTCTTGGTCAAGAGAGCGAAACAAGAGGCGAGAGAACCGTCACAAGAGCTTGACCTATTTTTTCCGAGGCTGAACAGATATGACCAACTTTGGTTACTTTTAAACGACTTCTCATTATTTATTTGTTTCGTCGCTGGTTTCTTATGCACATTATACATTTTCGTCATTTCATACATCAAGCATTTTTTTTTGTTAATTTTTACAAAGGATTTAATATAATAAAGTTCCATATCAGAAAGAAACCGGCAATAATTTCGTGAGAACTTTACCAACCGTTCTGGTTTACCCGATTAAAAAATGTAAATATATTAAGTCGACTTTTATAAAAGCATTGGCTCAATATTTAATGTTAAATGTTTTCCAGGGTAATTAAGGGGGGGGGGGGGCATTCGGAAGTAACGAGGCACCTACAAAAGCGCTTAATGGACACGTCGGTTTTCTTTTGCCTTTTAAAATTTTGTATCGTTTATACGACAAGGATTAGAATTTTTTCATGACACAAAAGACTCACCATATACTGTGGCTGTGGCAGAAGTCTAGGGCGGAAATTATTTGTCGAAAAAACCTCCTCGCTTCTTTAGGTGTTAGTCGTGCTTTCTTAACCAAGTAGTCGAACAGTTCGCCGCCTGAGACGTGTTCCAGTACGAGATAGCTGTAAAACAAAACGATAAAACATCCTCCAAGAGTGTTCAGATCCATTACAAAAGTCCGGTAAGATTTTATGCATATGGGTTTATGTATGTGTGCGTGCTTGTGTACATATATATACACTGTGGGTCGTATATTTACGTAGCATTTACGGCGAAAAAGCCCCGGCTGACCGCATACGGAATTTTACTACTGATTGCCAGGAGATGGGGAATTTACTACTCGTGCTTCGGGCGATCTATCCTTCACCCAATCTACTCAACATCCGAACATTTTGCTTGAGCACTTTCTCGGATCGACAAAGATCGCAAGCAACTTTTTTCTAATCTAAAAGATGTTTTTTTGTTTTAATGTCTCGCTAATAGAATTGACATCGTTGACAAGAAAATAGAGGTTCTTTTTTCACTGAGCGTACATGGTGGCATAAAAATGTTATGCTGTGACGTTTTAAGTTGCCCAAATTTATTTAGATGTAGAAATACATTTTTGTTCTCCTTTTGATATGACAGTACATTTGTATGCTTCTGGTGAATTTGCCAACATGCGATAATGATTTGTGGAAGGAAATACATTGAAAGGGCCATTCAAAGGAGCTTTTAAAAATCAGAAAACACGATCTGATTGAGTGAAAAATAGTGAAGTATTCAAGTGTACAACTTACAGATATTTCTTGTTTTCGTATACATCGGATAGACCGAGCACGTGAGGATGATCGATGAGCTTCATGATGGCAATCTCACGTTCAACCTTCATCAACACGGACTCCGACAGTTTTTCACGGTTGATGATCTTGATGGCCACCTTCTTTCCCAACACACAGTGAACTCCGAGCTTCACCAGACCTGCGGATATGAGAAAGAATAAATAGTTAAAAAAAAATAATTAAAAATACAACAGAAGACAGGAGCGTTGAAAGAAATGAAAGAAAGTCCGTTCCGAGGTAGAAACGATTACGGACAGGGGCACAAAAAAGGCAGGGCAACAACTGCTGGTATTATACTCGTCAACGACACGATGTTTCGCGGGAGGGAAAGAAGAATTATGTGCAATTACGGAAAGACCGGATCCCGCGAAATTAAATTGTCAAGCTGCTGGCCTGAAGCTTGGTTTGGTTCTACACCAAGGTTATATGATTCATTGAATATTATAGTATACAAAATGTAACTTTTATACACATATATTCAGCACTATATTACATACGAAAAAAGGGACGAGAAATAATTACCACCAGTCTGCGAAATGAGGCGAATGTTTATTTTTACTTTAATATTCCATTTGTTCTAGTATTTTCTTCCTGAAGAGTTATTCTCAAATTCTGGACAAATAATGGCGAGCTTCGTAATTTATTTATCGTATTAACGGTATCAATATTGAAAAAGTTGCGTTACTCACGGTAGGAGCATTGATATCGATAGAAACTAGCATTTTATTCCTCCATGAAATATAAAGTACATTTTTATTCAATGCTTTTCATCATTTAGATGTATCATTTTTATACTACCTATAATTATTGTTGATTCTTTTTCGATTCTACATTTATAACCCAATTTTTGATATCTCGTTTTTTCATAGACTATCTAGAATTTTCAGTACTAAAGAACATTCATTGCATATATTTACAATTTTCATTTCTAGGAAACGAAATATTGTAAATATTGTTTTCCAGTACAAATGATAAATCTCTCGACTCAAGATCATTATGTCTTAATGGAGTAATTTTTTCCCAGTATAATAATTTTGATTCGCGGGAATCTTGAATTAAACAGCGGAATGGAAGCTCTGGTCAAGTTTTTTCGGAATTTGGATGTGGATTTGCCAGCAACAGACTTTAAAAAAAATCTAAGACAATTGTTGAAGACCCATTCGAACTTTTAGGCCATAAATTCTCGGAGGGTAGGAGAGAGCGAGAGAAAAAGAGAGAGACAGAGAGAGAGAGAGAGAGAGAGAGAGAGAGAGAGAGAGAGAGAGAGTAAAAAGGGTGTAGTCTGAAAATTGACGTGCATGGCGAATTGGCCTGGCGATGTAGCATGCAGTAACGTGTGAATTAGAGAAGGGTGGAAAGCCCATCGGTCTCCCTCTCTCTCTCTCTCTCTCTCTCTCTCTTTCTCTCTCTCTCTCTCTCTCTCTCTCTCGCTCGCGGCTCTCCTGATACAAACACCGGTTAAGCCCTGTCCGAAAATAGCTTCGCATGATTTAGCGCCAGGACGCGTGGCGCAATTTACGAGAATACAGTTCAAGGGAAGTGCGCAAAAATAGGATCCGACTGAAAAGGCACTGCGGCAACTAAATCATTGACGTTTTATTACCAATATGCGCTCGAACAAGAAAAATGTATAATATATGCACGTTTTTCTTCCGCGTTGTGAATTCGTACAACCTTGTCCACACGTACATACTGTAGCTCAAAATGAACTCAAAGTTGATCGTATCTATAGAGAAGTATGTGAAATAATGGTTGCCAAGAATCCTCTTTCTCTTTTCTCGGCTATTCTGCCCCACATCCATATATAAAGTTCCTTCGAAATGGGTGGCAGTTGCCTGCAAGCTTCCGCGTCAACTTTCTGGCCTGTTATTGTTGAGGGTCATATAGCGGATGAAGCAGAATAGGGCTACAGCCACAGTGTCACAGATTGTGTGTCTTTATGGATGGGTGGTCTCTGGTGACCACCGAAGAACCATGCGGAAACGGGCGAGACCGACCAAGATACGGAGCTGGCAACGTATTTAGAGCACCTGATTTGTTGAAGTACGTGACATGAGGACGGAACCGAAAATGGTGTTGGACTGACTAAGATAGACAATGTTGCTGGTATATAGCCTCTTCGTGCTCGGCGAATGGAAGGCCAGACTAAAACAGCTACCTACCGGAAGGGGACTTGGCGAGCTTGCGGTGCTTTCTTCAGTGGGCCAACAAAAAGAAATGGAATAATACGATATTGTCCACATATTGAAGGTCTTATATAGGCATTAGAGGTATTAATAGAAAAGCTTCTGTTGTGTATGGCAAAGTATACGCCAATAAGCCTTCAAGGTGTGAGATCTTGCGGTTGGGTTGTTGCTTTTCGTATCTTTGTCATCGCAAAGAACAGCCAACTTTCACTTGGTATCAGCGGGATCCTAAGAATTGCCTATTTTGTACATCATACTGTGAAAAAAATCCCTTAATTGCGTGCGTTAGTTTGTTTATCTGTGATTTTTTAAATCGAAAAATAGTATTTTACAAAAATAGATATCCGTGAATACTGGATTGTGTCAAACTTTACGAATAGCGGCGAAAATATGACGGACGGAACAGTCTTCCTTTCCTTTTTCCCCGAAACTCATTACTTCGAAGTAACCGCAATCATTTTATTTGGAAGTATTCATCAAATATCATTTTCATGTATTATTTGAGACATTTGAAGCAACGAGTAATAGGAATAGAATAGTGATGGCGGAGGGGGGGGGGGGCGGTAGTCTGAGACAGACGGACGGACCAACATGACGATATTATAAGGGTTCCTAGTGTCTACGAAACCCTAAAAACGTATGCTTATGGCAAGTGTGACGGAACATCACATAGCCTGACGATATGATCCGGTGGGATTCCCGCCTTTTAGTACTGCGTAGGGAAAACAATGCAAACCTAAAAATGAATAGCTAGAACCCACGAATTGTGCTTTGTATCACGAGTCCTTCAGTAGAATATATCTATACAGCTACAGTAAAAAAAAATCTGTAGCTATATAAGTTTCATAAATGCACTACCTCAGTTGCCGTATTGTCTCTGATTCTTCAATGTTACAACCCATTGTATTTGTTGAAAATTCTTTCACATATTTAGCTACGTGACCGCGCGGAAAAATAAAAACAGTAATAATCAATTTATGAGGTGGCAGCATATTGCATGTCGACGATTATGTTTTCCCACAAGCAGAATCCAACTGCAGGAATCACTTATTAAAAAACATTTTGAAAAAAAAAGTTTTGTTTATCGAACTGTAGAAATGTAATTGCACAGCATCAAACGCGGTCAACCTGTCAGAAATAAATATTTTTTCCCGTAAATTTGTTCATGCAATATATATACAATACCGATCAGAAGTTTTCATTCACTTTGAATAATTGCAAAATGATATTAGAATAATATAAACAATTTCATAGACCTATATAGTATCTTCGTAAAATAAGAAATAAAATGAATTATATTATTATAATATAATTTTGCTATTATCTGAAGTGATCGAAAACTTTTGGCCGGTACTTTATATATATACGCAGCGTACATTGTACGCTGTGTAGAGACACTGCACAATTTGCACGTCGTTAATGATACCGCAGAACGTGCAGTAGCGTTGGCGACTAAATACACTGGTTGTTTGACGGAAAATGAAGAACAACGTCAATATCTTTTGCAGCTAGTAAAAAATCATCAGAAAAACCATTCAACAAATGTCACAAAGAATTCCCTATGCAAATAAATCAATAAAACAAAAAAAAATCGATTTATTTTACTTCATCCACCTATAGCTGAGAAAGAGTTGAATTTACGGGCTCGACTTATAAGACTTTTTTGTAGCAAATTACTTTCTCTACAAAGTTCTCATTTGAATTTTTTCGATATATCTAATAGCTTAGGCGTTACAGCCGTTTGAATGGATATTTTCATACAATATTCACTTGAAATAATGATAACGCTGAAACGGTTGAATTTACGGACATAGCTCAACGAACTTTATTGTAGAGTATCATATTTCCTATGAGAACCCACTTGGAAAATATCGCGATATCAAAATTCGCGGAATGGTAACACTAATAATGAGAAAAACATTTTTTTCAATGTTAATCAAATGGGAAACCTTCAATTTTGATTCGCGACCTCTAAATATTTTTTGACAACACCCCCCTTTCACGAAACTTCGTTTTTGGGTACCAACTACAGGTTTTCGGGCACGATGGGTAAAAAAAAAGTTGCCCTGAAACGAATCACCCTAATATATATATATATATATATATTTACTAGCTTTCGCCCGCAACTTCATCCGCGTGGACTTTAGGCTTTGATCCAGAAAGGAGATAAACAAAAACAGAAAAAAAAAGAAATAAAGAAATAAGGTAGTGTCATAATTCTCAGACACGGTGGTAGACTGACTGACTGAGGTAAGGGTTGGTAATTAATGAAATACTATAAAAGTGCCAACCTTCAACTCCAGTATCATACAATGTCATTGTTGTCTACAGAACTATATGGCTTTGCAATAAAGTTCTGTAACCAATATTGTAGGGCTTGTAGTCTTCGGCAAGTACATTTAAATTTTGGGCACTCGATACTCTCGAACAGCTCACATATAATTGACTATGCGATCAGCTAATCGTTTCTTCGTGCACTTCTACACCCTTCAAGGAACATGGCTTCCCAATTTCATTGAAATAAAAGCAGAGCATTCGATTTTCCCATACAAAATTCAATATCCCGTCGCACCCCTAATTAGGGGTTGTTTTAAAAAAATCCTAAAGTATGCGTTTTATGATTTGTTTTGAAGAATATTTATACCAAGTTTCAAGTTGATATACATGCAAGAAATACAATTTGCCATGCAAACTTTTACACCCGAGTTCACCTCCTTAAGGCGCAGGTATGTGATACCTGCCCTTAAGAGTTCACTGTCTTCTAAGGAGCATATCTTTCAAATTTCACGGGACTGCTTTACATGTATGTGTGTATATACATATATGTATATATATACATACACTATATATTTCCTTAGTTTCAACGTGTACCCTTGCAGGTTTCATCGCTACTCTTCTCAATTGAATCCTTTCCTATCACTCCCTACTCGCACTTCCTTAATCCACTCTAACTTCCGTTGCGTCCACAGCAGTCTTAAGATACACTATACCGCACTTGCCGAGGACACGGGGAAACTGTGAGTAAACCGGAATAGACGGCCCCATATTCTTCGGATTCTCCGTTGCCCAGACTTTTACTCAAGTATCTGAACCAATGTCTCAGAATTATTGGCCTTCCGCTCACTGGTTGACGCGCCAACCAGTGCACGTTTAAGTGGTCCTCGCACCGAGCATCGGCTATGCACAACGTTGCTCAATCCGAAGGACCCCCGGAGCCGAACCCCGACAGCCCATTCACCAGTGTCGGTGATATATATATATATATAACGTTTGGAAATATTTGTTAAACAGGAAATGTGAATATTTGAATGTTGAAATGGGTTATAATATCCTGGGCACAGGACTTCACGTCACATACCTATAAAGCACATCTATTAAATATGTATACCCATTTCGCGATACGAATTTTACGTCTGCTGATATTGCAGTAGAATGTACCGTACTTTTTTTTTCCAAGGTACTGTGTGCATCGGTGTTCCTCTTGCCTTGCGGGTCACGTAAAAGAAGTGAGAAATCTTTATGTGTGTATGCCGATGGATGCGCGTGTGTGTATATATATATATATGTGTTAGGTAATCTCCGGCGATGAATAGAGCTTGGTAGAAGCCGCTTAGGACAATAAAAAAAAAAGATGGCAGAGAGCACGGGAGAAAGGAGAACTCTAATATTAGCGAAGGATTGGTTGGAGATGGTTTCAGGAAGAACAAAAAAAAAATTGCGCGAGAACCTTCGGTGATTCTAATCGTGATCGCCTGGGAAGAGGTCGGGCGAAGAGTCTCTCACAGAAATTATGAAAGAATTAAGGAAAAATAAATGCCACCATTGTGGGCATGATACCAGCTTAACCTCTTAATACAAGTCTGCAGATCCTAAAATTTTAATCCTTAATTTCCTACTTTTATTTCTCAATTAATGAGTGGTTATGACCGCTCGACATTTGTTTTTGAGCGCATTATTATTTTGAGATGTACTTGTAGCTGTTATTTTTTTCGGTTTCGACATTTTTAACAACATTCTGCATTCGTTAGCTTACCTATTTAAAAGAAACCATTTTTTTTTTATAATTCGTTCATTTTTTCGATTACGTGATATCGCTATGAGACATTTATTTCGGGACACCTTTATGAAGTTCTTTATAGTCGTAGAGTTGTCATCTGCGGAGGATAACGCGGGCGCGTCAGATACTGCAAAAGTTTAGCGTTTATTTTATAGACTTTTCAACCACTTCACCTCGTACCGTCGAGCGATTTCCCGTACGATAATCATTTTGGCAGCGGGGATTACGAAAACGACGAATGTAACAGCGATTTTTCCGTAAAAATCAAACAAGGAAAAATATTATGGAGCGCTACTAGTTAGACTTGAGTTAGGGAGTGCAAACGATGCATCCAATTTTTTGATACCTCATGCTATCGGTTGAAGCGGGGAGAGTTGAATTACTAGACTTCTAATTGGTTTTCAATGACATATCATATTTAGAACAAGTAAATATTTCAATTGATCAACGACTGGTTATAAGAAAAATCGTTGACATATATAAAGTTGACGCTTATAAATAAAAAATGCAAAATATTCGACGTATATAAATGATTATTCAAGATAAATAGACATTTTTATTCAGTGTAATGAAATTACAAGTTACGCCAAACAAAGAATTTATTTCGTCAAAAAAAAACGCTGTCTTCTGTAGAAAAATGTATGTTGACTCTAATCGTATAAGTGCCGAAACTTCGTGCAGCCCTATAGCTGAAAAAAAAACAACTATACGTATTATTTTGAAATTGGCGGTTAAAAATACTTATGGCATCAGCGGCAATTAAAATTAATGGATAACCAATGGATTGAACAGTGTCACTGATTTTAATTATAATTATTGTAGAAAAGCCATCTATTTCGAGGCTAGAGTCTGTCTGTTTTCAGTGATTTTACCGCGGCCGATCAACGGCCCTGATTTCAATCGAAAATAGATGAGAATGTGGATCGGCGCAGATTGAGAACGGGTAAACGGATTGGTTGGTTCCCGAGATGGGATGCAGCTTTTGGCACGAGGGTAGCGTGATGCCGAAGGGTGGAAACGCGGTCGATTTTCCAGCTAGTAGTATTTGCCTCGACGACGGCGATCTTTTGCCTCGAATGGCTCATCTGATATCTATCCAAGTATATATGTGGACGCATAACTAAATGCCTAAATCTAAAATATTTGTAGGTGGACTGGCGTTGGCGTTAAACTAGTAAAGCTCTATACATGTATAGATATTATGCTATCGCGAAAAAAGATGTCAGTTCTTACGTTTTCCAATAATTACGTACAAAAATTAGGTTTAAGGTATAAAAAATGCACTCCGAATTTGAGCCCTTTAACTCTAGTCCAAGCACCTGATAGTTTTAGCTTCAATCTTGAAATACTTTACAGATAATTAGTGTTTGCCAAGCTGATTGAAAGTTCTTAAGATCCACTTTTATAAATTTAAAAAGTTTTACTAAAAATATTGATATCATTATTTTGCATGAATAGTAGCCGTTTGAAAAAATTCCGGTTGCAAATTAACCCTTCGACTGCACACTGGGTCGTTTTGACCCCATTTCTTCTTCGTGCAAGTACGTATTTTTCGGCGCATCTTCCACTTTCAACGAATGTTAGGGAACTTGATTTTTGTTTTTCTTAAAAAATATATTTTGGGCCAAAAATAAGGATCATTAACTACAAAAAAAGTCTAAAAAAATGCATATTTACCGAAATACAACGATCTGAAAAATGTCTGGGGTCCGATCGACCTCATATGCAGTCAGAGGTTCGTGGCGGAAGTGTGCAGTCGAAGGGTTAAAACTGATATTTTCCAAGTAGCTGTTATTCGTGTGAAAATCATGACATCGAGATACTTGACGGCTCTTCTACTTCGGCACGTAACAAAAACACTAAATTAAACGAATTACATCAACATTAATTGAACAACGCCTCGAAACAGTGATGTTGGTATGGCGAAAAAAGAAAAACAATCGTTTTCACGTCTATTTTTTTTCGAAATTTATTGAGAATTTTATACAACTTAACTTGACTAATATTAACCTACAAGTTGCACTTCAATATTCAAATAGGATTTTTAATAAATGCATCGGGTTTGTTATCGATTAAATCTTCAATGGACATTTTTTAATCTGGCATGAATATTTAATCCAGACAAATTGCATGTTAATAAAAGCAGTTTCCCTGAATTTTTAGTAATATTAGAAGATGGCAAATATTGTTCGCTGGAAAAACGTAGTCTTAAAAAAACAATGCCGAAACTCGATTATGCAAATAGATAGCAGAATATTTTGTATTTTCGGAACGATAAAGTCTCCCTTGGGGCCAATAAATGCAAAAATACGAGCACAGTTTCGGTGGTTGAAAAAATCTTGAGCCCTACAGGTCGATGGAATACTCCATTGGGTATAAAGAGTTTAGACAAGTATGATGAATTGTACGATTCGTCCGTTCGTCTGTCCAAAAAATGAGCCATGTTATAGATCTTTTTGGAATAATCGCACGAGCGACTTCGGACGCAATCAAATGCAGTAATTAGAGTTTACCCCTTTTTTTTTTCATTAAACGCTAAAAACGAATAAAGGCCCTCCACTGGTGTTTCTTTGAAGAATAATCCTATTGAATCGTACTCGGTAACTCTGGGGACGACAAAAGTAGAAAAAGGTGGATAAAAAAAAATATCCTTAACGTTGGACAAAATGAAGAAGGAAAATGAAAGAATAAGACAATAAATGGAATAAAGGTAAAAAAGAAATCCAAATGCTGTGGGAGGAGGGCGGATCTCGAGCGTTGATGGCTCCCAGAGAACTCGTGAAATTGGCTTAAACCGTCGCGAGAAGGTACGTCGTGTGAACGGTGTCTGTCTGGGACGCGACCAGGCGTCTTTATCCACTTAAAGAGAACTCTGACTCTCAACGAGGCGTCAAGTTACCCGAGCTCGTTCGTACTTTTTCTCTCGTACTTAATATCCTCGGTACAGATGCACTTCGGTGCCTCATTCGATTTACGCACCCACGTTAGTCGCTTTCTCAATTAAAAGCTATTAAGGGGTTACGTGGGTTTGAAAATTTCAAAAAATCCTTTTTCTTTCATTTTATTATCTACTAGTACAATATATCTAGAATATTCTCCCAAAGTTTTAAGTCAATCGGAGTAAAAGTCTAGGAGAGAGAGAGAGCCTTTAGGAATTCCCCCCGTTGGGAAAGACCGGCCGGGAGCGACGCAGCTATACGCATTTTTCTCAAAACACTATTTTTGTAGTCGGTGGACACGTTTTCTCAAAAACTAATGCACCGATTTTATTGAAATTTTGCACACTTCTTCAAAATAGTATTGACTAGTGATTGAACGAAGGTTTTTTTTTTATTACAACTAATTTTACAAGGCTATACGTAGTGTAAATTGTACCAAAAATTGAACTATTTTGCATACAACTCTGCCAAAAATTCAAATTTCAATTAAAAAAAAATCCTTCGTTCAATCACGAGCTATACTTATCTACCAACAGAAAAAAATTGGTTTTTTAATTTCAGATAAAGCTATCATGAGTTATCCTGACCGCCACGAGGACACTTTTTTTTAGGGATCTCCGGAAACCAGGTCCCACCGGCTGAATTTCCCAAATTTTTGGATGAAATTTTTTTTAAATATGGTTGAAATGTTGCTCTTTTATGTGCTTAACATTTTGAATAAAATAATTTATATATTATATTTTAAAAAATAGAGAAAAATGCTTTTTTTTGGCTTCGAAACCCACGTGAATCCTTAAAAATCATTTTCACGAAAAATCATTCTCATTAATCATTTCACGAAACTATAAATCTACATTACAGAAAAATAATAATGTCGTGTCTTTTGCGCCTTCATGGTAAACGGTTATCATTTTAAGTGTCAGAAGGATTGTTACCGAATCATTTCTGCATAATATTATTTTTAATCGCAATAGTATTGAAAGGATAAAACGGCGTTTGGACGATGACTATTGAATGAAAAGATTTTGCGCAGTTTTCACAATTCTTGCGGAATCATTTCCCAGCAATGAAAATTAAAATCTACGCTGTTGAGCACAGGTTCTTAAGAAAAATTGCTAATTTCAATAGAATTTTAATTACAACGACGAAACCGAGGGCGAGGGCCGAGTGTTTCACCGATGAATGTTAAAGTATACTTGTTTTCAGTTATGGGTACGTTTAATAAAAAATCAACTTTGAATTTCCACTACATAATTTTCGAGGCCAAGATTAAGAAAATCTAGGCAATTGAACGCAGTTTCTCACGATGAATCGCGAATTACGGTATTACTGGATATTAAAAAATCGATATTGAAAAATGGCCAGAATTCTTGAAAATTTGAGGAATCATAGTTCTTGATAGAATAATAATACATTAATTATTTTATAATTTTTCACTAAATAATTTATTAGTTATAAACATATGAATTCAACACGGTCGCGTATGGGAAAACAGCTTTTGCAGATGTTAATGGTTGCAAAACGAATGGAACTAAATTGCCGTAAATTCTGAAAATATTATCTCATCAAGATTTAGGATCAAGCGATTGATTAAGCTAAGTTTCCAATAAATCGACTGAGCAATTGAATTAATAGCAATCACTGGAAAACTTAATATATATTAAGTTTTTGGGTAATTATTGATAATGGTAAGAAGATCTGAACGTATTAATTAAATTAAAAAATTGAGAAATTTTTTTGTTGGACAGTTAAAAAAGATCTATAGTCACTGACAAAACTTCAGTCAAGCACACGCCAATATCGTCGAATTTGATTTCAGTTATTATTAAAAGTGGAAAATTAACATTTCTAAGTGTTAATTTATTATTGAATTAGCTATTTGTAATGCTAAACATGTACGACATGATCTAAACCTGTAAATCCATGATTCGCCCATTTTGGACTAACTTTTTGCCCGACGATCCATTCAGTAATACCATAAGGTGTAATTTTATTGTCAATTACCGCAGCGAATTAGTGAGCAAGAGATATCAATTGCGGCTGAATTCACGATTCGTCATAAATAGACTGTGCTAAATCGCTTAAAACTCAATATTTCTTTCGCAAAAGCGATGTAGTCCTTCGCAATGTAGTACATCGCAAAAGCGATGTAGTAATTGAAACTTCGAAGTTGAACTTATCGGACACATCTAAGTCGGGAAAACAAATCAGTATTATTCAATATTCATCGGTGAAATGCTCAATCTCCCTTAATATGTAAGCAAGCTGGTAGAAACTGCCGCATAATTCATGATTTTTCACATTAATCTGTTTAAAATTGGATGAATACCGATCTTTTTATTGTCTCGATAGCGATGTAGTGGAACTCCTGGAAACGGCGAAGTTGAATTTTCATTGGACACATCTACGTCCAAAGAATCTATATCCTTTGGCATTTGTCGGTGGAACACTTGACCCTTCATAGGAATCGAAAAAACCGTGCGAGTACCATGTCAATCTGTCAAAAACATAATCTCACCAATACATCGACCATGAGGTTTTTTTGTTATTCATGTAACAGAATCTGGTGCTCTTTCAAACGCGCTAATGCTTTAAAGAAGATCAGTAGGTATCGAATCATGACAACTTCGTAGCGAAAAAGAAATACACAAATCAAATCGAAAGTTTCATATCCTTTAAGGCGGGCAACCACTTTAGATGTTTCAAAAGATCTATTTTTTTTTATTTCATAAATCGTTAGCAAAATATCTTAAGAATACACCCTGAAAATTTCAAAACGATATTTAGATTCCTTCTAACGGTATTTTAGAAGGACAAGGACGTATCAACAACGACGATGAGGACACGCCAAGGGACACAGCGGATTACACCTTAATTAATCCATGAAATAACTTGAAAAAATTACCAGAGATGTATGAAAATATGAATAAATTATTGTCAGAGTTGCGGAAATTTCCGTTATTTTTTCATAATAAAAAAAAAATCTACAAAATCATCTAATTTTCGGTCTCCTAAAGTGGTTGCCGGCCTTAAAATCGTGCCATTATCGTCGTCCTATTTGGCGATCATTTTCAAGTAGTCGATATTACATTTCTTCTTCCCATGATTTTAGCTGGATTCTCGTATACACGCGGCACCACAAAGTACACACGCCTGTACAAAGGGCAGGTCGAAGGATTAAGAAAGAAACGGAATTGCTTACGTGTGTCGGTGCACGTGCTTGATGACTGCGTTACGGTAGTAATCGGAAACTCTCCAATACCGCGCGATACGTGAACCTGCATACGTATTGCAACGTATGAGTCCATGCGAGGCCTAGAGAAGCCCCGTAGGTACAACGTCGAAGCCAAGAACCCAACTACCCTACGACATGTGTTCGAGGGTGGCCTTAAAGTTTAACCCATGTGAGAAAAGTGTGTCAACAGTTTTTTTCTTTCCACCCCCGCCCCCTCCCCTCCTCCCCCATATATGTACAAACGTATAAACATATGTTTTGTATATAGGTAGATAACTTTGCCACATTTCTCACGCGACTTTGTACACTCCAAGGTTGTGTAATATACGGAGTAAAGGATGAAACGATCGTGAAGGAATACTGGCGGAGTTAAGTACATAATACATTGAAAGCCGCGCGGAGTTGAGTATGTAAGAAGTATACGGGACCACTTGCAATGCAAGGCTCGGAAGTCATGCATCGTGAAAGGAAAATTGGGCTAGGAGTTATGTCTTTTTTTTTTCAGTTTTACTTTTCAGCTCTCTCAATCTACCAGTCAACTGCTAACATTTCTATATATATTTTTTTTCAATTGCCTTTCCGCATAGACTTTCACATTCATTTTTGACAATTTTCCATTCTTGACATTATCTATACATATAAAACAGTTTCGTGACTGATTGACTGACATGTAGACAATGCATAGCCTAAACCGGTGAAGAGAGAAATATGAAATTTGTAAGATGTGCTCCTTGACAGGTGTGCACCAAGGATTTTTCGAAAAATCAACTCCTGAAAAGGGGTGAAATGAGGTGTAAAAGTTTGTATGGAAAATTGTATTTCGTGTGTGTATCAACTTGAAAATTGATATAAATATTCTTCAAAACAAATAATTAAACGCATATTTTAGGATTATTTAAAACAACTCCTAATTAGGGATTGCAACGGGGTGTTGAAGTTTGTATGGGAAAATCGAATTTCCTGCTTTTATTCCAATGAAATTCGGAAGATATGTTCTTTGAAGGTGCACTACCGGTGCGGAAAATTGGCAGGGTATACCTAATATAATTCCGGGCCTTCAAGGGATTATTTGTGAATTCCATAGTAGGGTTTTCCGTAAGGATACCGGATCTGGCCCCTGTTAGGGAATGGTAGGGTAGGTAGGTTGACTAAAACTATGGTCTAAGTACGGTGACCAAGTAAAGGCCTTTAAGCGGTGTAGTTGTAGATTCCCTAGTAGCGATTTTCCCAATACTACTAGACTTTGCTATTATAGGGGCAAATCAGTATAAATTGCTTGACTAAATAATTTGTGGCATAATAATTATCGAGGTTGATTAAATATAATAATTAAACTATGCGTTTAGTAGACGAGCTGTGATGCCTTGAACCAACACGCATGCAGTGCGTTCATTGGAACAACGCGGGATAAAACGTGTCGAAATAAGCGACAGAATTCTAAGTCTCAAATGTATTCAAATATCACATTTCTTTTTCCCAGTGCACACACATGCACGTACGCATATGGCTGCGATCATTTTTATGAGGCACCGTTGAGGCAATTTTAAAGACCGTGGTTATTTTGCCGTCAATGGCCCCCGGTAGCAAAGTGTGGCCGGCCCGATCAAAGCCCGAACTCAATTTCCGCACGGGTAAGAAAGGATTAGCTTCTCGCACGGTCAACTATATGTAGGCTGTTCGAGAGTATCAAGTGCCCAAAACGTGAATGTGCTTGCCGAAGACCATAAATCATACAATCCTGTCTATTGCAAAGCCATATAGTTCTGTAGACAACAATGACATGGCATGATACTGGAGTTGAAGATTGGAATTTTTATACTACTATTTCATTAATTACCAACACTTACCTCAGTCAGTCCATTTACCACCGTGCCTGGGAATATGATACTCTACCTTCTTCCTTTATTTCTTACTTTTTTTCTCTCTCTTTGTTTTTTGCTCTCTCTTTCTCTCTCTCCCTCTGTGTTTTTTTTGCTTGTAATAGTGTGGCAGATTGAGGAAAAATGTTTACGGTCTGAAACATGCATGAGGGTGCACGTTTCGTTTTATTGAGAGAAGTTGCTTTTTCCGAGTTTAATGTAATTCCTTCTCTCCAACCAACCCTCGCGGATCTCGGCATGAGATGTCATCAATTTTAATGCACCACTATGCAAATCTGTAAACTAATTCGCGACCAAGGATGGAAAACAGTTTGCGCATTTTCTCGGGGGTTTTTTTTTTTCAAGAAGGATCCGAAGAGTGAAACAAGAATTCCTTCTTGGATCGCTAATTGCTGTTTCTCTCCGAGTACTTTTGCCACGTCGAGTTGCCTCACCGAATTCTTATGTAACTTTCATCTTCGCTTCTCTTCAATCCACGAGACCCGCTTCACTTTTTATCCCGTTATCTTACTTCTCGGCTAAAACATGAATCTAATTATTTCTTAATATTTGTTTGATTATTTTTTCTGTAATTGTAAAACGTTTCGTGTCTTGTACAAATGTGACACTTTTTTTTGTACACTTTTTGCTCTGGAAAGTAACGAGACATACCAATCCTTTCCGTTTTGTCAATTTTTTCATTACCTACTATTTCAAAGATATTAGGGAAAGCTGAAACAAGAAAACTATATCACCGAAGATGGCGATTCGTTTTACTATGGCAGAAATCACTATCAAATCCGCAATTATTGAAGTAATTCTGAAAATTTGAAGAATAAAATTTACGGAGTTTACGAAAAAAAATATATACACAAAAGGTTCTCGATATAAAATAAGTGATATTAACCCTTCATAACTCATCAACGTAAAAATAAAAAAATAGTTCACTTTATCGTACGTTTTAATAAATAAAAAATACGTATTCTTTAGTTAAAAAAAATTAATCAGGGGGCTAGATATAAAGCAATAAAGGAGAGCGTGACAGACATGTTACAATGTGTCGTAATATTCCTCTATGATGTATGAAAGCAAAACAATTGTTCTGCTTGTTTTAGCGCAAAGCTACGCCACCTTTTTCACACACCGTTTGTGATTTTGAATTTTTTTTCGATTTTCGCTTACTTTACGCACACTCGAATCTTGCGATCTCGCGACAAGTGAACGTCGACCAAATTTTTATCCACCTAACGCCATCGTGTGACGCTGATTTAAAAAAGAATTAAATGTCATTTATCACGGGCCAATGAATTCGCATCGACGTGTTGTGTGAACTTAACCAAAGAAAAATGTATCATCATTTTAGAAAATGAAGATCAGGCTGAAATCTCTGAAACGCCTGCACCTGGACAAATCCGTACAGTCAGATGTCTTTCATAAAGCAGTATAGAGTTTATGGAAAACATTTATTGGAACAACGGATAGTTCGGGAAACATTTGCGTGGGAGGATTAAAATGGAACACCCTGTACACACACGTAAACCCACATGTATATATGTCGACTTAATGAATCGATTTTAGGTGAGAAGAGCGACTATATGGAGCGAAGTGGCCATAGCGCACCGATAGCAGTGTTTGAGCCGGTCAATTGGCAAATATTCGAAATGCCTCGAGGCTCATCTCCAGGGGAAACGAGGAGTGGGAGGCGGTGGACAAATTGGCAGTGAGGGAGCACATCGATATTCGAAAATCGAACCATGTGATCATACCGGATATAAACGTATGCGAGCCGATATGGGAACAGAGCCAGTTCACAGTACACGAACGATATTCGATACCTTTTCGAAAAGGCTCGGTGAAATCACGCTCTCATCGTTTGTTCCCATAAAAATGCAAAACACGATACGAGCTGAGAAATCGAGAAAACGCACGTTTTCTTGATTTTCTTAAGAGCGGTCGAAAATCGTTATTTTAAAAATTGGAATTGAGCAAGCTGTGATTTATGAGTGCGAGAAAATTCCGATTCTAATTTGCATCTATCTTATTAAAAAAAAATGAATGGAAATCATTAATTTGCATATGTTTATTTTTTTTTTTTAATTAGGAACGAAAATTGATTCACAATGTTTTGTGGAAAAGACAAGATCAGAAGTCTTCGAGCTTTGGTTCGCTGTGGTATTTTATCGATCAGGACACTAAGGTCCTCGAGAACGAGAAATCAAGCTGGCTACATTCGCGTCCTCCATCCTTCTCACTTATTACATTACCATCTGGATATACGTCTCGTATATGACGACAAGTGAAGCACACGAAGGTATGGGGATAAAGGGAACCATGCGTTATTCAAGTGGGCAATCCACTTGGCGTAACGGGAAATTAGGCTTGGCCATATTGTTGGTCACGAGCGATTAATGAATCGTGATCAAAACCTCTCTGTTTGTCTGTACTCGTGCGTGTCAAGAAATTTTTCATGCATGTTAATTGGTCACACTCGAAAACGTTTGCCTTCAGCGAAACAACAATTGACGAGAAGTATTTTCCATTGTACCAATACGAGGATTCCAAGACAATAAGTACAAGAGATGAGAGACGAAGGATTTTCGAATTCACATGACTGGACTTGAAGCCATCCATTCGATGTTTATACTAATGTCAAGAACAGATAAGCATTGTTAGATATCCATCAAGATGCGAAATTCCTAGTCAGGAAAGAAACGAATTTTTAATAGTTACTACTAAACAAAATAGTACATATTTTTGTTACCTTCGTGTAAAAGATTTGCGTTAAAACTTATATTTTATTGATTAACATTCTGGAATCGAAGTAATATTAGCAGCATAATTATTATGGTGTCGAATGTGAAATACAAATTGTCTTGGTACTAATGAGTATAACAATAATTCTCTTAGGCTTACGCTTATTTCTGGAATTAACGTTTCAGCTGGGACGATTATCCCATGTTTGTTTATCCACCCTCATCTGTGTCTCAGAATATTAGAGAGGAAAAAAAAATTTTTTTTTGAACAAAAAATAATTTTGGAACATTCTTCTGGGGGAAAAATGACAAAAAAATCTTCTGAACTTTATTATTCACCCAACCATATAAATATCTTGCAATCTTTATTCCGAATCGCAATCTTGATTACGAAGATAAACGAAAAGAAATAATCCATGTTTAAAATGCTGTTCCAGTATTTCTCAATACAGAATAAAATCTGTGATGAATGGATTTCGTACTTTCAGCATTATATATGTCTTCAAGCCGAATCATTGCGAAAGAGCTTTTCGAAATGCATTAACCGCTTCACTGTCACAGACTTTTAAAGCGCATAAAGAAAAACCTATTTAGACCATTACCGCTGAATCCGGATCAGAAATAAGATTCTTTGAATTTAAAGTCGCGGATCCACTATAGCGGAACAAAACGCAAGAGGTTATTTTTTTTCGATTGAAACCCGAGTACTCGCCAGTTTTTTAGGTTGCTGAAACTCAATCGGAAATCGGATCTCATAATAATGAATGCAATATGACAAATCGAAGCAGATTGTATTCGCCAAATTCAACGCAATGTCACATTTTCAATACTGAAAAATACTAAAACTTCTCCACTCGATTGAAACTCAGTATGCAGAGGTTTTTCGGGTCACTGATTGCAACTTTGAACTCAAAACTCAAAAAATTAAAAATAGCCAGCTAGAGGAGTGAGCCTTCTTGAATTTTGGACATTTATTACATAGTCGTTGATTTTAACACTCCCAAACACGAAGTTCCATTCGAATACAATAATGTTTTGTATTTTGGTCGGCCAAATTGGATCTGCCATATTTATTTAAAAAATTTGATTTTATATTCGTGTTCAGCAACTCCAAAAAATTTCGTATCGTGGTCTAGTTCGGAAAAAAAATTCCAATACATTTTCGGCACGAAAATTTGTTTCTTCTTACAGCTGAACAATAAAGGCAATACTTTTGCCTCGTCGCATGGTTACCTCTTCAGCCACGTATACAGCGAAAGGTTCAATTCTTTATTCGACTACATTACTATTCAACAATATTTCATAATTCATTGTTGAATCACGAAGCAATGTTCCTCGATGAATTTCCATCATGTGCTTATTCCAGTTCATTTACGATATCACAAATATGTGTACGTGTACGTGTATCTGCGTGGGTGTCTACAGGTATTTCAGATAACACAAAAGGCTAGCACAAAAGAATCTTTGGAACATTGCGAGAGCAATAAATTTCAATCCCATACACGCAGAATTACACGCTGAATTTTATGGAATTCCAATAAGCCGTGATCGACACGGAAAAATATCAATGTTCACACACACATATGCGGTAAACACGAGGACAATGGCGATTGATGGAGAGGGAATTACAGATAGACAGATTCGTTGTATCGGCCGACGAGAATCTACGACAGCAATGGCATGTCGATTAATCGAAAAACACACGTTCGTACTCACCGCAGGTTCGAGTGTCCCGTTCTTTTTTCGCTATCCACTCACATGGATAAGTGAAAAGAATAATACCAAGTCACGTTACGCATCAGAGCTAAAATAACTCTCTCGGCTTCACTGAATCTCAAGTGCAGTTCAAGAGGTTCGAGTAATGTGATCTCATCGATATGAATGACATTAAATCGGAAATCACGCGCATTTAGGTTACTGAATCTTTGCCAAGTTTCAGTGCTAAGGAGTTTCGACACGAAAATCGAAATGCTCGTAGATGGTTGAAATTTATATCGCTGAGGCATTAATTTAGGATGCATTAACTGTCAAAAAATCAATCGATTTCACAACATAGTTTTGGAGATGTTTAATGTTCAAGTTAAACCTTTATCCATTTCGTAATAAACACGATACCTCGTAAACACCAGTTATAGGGATGTAAGGACAACAATAATACTGAGATTTAGTTTTAAAAACCGAGCAAACCGTGACTATAGTGTTATTACGAATATCGTGTTAAATAATAAAGTGGTTTCTCTACTACGTTCATTAAGAAATCATCAAACTTCAAAAAATCGATTTTTTAAAATGGATTTCAAACTGTAGACGGATCTGTTCAAACAAGCGGATCCTGTATGGTGCCGGCATCGCTGATTAGCTGTAAGTGTGATTTTTAAAATGATTTTTCAGTTAAAAAAACTTTAAAGGCTTTTTTCTCAAAACCACTTTTTTTTTTGCTTCGTTGATTTTTTCTCCGGAACTACTGAGCCGATCCTTACGAAATTGTAACTACATATTCGTCATATGTATGACTACTGCTGGAACTAGAATTATATGAAACTGTTTATTTTAAGTACTTTTTTTAACCGAACTATCACTTAAAAAAGTCTTATTTTTGGAGACTTTCTTTTTCAACAGTCGCCATTTTGTTATTTTTGTATAAAAATTAATAATTCTAGTTCGGACAGTAGCCACAACCATACTGAACCCAAATCTTTTTGGGTTTTGTGTTGCGGATAAATCTACTTAGAAATAATATCAACGAAGGTGCAATCGCTTTTTTTTGAGGGGCTATGTGGCTGCTGCTACCAGGGATAAATAAATTATGTAAAATGAATAAAAAAAAATGTCACACATTTCAATAGTGATTTTATCAAGCCCAAAAAGATTTACATCAATATCTCCGAAGCATACAAAAAATTCCCAAAAATACCTAATTTTTCAGCCGTCTGAAGTGGGATGATCCCTTAATAATACTCTAATAATAATTTAAGGTATTCCTTTCACGAAGGGCCGTATTTTGTAAGTGCATAAGCGAGGGCCTTTTCGAATCATTAGTAAATTACATAAAAATAAGTTACAATCAATTAGTATGCCCAACGATGATCTAAAATGAAATATTTCGCATAAACTTTGTAGATTTCGACATTTTTCCATGGTTCCCGAGAACTCGCGGTCACGAAAATTCTTCTGCCAGTCACATTTTTCTAAGTTTTATCATTAATATTTTCTTTAAACATTGGATGGTCCCCTATTTTTATTGTCGTTAGGGAATCTTTAGAATTTTTTACATGCTTAGAGCAAATTTATATCAAACATCTAGAGTTATTTAGTATATAAATTATCAGACAGAAATGTGGCTATTATGTTATCTCCATAAAGTGCTGCATAAATTAGACGATTCTTAAAGTCGTAATTTTTTGTTCAAAGTTCGGTAACTTGGCTTCAATTTTTACCAATATACTGGGACGTATTTTTACTCAATTCTCGACCAAAATCAGTCAATCGTTAAATATTCAGGTTCGTGAAAGGAATACCTAAATGAATTCACTTGAAAATATTCCGTTTTTCTCTCTATTGTCAGATAAACATTTCGTTTTTTCTTAGTTTCAACATATACATTCCTCTATCGATATAAATGCTCGGTATTTCCGAGTGAACATATTGCAGTCTTCTCAGGACATATGAAAAAAAAAACTCAAATTCATTAAATTCATTCGTATTTCAGTATTTTACGATTTCGTGCGCTGGTTTTTTTTTTCAGGCGCTGTAGATAGTTACGAAAAAAAAGTTCATATTTCTCCCAATTATTCTTCCTATTTTATGGAGTATCCGTCGGTTATGGGTCGCCTGGGAGAAGAAATGATAAAAATCGAGATTGGTGTGAGCCTCGGTAAAAAAAAAAGATGGTAGAAAGCGAAAACCGACCCGTTTGTCCCTTTCCGAGTGTCTTCTCGAGCCTGTAGGGCCCGACGTACTGATGAGTCTCCTGGGTGTTGGACCCGACGGGGCTCTCCTTGCCCTGCATCGCCGCCGTATCGGCTCTCGTTTCCGCCAGGATTGCACGTTATGACCGGGCAGGCGTAATATCACGCCCGCACACACCGAAAACACATATACACGTACGGACCCACGCGCACACCCGACACACTTAATTTCACCTTATAGCTTGTACTTTCCGCATTTTCGCATTTTATTTTTCCTCCCACGACTCGACACGTCGAGAGACCATTCCACCTTCAAAAAATCTCGAGTCCTCGGCATTCTCGTTTAAAAATTTCTCTATTTTTTTTTTTAACTTATCTAAACTATTCCCGATGAAGCGAGGAAAAATATTTTTGCCAGCTGGCAAAGTATTGATACAAAAAATGAAACGTGGAAAACTTTCGCATCTACGTCTGTTTTTTTTTAGCTGTTTAAAACTTTTCCTTTCGTCTCCAGTCGAGACGTCTCTTTCGGATTTTCATGTTGCACCATTGGCGAAAAATATTTCACATGTGTATCGATATGTTTGTACCTATGTATATATATACAAGTTTTTTTTTTTTTTATATATATCGCCCTACTTGCTTCTATGCGACTACCCCCAAATTTGACACATCGGTTACAACCCACAAGCCACTGAAATTCTTTACTAATTTTTCTGATTCTCGTACCAAGAATCCGCGACTAGAGCTTCATAAATTCTCGTAGAGTCCTGCTGTAAAAATGTCGCAGTAATTCGTCTATTGCACAAACTTTATTTTACCCCGGCAATCATCCGTGAATTAAATTTCCAACTTTTTTTCCTTTTCAAAAAGGTGCGGCGCGTTTTTTATTTTTCGTTATTTATTCTCGTTCCGAAGAACAATGTTTTTTTCGAAGCAGAAGTTTTTGGCGTCTAGTCTCGTTGCTCGGGAACTGCGTGTCCGGGAATCGAGAGCGCGAAGGGGAAAACGCGATCGTCCAGTGAAAACAGTAGAGCGCTGATCAGACCGCCTGTCTACTCGACGTTATTATCGTGAGACAGTAAAATCACGCTCGCACCACCGCCCAGACTTAATTCTCTTCACACTCGATACTTTAGTACCGAAAAAAAAAAAAAAATGATTTTCTTTCAAATTCCTTTCTTTTCCACTGATTTTCATATCCATTCACCGATAATCCGAGCTTCGATTATCGAATATTGAGCAGCGAGGAAGTACGAGCATTGTCAGTGTGCTGAGGTTTTTGCTGGCCACGTTGGGCGCCATTGCTCGTAGAAAACTCACCCCTAACTGATGTAGGAGTACGAAGCGAGCGAGAGGAACAGAGGCAGAGGGATAGAAAGAGAACGAAGCACCAAGTCACTCACAGCCTACCATAGCACATAGCAATCACTAAAAAAATTCTCCCCACTTCATCGACTAACATTTTCAGCATTTTTCACGAAATTTCCGCGAGTATTTCCAACAGAGTGATACGGTAACGAAAATCCACTTTTCGAGACTCATGTCATTTTTCTTTCGCTTTCGTTCCTTCGGAAAAGCTTCTTTACCCGAGCACGCGACTCTCTTGAATATTTCACTTCGACGACGACAATCACGAACGAAAATCACACGTTTTATAAATACACGTATATTTTCATTTTCTCGCTCACTACCGTAACTAACGTGTCGTGGGAGTAAAACCAGGATAAAACGTGCGAATTACATCGCGCACGTATATACCTCTGTCCCTCTCCCCATCTTACACTCACAATTATGCACTTCAGGTACGGTCCGAATCATTGGTTTTCATTTCTTATTTTTCTTTTTACGTCCGCTTACAATTTATATTTTTTACATTTTATTTTTTCGTTCACAACTGAAAAATTACGTTCTTTTCGTTTTTTTTTCGTTTTTTTTTGGATTTAATACGATCGCAGGGCTCACTATGATTTTCTTGGATGCTCGATATCAACGATTTATCGCCTGGATATGATGTCTGTCGGGCGAATTTTTCTTTTTTTTTTTTTTTCTTTCACGATACACCCCGTAGTGAACGAGCGAGCGGACGACGTCGCTGACGGCAAACCCGCGACGCTCCCAGTTCGATTATGTGGTTGAGTCGTGTGCGCGCGCAACGACGGAATCATCCCCCTCGAAGTGGCACGAGGGGCCGTTTGTGTGTGCGAACGGTATTACGTGTCAGCTCTTGTACGCGGGCTTCGTATACGTTGGTATGTTGTGTGTCATAGGTATACCGTGGTGCACGGTACCGCGACGTCTAGGCTTGGCTGTCCCCTTCCGATACGACGCACGAACCTCCCTCCGATGGGGCTGATGGAGAATGGCCGATATGCAGTCTGCAATTCTGCTGGATAAGGGTAAGAGAAGCTCTCTTTTCCCGCACGATAAACTCGCGCCCTAAGCCCAGGAAACGAGGTTCGTGTCCGGGCTGAAATTCCTGTCGACACAACAGGAAACCAACGAGAGCCGGGCGTGGACAAAAATTCAAATCCTTTATTATTTTACATTTGAGTTTGATTACGTTCGCTGTCAAAGGCCAGAAGAGCTTCATTGGAGAGCCGAAGATGAAAGTGGCTCTGGATCATATTTTTTAACGATTAGGTATGGCTAAATCATTTTATATTTCCGCAGAACATTTTATTAAACCTTCGTGGTCACACTTCCAAACTCAATCGCGGTGGTCACACTTGGGTCGATTCTACCCAGTCACTTTTCAAAAAAGTATTGTGACCAAACTATCCGTCCGAAGTGGTTCAAAAAATTACGAAACATGCTTTGAACTTCCTAGATGATGTATGGAAAATTTGTTTATAAGAAATAAAATGACGACATGTTTTTAAAAAATTCACAAAGATGTAAAAAAGGCAAAAAAGACACTTTTTCGCTAAAAAAAATCATAGTTCTGTGAATTTTCAATACTTTTACCTAAAATTTGGACGTGATACTCCTTAGATACGCTACTTTTGGGAAAAAATAGTAGCATAGTGAGCGTTCCAAAAAAGGTATTTATTCCGACATGTGAAGAGGGTAAATTTTATGGTATGAGGATACTTTAAACTGCAGGTAAGATGGTGAATATAGACTCATTCGAAGCCGGGAACTATTATATATTTACGCAAAAAATTGATCGACGGGTCGATTCTACCCAGGGTGACCGCGAAGGTTTAATAAAATTTTATATTACCGCAGAATATTTTATTAAATCAAATTTTATAATTCCGCAAACAATTTTATTAAATAAAATGTTATATTTCCGCAGAAAATTATATTAAATAAATTTTTATATTTCCGCAGAAAATTTTATTAAATAAAATTTTATTAAAATGTTATTTTTGCTAAGAAAATGTTATCAAAATTTTATAAAATTTCATATTTGCGAAAAAAATTTTGTAGAATGTTATAATTGCGGAGAAAATTTTATTAAGATTTTATAAAATTTGATAAACTTTTATATTTGCGCAAAAGATTTTATAAAATTTTATAAAGTTTTATGGAATTTGAATAAAATTTCATATTTACGCAGAAAACTTTATTAAATAAAATTTTATATTTTCGCAGAAAATTGTATTAAAATTGTATTAAATTTTATTGAATTTTCTGCCCAAATATAAAATTATTTCGCCATACCCAATCGTTAAAGAATATCACCCGAAGCCACCTTTGTCTTTGACCCCCCAATGAAGCTCTTCCGATCTTTGATAGCGAACGAAATCATCCATACCCAGCTCTCAAAAAATATCATCCAGAGCCACCTTAATTTTTGACCCTCCAAAGAAACTCTTTTTTTTCGGAGCACACTAAACTCGAACGCACAGTTTGATCAGCAGCATCGATTTTAAGCTCAACCTTGTCTATCGTATTCAGTGTACCGAGCGCACATTTTTTTCTCTCGCGGCTTCAATAAACGCCAGCGAGCACGCTGCATCTTTTTTTTTTTCTCTTTCACGCTGTCTTTGGCGAGGATCCCGAAGGCTTCCGACTGAATCACCCGAGAAAGAGATGACGCACCCACGCGGATGCGGACTCCCACCCCAAACGTTCCCCAACTTAACAGGGGGTAACCTGGGCCAAGGGTCTCGTAATACAGCCGAGCAATCGGGGAAACACGCTTGAGTTGTCTGCGAGACTACACATGTGTACATACATGCATTTCGTGTATGGTGCGTCGGAGCGTGACGTGTTCAAGTTCCAGGGGTTTCGTGTGCTGATTCAGTTATCATATAAGGGTCGCTGGGCCACGTTTGTACGTTTCTGTGCTAAATCGAATGACGCTGGTCAGACCTTGTTTATCTTATGCACAAGTATAAACTACGCGAAGGATTCTTATATACGTGTCCAGACATGTATATATGCATTGATGTACTTATACAGTGGGTAAAAAAAAGTATTAGCACATCACATGTTTTTCAAATTATTCTGCGAAATAAAATGAAATATTTTAGCATTTTTTTTTACGAAGAAACATATAATGTTCGAAAAAAATTTTGGAAAAAATAAAAGGCTCAAGCATTTTATTTTTTTTTCGTAGGATAATTTGAAGAACAGGCGATGTGCAAATACTTTTTTTACCCACTGTATATATTTACATATAGACAAAAATACACACAAAAAAATTAATTCATTATCTTGCTTTTCAACGATGCAAACTTTAATGTCTTAAAGCATAGAAAATTGGGCATTAAGGGTCTGTGACTACTGTGAAAGCTCAAAAATAAGCTATTTTTTAATAATATTCTTTTTTGAAAACTGTTGCATGTATCGGTACAAACTTTTTTTTCGCTTAAAGGTACACTCTTATAGAATAAAAAACAATTTTTTGTTGTTGCACATAAATGTATATTTATTTAACAATTTATAATCGTGTAAAGGCATGAAAAAAGAAAAATAAGCCGCTGGCGTTGATTATTTGTGCTCTCCAGGTAATCTGAAACAAAAAATGCAAAAAGATTCTTACTCTGTATGAGTGTCGCTATCGCCCGAACTAGAGTTATTAAAAAATATTAATTTTTACTTATATTTTCACCCGAATTATGACGAAAAAAACGTGTTTTTCGAACATTTTTTGCAAAAAAAACGACACCATTTTGTTATTTTGCAATATAAAATAATAATTCTAGTTTGGGCGATAAGGACACTCATACAGATTAAGAATCTTTTTAAATTTTTTGTTTCAGATTACCTGGAGAGCGCAAATCATCAACGTCAGCGACATACATTTTTCATGCCTTTACACGATTATAAATTAACAGGGGTTTGTTAATTTATAATCGTGTAATTTATAATCAAGTTGTGAAATAAATATACATTTATATGCAACAAAAAAAATTGTTTTCTTTTCTGTAAGAGTGTACCTTTAAGCGAAAAAAAGTTTGTACCGATACATGCAACAGTTTACGAAAGAAAAAAAAATGATTGAAAATAGCTTATATTTTTTAGCCATCACACTAGAATAGCTCCTTAAGAATTGTAGGTTTGAAAGCAATGAGTTGATGTCAATGTCACAGAGTCAATAATTGGAGTATCAATTTCATTATTAGTGAATTATCAGTAATGGCTAGGCGATTTATTCTTGAATTTGTGATTTTTTAAATTTATCTATATATATGTGTGTGTATATTTATATACTGGAAAGCCTTGAATGCCTAAGCCTCGAATGTTTGAAAAAGTACAGTAATGAAATTATTTAAAATGTATGTAGCTGTGGAAATTACATTTTTTAAAAGGCATTAATTCTGATTGGTGGAATTTGTAGATTGGTGTTCATTTATGCATCGAGTGATTGACGAAATACGTCCCTATGATATTGCGATTGAAATATTTGAGAAATATGTAACTATGCAGATAGTAACATAACTAGATCGTTGAAGGGCCGATGCATCGTTGGGTCTTTCACCGCAGCTTACTTTTCGGCTCTATCTCCGACAAGGCATTCCTTGCTCCCAAGTTTAATTATACTCATAAAGCATAAGTACTTCCATAGCCCCGAAACCTTGGTGATCATATAAATTGGTAACATAAATCAAGACTTGCGCCTCGCGTACACAAAAAAAAAACTTCATTGTTCCTCTTCTTTCCATCGTGAAAATTTACGTTTATAACGGACAATTATGTTCTCGTTAGCTCGTACGTATTTCAGTAGGAGTAGAAATTCTTTAACAGACTCTAGAACAATTCATTCCAGCTTGGGTGCGGTATCTCATGAATTTATAAATTGTCACGAGGAATCGCCCGAGGAAGTACCCGATTTTAATCTGTGAAGTTACGAACAAAGTGCTCAACATTGAAATTGCCGGAAGGGAAGCCGCTGATTCTTCATGTATTATGTATACAGTTCAGAAGAGAGACTAAAGTTGCAAGATCAAACCGCAGACATTGCCGTAGAAATCCGCGCTCAGATGTTTAAATTTACGGAAAGTTACGATGAAACATCAAATATTTTAATTGCATTGTTTGCACAGGAGGCTCAATTGAATACAGAAATAAAGCTGGTAGTGAAATTTATTGACCATTCTAAATGTTATGGCCTTATCGTTCCATTTTACATGCTGCAGAGATCAATAAACACCGAGCATTGATAAACGATAAAGGAAACATACATAATGACCAAACAAGCTGGTTAATTTCATATATTCTACGTAAATCGAATCGATGTATCCCCCGTTGTTCCCTTTCAAGTGGTTTTGGTAACCCGCCGCGCAAGTTTCTGATATGATAGGCTTTTCATTGCTCACGGAATTCAATCGATACTTCTGATCGTCTGGAACGAGTCACCGGCATTGATAAAGCCCTACGGCATCCTGCAGTTCTTTTGAAAATATATGATTATTTCATAAACTCAAGTGATTCTTATGTGTTCAAAGTTAAACGAATCCTTCTCGTTGTTGAATTATTGAACTGGCCGAATATCCCTCGCTTTCGAATGCACGGGAAAAAAAAACATAGCCGACGGAGACAAAACAGGAAGGTAGAACTTCGCAAGTGATTCTCTCTATTGCAATTACGGCGGCTTAGCGAGGAGACAACAGTTTGATGAAACTTTTTATCAATAGATCGAGTATCTGGAGGAGCAGAAACTTGATATATGTACACAGGTACAATCGAGGATTTCAAAGTTTCGCGAAACTTTCGGTATTGGCTCTTCCGAGGAACTTCGGAGTACCAATAATGAAGAAAAAGTTGTATTCATATCGAAGGATAATAGCCAATTGTTGTATATACCTCTCCTGGTGAATCAAGAAACGAGGAATGTTCTGCATTCGGCATTATTCAAACGGCTGCAAATACGATAAATTAATGTTTCTTCGTAAAACAGCGATGAACTAAGGATGGTTGTTGTACTAAATAATAATTATATTCACTTTCAAATTGTGAGAATAATAAGGAAAAATGTTATTAGTACAATCCTTACAGATGACAGATGAATTCCATCGATATTGGACGAATACGAGATAGAATTTGGTTGTTCGATGTTCAGTAATAATAATGTAGACTGTCGCAGCGAGCAATACATCGGAGCAGGTCTTGCCAAAAAAGCAAATTGAAAAAAATTGAAGCGGCTATTAAATATATAAAATAATTCTTACTTTTCACAAATATATTATAATTTTATGAACAAATTAAAAAAAAACAATTAAAAAAACGGCGAAGATATAAGTCATCTAGTAGAACCCTCTTTTCAAAATGTTGTCAAAATATGTTGAGATCAATTCAACCGATTTCGATGAGTTCTTTATATTCTACATATTCCTTACAATATTATCTAGGATGTAGCATAGGATTTTTTTTACTGGATGCCGCGTTAATTTTTTATTATTTTTTAAAACTCAGCATTTTGGTAAAAATCGGAGTTTTTTTTTGCAACAGCTGTCATTTCAACAAAAAAAATTGTTAAATTTTTTTCTCATGCTACATTTTCTTTACAATTATTATGACCTTTCTTGACAAGAAACGTTTTTTTCTTCAAATTTTTCCGACTTTCAGGATTTTCAAAAGAGGGTTCTACTAGACGACTTATATCTCGGCTATTTAGGGAGTGATAGGAAGGGTTCAGTAGAGAGTGATAGGAAAGGATTCAATTGAAAAGAGCAATATGCAAAAATCCGCAATGTTATAGGTTAAAACAGAAAAAAAAGCATCGCTAGAAATATCTGTCAAAGGAAGTGTCGAATGAGTAGTAAATTTGAGGACACCCGTTATAAAAATACCGAATGCAATATAGATCGAAAGTGCGAGAGACAGAGAGAGAGAGGTAGGGGGCGGGAGAGAGGTAGGATAGAGGCGTACTATATAGATAGCCGGTTGGATTCGAAGAGCAAGCAGGAGGGCAGAGAACGAAGGATCGATATAGTATATAGAAGTAGAAAGGAGCGTCTGACACGGGAAAGCTCCTAGGAATATCGGGCCTTCCCCTTCGTCATCTTACTATATACTACATCCTTTTTCTCCTTCTCTTTTTCTCTCATCGCGAACGCCTTTTCCCATTGGCACTGCCTTCTTACCAACGCTCTTTTTCCTCATAATAGTTCGGTCTAGAAATGCCTTACGTGCTTCTCCTACGTAAATTCCTCGCTGCGATTTATTCCCTCATCTCTATCCATTATTGTATACATGGATATTTCAATTTCGTTCGATGGATTCCATTAGGAAGCACCAGCAATCTCCCAGATGCTGTTTTAACTATTTTTTTTTTTTTCGTTCAGGTGCCTCATCGTCGTGTCATGTCTCAACTATGATTCCTCTGCAATAACATTCACAAGTTGTGGTTTTTGCCGACAAAAAATACGATGCTTCGATCTTTAAAGATTGAAGCATCATTTTTGGGAGTGGTAGTCAGTATAAAATTTCACTATGAATTATGCAGGCAAAGAGAAGGAATTGTGGGAAAAAACAGTACCGCAATTAATCAAATTAATTCAACAAGATTTGCAATGCCAATTCATTCAAGGAAGACATGAATGAGAACTGTACGATATGTTTTTCATATTTGGTCTAATGGATAAATAAAAATAGCGATACCGTCGCTCTTTCAGATATTTTACGTTTGCATCTTCAGATTATTTCATAGCTGCACGTTATTCGTTTGGCATTATAGACTTTTCGATTAGCTGCTATAGATTCTGTTTTTTTTTTCTATTGATCGGGTTGTTTAATTCCACTTTAGAGCCACGGGAATCTTTTGATTATACGGCAGACTAGCCCTCTTGGTCCCTCGCTGACGCTTTTCCATCTAGATGTTAAATTGGCTCAATCTGCTTTGGCACCGTGCCGCGTCTAGACTTCCCTCGTGCTTGTTATCACAAACACACATGGACGGGGTAAGAGGGATCAGCCACGCCGCGAACGTTGCATTGGAAAGAATTGGAAAATAAATCGTAGAGGGAAAACAGTGACGTATACCCCGAGGGATTTCAGACTGGATACAAAAATCAAACGAGAATGTACGGAGCTAAAGTGGGGAAGAGCAGAGGGAAAAATAAAGGGAGGGAAAAGGACGTGTACGAAGGAGGAACTGGATGGTTCGATCGAATAACGCTAATCGCATATTCACGGCCTTGCAAAAACTTACCATTTCGAAGAATGAAGCCCTCTGACGTCCTTTATACACTATTAATTGTGAGCTCATAAATTCTCGGTTATACAAAACTATTTACTGAATCGTACAATTAATGTAATAATTTTGTCTGTGTTTTTTAATTTTTTAATTACTATTTTCAATGTGATTATTTTTGGACAATTCAACACAAGTATTTAATTTTCCACGGTTATTCCAATTGTCGAACTGACATCTGTCGTTTCCATTTTGTTTTTTTTTTCGTCCTGGCTGTCAATATTATTGTCAATCAGCTTGCTTTACATTCGAAAAGTATCAACGAGTGGAAAGTCTAGAATAGAAGTAAGGAAATTATGTACCTTTTTTTCTATTCGTGAGTATAAACGAGAATTGAAGGCGAAGCTATCATTAGGATACGGAATTTCTTGGCAAAATATCTCTTCCGACTTGGATAAATTATTCTTGTCACACGAACGAGTCCTAACGAAGATTACGATATAACGGATGAGGGAAGTACGAAAAGATAAGAGAAGGCGGAAAAATTGCGAGGCGGAAACTAAAGAGAACGCGAGAAAGGATCCGGAAAGAAATGGTAAGGATTATCCAAAACCAGCTGAGCTTGGAAAATATTTTTTTGTTTCTTGGAAAGAATAACGTGAGTGTAAAAATGATCCTCGCGTGGATAAACTTGGCACAAGTTTGCAAGAAGTAAAGAGGTCAATCTAACTACTCGAACGATAATAATATTACGGCAAAAAATCATTCATTTTTAATATCGGAGGAATGGAAACTTCACAGACATGCGAACGAGCTGGCGTTCAAGAAGAACTCAACTCTAGGGTAAACCGATTAGTGAATAGACGAATAACGAATCTGTATAAGGTTCAGATGAACTATACAATGGAAATATTATCAAAACGAACCGTTCAATTGCTATAGCTAACAAAAGATATTATTGTGATAGTAGAAAAAAAAATATTCGACGTACCATAATTGCAACAAATAATATTGAAGGAATTAATAAATAAGTAGCGAACTGACAAAGTTGCCAGTGATTGGACACAATTACAAGTAAATGGGCACTTAACCATCAGTAGATGGACGTATAGTGTAGGCTGATGAACGCTGTAAAGGATAACTATTTATTATTTTTATTAAATGCTAGATTTTGAGATTACTCTGTTGCAATATAATTATAATATTCTTATAAATATGAGTATTATATTTGTTATTACGATTTCGTAGAAAATACACAAAGCTTTTTTGCATCTTAAGGGGGGAAACCCTTTAGACGCCTGAAAATGAGTCATTTGTGACAACATTTGATGCAATGTACATTGTCAATTCTTAACAGTAATTATTGGCGCGAATAGGTTACGAAAATTGCCTTCAGACATATATATATTTCTTTAATATAAATTGTGTATTTATTTCTATTTCTCTTCTATATTATCCCTTCAGAAGAAAATTGCGTTTCGATTATCTAAATCATTTTCAATCTCAATTGATTCGGATAATCGAGGTTCTACTGTAATTCGAGTTTTCATCGACAATTCATATTCTTCACTTGTTTTAAATATAAATCAGCTTTCGTCCATTCACTGGTCCCCGTCTATTCACTGGTCAGTGTGCCCTAAGTAAATTTTGGAATAAAAGATTCAGGAAGAAGTTCCAAGAGACTTGCTCCCCAGACGTCTTGAGTATCTGAAAATTCGCTTTCACTCATACACTACATGTGACATTGTTCCTTGTGTTATATTTATTTTTATTTCCTTCCTAGGCACTCGTGTCTCGTTTCTATTCGTACTGCAAACCGAGATAGGTTGTCTATATCGATGCTGAAAAGGAGAAACGCTTGATTTCTCGAGCTCTCAACGCTTCCTCTCCAATCGAGAGTAAATTTGCTACAGAATAAAGGTCCAACGAGAGGCGCGCGCGCGCGCGCACACACATACACATAGAAGTAAAAGGGAGAAAAAGTAACGTCGTCGTGTATATCTTCTGTCTGTTCGTTTGGCGGTGTCAGTAGGGCCAGAGGTACGATACTTTGTAGCGAGACTATCGGTACACACTAACCGCTTGCGCAGTAGTAAAGGTCGGTGTGTGCCAGGCCGTGCAAAAACCCGTTTACGTTCACTCCCGCGAACGAGGAAACGTCGAGAGGGCTGTACATCGCACTTTCTTTTTTTTTCTCTCCTTTTTTCACTATTTCCTTTTGCTCTATTCTTCGTGGAAGCAGAAGCACATACGCATCTGCGTGAACGTCATATATAAAAATCGGTATACAAAATCATGTTGAAAACAACATTTGTCGTATTGCTCTAGATTCTTTCGCATAGTACGAAAATTCAATATGTGATTTGAAATCTCGGAGAAAAGAAAAACTTGCACATTGCTTCCGCTTCGTATCATTTCGCATACAAAGTTTCTCCTGTGAGAGAATCGTTTCCACGGTGGATATTTCACAGAAGAAACTGTAAGCGAAATAAAATGATAAAGAAGCAATGTGCAAGATCCTTGTATGCCAGATTTTTTTCTTTTTGAATCATCCCTCCGTTATACTCTATTTACGATAAAGATGGAATCGTTTGATTGCTTGAAATTTGAGATGGGTACAATGTTTATTATACTTTCTACAAAATAGAGATTTCCAAAATCCAAACCTGTCAAGTTATTGCACTTACATTCTAAGAAAACCAGACATCAATGATATTTGATTTGATGGAAAAAAATTGCACCCGATATCTTCCAGTTTGAGTGAATCGAAGCCTTTAACGGAATCTTTTACATACAAAAAATGCAAAACTTTATAACATTTCCATTCTTTTACCGATTTTTGCAAAATTTTAATAATCCTTCAGTGATATTCTTCGTGTGAAAAAAATCATGCTGACATCTTGAAATTTTGCAAAGTCTGGGATCGTGAAATTTGCAAATTCGCTTTCAGAATTTTTCGAGCAAGTCAATTGCTGTGAAATCTGAATAATTGTGCTGATTCTCCTCAATTTCCATAGGGATTGCTGTTCCTTTCGCAGAGGGCTGTATTTTGTGGGCGCATAAGCCAGGCCCCTTTTGAATCATGAGTCGATTACTGTGACGCTTAATAAAAATAAGTTACAATCAATTATTATACCCAACGATGAACTGGAATAAAAAATTTCACCTAAATATTGTAGATTTAGACATTTTTAAAAAAGATGTATGTTCTTTCGTTCCATCGAGAGCAGCTTTTGAGGTGAATGATGTTACTTTTTCAAAACACTCGTATTTTTAACCTTGACGTAAACATTGTTTTCGTGCTTTTCCATTCATAGCCTGTTTGCGTCGCTGGTGAGGCTGCTGTTGTCTAATGCAATTTGGTCGAAAAGTCACAAGGCTAAAAATATAGGGGCTGTTTATTCCATCTCCATCGAGGACGAATAAGCTCGATATATTGCCAAAAAAAAAAGTAGAAAGCAAGAGTCAAACGATTAATTTTCATTTGGTCCAACTATTCCTATATCATTTGCGGTATATATTCCAGGATTCTTCTTTGGTAGGGCACTCGAAAGATGCCTCGACAATTCGAAAAATCCACCGTCAATCATGATTCTGTTTCCCCTTGTCTTTTTTTTTGCTGTGCAGCCCACGGCGGATGGCGAGCAATTGCAGGCTCCACGTTTTCTCTCGATCTCCACTTGTATGGGGCAACGAGCGATTCGATTGATTTACGACTTTGCCAATAATCGCGAAACCACCGAGAGTCACAGCTTCGCTAGCCTAGGTCCGTACAAGTATACGAGGGTAGCGTTTCGTTTATTTTCTTTTCCCTCAGCCTATCGTACATCTTGCCCGTCCATATATATATATATACACATATTAATCGAGTCGAATAGTCCAAGCGAGCGAAAAGGAGACGCGGAAAAAATGGTAGAGTGAGCAGACAAAACATGGTAAGCCAATCCGTAACAGTTCAAGGGTAGAAAAAATCACTTGAGGAAATGGAGCAGGCTTATTTGAAAGACTGGATGCAAATTAAATTATCAAGAAAAAATATACTGTGAGAAATGATAAATAAAGTTTCCGCAATTGTTCTGCTCTGCCAGTGAACTCGATTACAATGGTTGGCATTAGGTCATCCTTTCTGTATTTGAAATTATACTTGTAAAAAACATTTATTTATGTAGTTTAATCCTTCGTGGTCGCATATCCAAATTCAATCGCGGTGGTCACACTTGGGTCGATTCTACCCAGTCAGTTTTCAAAAAAGCATTGTGACCAAACTATTCGTCCGAAGTGGTTAAAAAAATTACGAAACATGCTTTGAACTTTCTAGATGATGTGCAAAAAATTTATTTATAAGAAATAAAATGGCAACACGTAAAAAAATCCTAAAGAGGTGAAAACGCAAAAAAGACACTTTTAAATTCTTCTGCTAGTCACATTTTTTCTAAGTTTTATCATTAATATTTCCTTTAAACATTCGGTGACCCCCTGTTTTTATTGTCGTTGCGGAATCTTCAGAATCTTTGACATGCTGACAGCAGTTTATATCAGACATCTAGAGTTATTTTGTATATAAATTATTAGATAGAAATGTGGCCAGCATGTCATTTCCATAAAGTGCCCCATAAATTAGACGATTTTCGAAGTTGTAATATTTTGTTAAAAGTTCGGTAACTTGGCTTGAAATTTTACCAGTATGCTGGAATATATTTTCACTTGATTGTAGACGAAAAAGTTAATTGTCAAATATTCGCCTTCGTGAAAGGAATACCTTATGGAAAGGAAAGGTATTGATAGTATCGTTAGTATCGGCAACGTTTTATGCGTTACATTGACACGGTATGATTGAGCATATTGGAGCTTTTCACTTTTCTTTCTATCGATGAGTTCACAGGACACGAAACTGGACCGGATTGTATAGAAACGAAGGCTTCATTCATTACCAGTCGCACCATTGAATTACCTTCGGAAAATATTCTATGAAAAGCTCGTGCTGTATCGTGCGCGGAGTCAACGTACTTCTCCCCGTGAAATTCCCCCGAGCTTCGTTTCCATAAATATAATGGACTCCGGTTAAATTCACTGTGAATGATGTCAGTGTGTGTGAGAGATTGCAAATACCGGAATGAAGTCTATAACTGGAGAGAAACAAAACCACGTAGGATTCGACGACGTAACCATTGGGTAATGCTAGAATCGGAGTATTGGGGCAGAAACATGCTGATTATTCAGAAACTCGATACAGCATATCAACAAGCTCAATATTCTGTCCGAACAAAGTTATATTTGAAACGCGTGTCATTGACGCTTTCGTTTTGTTCGATCAGGACTCACGACGATGAATATTCATTATCGTCAATTATTCTCGAAAAAGACCACCTGGAAGATGACACAATAAGCGTTTGCATAATTATGCCTGACCCTCCTATAAAAGCTTCAGTTTGTGGCCCACTTGCTAAACTGGTAAGTATAGGACTGTAATATCTAAATCCCGAAGTTTATCTTCGAATGGCATATAAGTAGGGACTACATTTTTTTTTATCGTTGAGGGGTTAGGTCACTCTACAATTTTGGAAAACTCGAAGAAACATTTTTTTAAATTACAAGATACTTAAGCTTCCTAAAAGTGATATACTAAAATATTATGGGCGGTCAATATGTCTAAATACCTCAACAAACAGCTATAATCTGTGCCTGGAGGTGGACGCGTAGCGCATCAAGCTGTCCGAAAAATCGCTGTCTGAAGGACATTAATGTGGAAGGCCAATTGTATGGTGAAGGCATTGCAGATTAGAGGTAGATAAGAATTTACACGCGTTTTATTGAAACACATTTTTACCTGAAGCACGTTTTTTGAAGCGGGCGGAAACATATCTCGGATAAATCTTCACTAATCAATTTGAAAATTGATCTGTATATTGAAAACTAGATTGTCTACAGAAGTACGTAGGATTTTTTTCGTTATATTGCATAGTTTTTTTGTTACAAGCAATTATCTAATGATTTTTTACTGAAATTTATAATCTTTTTTTTCTAAAATACGCCATTGTGGTAAAAATCAATATATCGAAAAAATCCTAGATACTCCTGTAGCTGTTCTTATATATAATCGAAAAAAAAATTGGTTTTTTCCAAGTCAAAAATGGTAAGCGCTACGTTTCAGCTCGCGGATCCTTTAAAAAAAAGGCGTCAACGGAGAAATGCTATGCAGCCGCCATATTGTTATCAATCACTACGAAAAAATTATCTTGTATAGTTCATTAGTAATAAAATGAAGACCTGTGCACGGAATTTCGATATATTTTATTCTTTCGCTAAAAAAATGCTCAAAATATGCCTATTTTTTCTTGTTCTAGATTGGCCTATGAGTACACCAAAGGAGTATTGAAACGCGTGTTGTATTTCAGCCGGTAGAATCGTCGCTCTGTTGTCAGGCGTTCGTTAGAAAATTCCCGTCATTTGTATTGTTGATCTTGACACACGTTTTATCGAGTTGAGTATTAACATTTGTAAGAACATCATTAAATCAGAAGAAAAGCTGTCACAGGGGATGAAAAATCCATGAAGATCCCGTTGTCGAAAGGGAACCGTTCTACGTAACTTATTACTATGGGAATTGGCAAGCATTCTCCGATGGCTCTATCTCTTTTGTTGTACCTCGTCTTCTTGGTTGGCTTCTTGGTTCCCTCGTATAAATAGAAGGTTGGTAATTCAGTACCATATTGTTTCGTACCTACCCTTCCTCTCTTTCTCTACTTTCTCCAGTTATTTTCCTTCTAAAGGTCTGTGTATGAGATTGAATATCGAGGTCTTTGCAAAATGAGCTCTTGAAGTTTCACACCCAGCTTGGACGACTCCAGCCACTGTGTATATCGAACTAGTAACTTTTATGCGCAATATATATTCTTATACATGCCTTTGGCGCTACCACACGATACTATGTATATATTCGCGGATATATCATTTTATATACATATATTTAAACGCGGAAGTTCGTCACTTATCGGTCTCGTTGTATTCAAGGACCATTTATTGCATATTTGTAATTTTTCTTGAATAAGCTCGAGGATTTTGGGAAAATGGGATGAATGGGAAGGTCTTGAATTTGGGAACATTCATTCGGAGGGTTCAACAACCTGGTTGTTTTCTACCAATAAATAATCTGTTAATTAAATAAATTGGTTTCCAATTCCTTTTACATTATTAATCTCTATAATTTGCACCTAGTTTCGCTATCGTTGGAAATAACACAAAAAAATATGCAATTTTTCAGATCCCACCAAGATCCCGCATACCGGGCATAGGCCTTTCAGGAGCTTATTTATAAATGTAGACGTTATTCTACTTTTATTGAAAAGTGTCGATCGAAATACATTACTTCAAAGAATTAAAGGAACAGAACGTTTCTTCCTGTATCTCTGTGAAAAATGGTCGTATCGAGATGAAAAAAAAAGTATTTTAAAACTTCAAGTCTCTAGTTTTGTGATCTTTTGGCAAAATTTTGTTATGAGCTACGGTTATCTCGCAATCATAAAAAATAGCGCGAGACAAAAATTTTCCAATTTTTTTTTTCAAGGGTTCACGTGCTCGGGAATTTTTTTTTCGTTGAGTCAATGAATAGGTCCGTCAGCTTGTTTATTCAGCTACAATTTCATTTTTTGTCAGTCTCTCTACGTCAATTTTTGGATGAGATATCGGGCCATGAATGAAAAAGGATCCTTTTGTCTTTGATCATCGATATCTCAGCAACCAATAATCGCACAAGGAATTAAGGGACAGTTTTGAAAACTTGAATGCATTTCCTACAAGATCCTTTCATTAATTTTTGAGAAACAATTTTTTTTTCTATCCTTAACAGTAATTTTAAAAAAGTACAAAAAAATGACTTTTTCTGGTGTTTCAATAAATCTACCACTACTTTACCAATATTCACGGAAAGACTAACGTTGCCACGTTTTTTTTAGCTTAATGTACCCCCAATAGCCCAATAAATCTACAAATTGATCCATCGAACCGTTCTTGCGGACCGATTGATCAAAGTTTTACAAAACAATTAAAGGAACAAGTTAATATCTCTTTAATGAGGCCATAAAAGCTGAAATTTCACACGTATTGTCAGCAACGAATAACTGGTAGGCAATGATCCAAAGGCTGCGCTTTGTCCCTTTAATATTCCAGCAAATTTCCAACTTCGTTTCAAGTGCCTCCCTTGAACTAGAATTTCAGTGGAGATCTCAGTGGTAACGTGTAAAGGTGGCTCGGCAGTTGCGCGCCCACTGGTTTCTAACTTTTTTCATTTCGAACGACACGGCGTAAGACAAGGTAGGGGCAAGGTGGATGAAAAAAAAAGAATGAAAGACCCTCACAAAACGCCAATGAGTCGGTAGAACGGCGCGGTATGAAGTTGGCAAAAGCTCGCAGTGGTAAGCCTCGTCGCGCCAACGAACACAAAACATCACCCGAGAGAATCAGGAAGAGAGAGAGAAAGAAAGAGAGAGAGAGAGAGAGAGAGAGAGAGAGAGAGAGAGAGAGAGAGAGAGAGAGAGAGAGTGCTGTGGAAAGAGAAAGGGAGAGACTTTATGAAACGAGCGAAGCAAGTTGTTGGTACAAAAGTTCTTCGAGTGCTCGTATACCGCGTGCTTACCCCTCTCACTGTTCCAGTACAGGAGGCTGAAAGGCGGTGAGGAGTAGTAATACGTAAAGGGGAGGCGTGAAGTGTTAACATAGGACTCAGAGCAGCAGCAAACAAATACTCGAAACACCCCATACGTTATATGCGCGTAGTCTAGGTTAGGTATAACCTAACGACTCACTCTTGTTTTTTTCTTCTCTTTTTTCCATGTGGCCTCTCATCTTTCACAGCCTTTTGATGCAACCCTCAACCATCGGCTTTGCGTTCATTCGTGTCGCTTCGCATACGTTCCTTCAACCGTACCACTTTTCTATCTGTATCGCTACCAGTTTTTTTTTCCTAGTACCGACTATAAACTGCAGAACTTCGTCTCTCAACGCCCGACCCTTTCGGTGTACTTGTACCCAGCCTTTTACTCCTTTGTCGATATTGAGGTGCATTGGGAGGATCAGCTTGAAAATTTGGTAACAGGGTGTTTTGAAGCTTTGGAGGCATTTTTTCGGTCATATGCAGAATCAGAGAGAGAGAGAGAGAGAGAGAGAGAGAGAGAGAGAGAGAGAGAGAGAGAGAGAGAGAGAGAGAGAGAGAGAGAGAGAGAGAGAGAGAGAGAGAGAGAGAGAGAGAGAGAGAGAGAGAGAGAGAGAGAGAGCGAGAGAGAGAGAGAGAGAGAGAGCGAGAGAGAGAGAGAGAGAGAGAGAGAGAGAAAGCAGGCAGAGCCGCCAAAACCGACCGAAAGACAAAATGGAATGAACAAAATAAGCGTCCAACGATGTCCGTTCAAAAAAAAGATGCACGCCAATCGACTCATCATGCAGGCTACCTAAATATTAAGAGTGTGCATTAATTTTAAGGAGTTTTGATACCCAAATCGAAATGATGGTAGGTAATTGAAATTTACATCACCAAGAGATTAATTTAGGATGTATGACTGTCCAAAAATCAAGCAGTTTTACAACATAGTTTCGGATATTTTTAATGTTCAAGTTAAACCTTTATCCATTTGGTAATACATATGACACCTCGTAAACACCAGTTATAGGGCTGAAGGTCCAAAAATAATAGTGATAAGTCGATAAAAAAAACTAAGCAAACCGTGATTATAGTGTTAGGAATATCGTGCTAAATAATCAAGTGGTTTCTCTACTTCGTTCATTAATAATATCCGAACCGATTGATTTTTTGGTATCCTCATAAAAATGGAAGCGCTGCTCAGACAAGCCAGGAGTCATCGATCGAAATAGGCGGTATTCGGATGAAACAATATCTGAAGAATGCGGCGGGTATAACAAGACATCTCAGTTAAGCGCTTCTAACGTTTCCTTGACCGGTTTCGCAACATGAGGCCGAGCATTGTCGTGCTGGAAAATCAATTTGTCGTATTTTTTCGCGTAACCTAGTCATTTCTGCTTTAATGCTTGGCTCAATCGCAACGATTGTCGTTGGTAACATTTCGTGTTGACAAACATTCAATGATTTTGCAAGTTCTTCTTGCATTTGTCTCGGGCCTTCAACGAATAAAACTTCCACTTCCTCATCCTTAAACTTTTTCGGCTGGCCTGGATGTTCCTTATCTTCCGTATCAAAATCACCCTTTTTTATAGCATCGAAAGCAGTACTCACATGTTGGAATCGATGGTGCATAATCACCATAACCTTTCGACAGCATTCGTTGACTTTCAGCCGCACTTTTCTTCAAATAGAAGCCAAAAAGCAAAGCTTCCCGCAAATTGCGTTTTGTTGACACAAAAATCGACATTTTCAACGCTCAAAAAAACAATGTCTTCTATACTTGGGCAAAATAACACATATTGGAAACTGAAGCCACGTGATGATGCTTTGACATAAAATTACTAACAATATGATTGGATGCGATATAGTACTAGTTACGCCATCTCTTGAAAATCCCTTAAAATTAATTCACACACCTAATAGTTGCATAGCCAATGTCAATTCTTCCTTTGAACAACTCATTTTTTGGAAAAAGAAAAGAAACCAATACCCGCTGTGTAAGAAGACTAAAGAATGTCTTTCGTCATTTGGTCCGAGATATGATATGACAGGACCGAAAGTTATGGAATTCGACCATGTCTTCTATCCACCAATGTTCACTTTTTGTGGAAAACAAAAAACACCTTGAACAATTCAAGAATTGAGATTTCACGAAGGAAAGGAAGCGAGTAATGCCACAGAATGTAGCGCTCCGAGTTACAATTCTCCGATAGCGGTGAGAACAGGAGAACAGAGGAAACAATACGCAGCATGGGGCGAGTTGCGAGGGAGAGCCCATAACCAGCACACTGCGGCGCACTTCTTCATCGATCGGGTCCATGTCAATAGCCTCCCGGGTACTTTACTCAGGAGCTTTCGCTGAGAGCAGCACACAGATCCCCAGTAGGAGCAGTTGTAGAAATCTGTCGTTTCCCCTAACGTATCAGCAAGGGCTAGGGGCTTAGACATGATTGTGATATATCTCGAGAGTATCGGCGGGGCTTCCTAATAATCCGGGTATGATGAACCTCGTGACCAGGTGAATTCGTCTCATTTATACACTTCGAATTGCCTTTTTGCCGTGCTTCAATCCGAGCTTCATCTATAAACCAATTCAAAAAGGCCCTTTCACGTGTTCCCAATTTTTTTTTTATTGAAACGCGAAGCTTTTCGAACGGATCGATGATCATTCTTTTCTTTTTCTAAAAACATTTTCTAAAAATTGTTGTTGCCTATGGATAGTATTGAAATGGAGCATGAATTGTTTTAACGAAGTAGCTTTCGAAAATGTATTTTTACATGGTAAAGCCGACAGACAGAACGTTACATATCAGAATTTGCAAGTTTCCAGTTTTCAGTCAACGACTTGAACTACAAATTTCGTAATTTCGATGTCTCTGTGGTATAAAGAGCTCATAACGCCGGACTCGAGTCCTCGAAGGATGCTTTTGATTTCGATCATCGTACAGCTTTCGCGGAAAGCAGGCAGGAGTGTCTACTCATGGACGAAGGCTTGAAAGAGAAAACGATGAGAGGGGCCAGGGGCGAGGAAAGTCGAGTGCAAATGTAAGCGATAAAAGAACGGAAGTATACACCAAGCAACCGTTATAATGTGACGGAGAAAACGAGATGTAGAGCGAGAAGGCAGAATTGTATGAGAGACGAAGCAAGGGGGGTGGGCGGCCCTCGGGGGAAATCCTAATATTTTAACCACCGGGAAGAAATGAAAGGACGTGGAAGAGCATGAAAAGCGAAAAGGATGGTGGGTGTACGCTTCGAGAACAAGGGGGGATGCAAAAGGGTGATCGTGTAGTAGATGTTGGTTGTGTCTGTGCATTGCAGCACGTTATGTGCGTGGAGTCATCCCGTAGGGTTTCTCCCTTAACCAGTAGGACGACGTTGCGGTACACCCTGAGGGAAGTACTTGCAATTAACACGGTAAGACTGTACGGCTCTGTACGGTTGAACGGAATTGCTCGTATAATAGCAGAACCGAAGGGTATTTTGGGGAACGATTAGGGCACAGCCATTGGCAACTATCCGAAAGCAACCTTTGTGCTAGTGGTAAACCCGCAAAAATTGGGAAATTGGACATGGTCCATAGGGTCTTAAAGGTATCATCGTTTTTATGATTTTATGAAGATTTCAACTTCGTTTAGTACATGGAACGTGATAAACGTTTCATCGTTAGCGTTATATTCTCACTGCAAATCCATGGCTGTTATTTGTTACAAGTAAGGTGGGTAATTTTAGGAATTAACACGTCCAGATGCCATACACAACTTAAAATAACCCACTTATGTGTGTTATAGATAATTCAAACACATGTGATGTTTATTTTCAGATACTTGAACCGTATTATATTTTAACACGTTATTGTTGTCTTATTAAAAACATGCAAAACGGGTAAATGCCTGCATTTATACATTTGGATATCGAACGCGTCTTAAACAATGCATTTATGTGTGTTACAGTAAAATTAAACACATTTTCTGTGTATTTGTAAACATTGGATCCGCATTAAGTATATTAAAATTTACATGTCAATTTTAGTGTGCATGATACCAACATGACACATAAATTTCAAGATACTTAAAATCTATTTAAATGAAATTTAATCGAGCAGGGCTTGTTAATGTCAATTTAACGAGTAAAAATACTTTATTGTTTTAACATCTTTCTCTCTCTCTCTCTCTCATCCCCCCTCCCTATTTTACGTATCAAATCCTTCGAAGATCTGTCTACTGTCTTATACAGGGTGGACCACGCAACGTGTGCACCTCTTTTACGACCAAAATATGCGTTGCACAAAAAAATGTTTTATACAAAAGTTACATGGTTTATAAGGCTACACTATGTGGTGCATTTATTTTTTTTATAGGTGGAGGCGCTTCGAAGATTTGAAGGTCAACTTTATTTTTTCAAATGGAATGCTATATTTTTTATAGCGTAATATGATAGAGTATCGAATTCTGAGTAAACAAGTACAGACCTTTATTAGCCCTAGAGTTAATAGCTAACGAGTAATTTCACTTTATTACTTTAAAATTTTCTTCACGTAATATCAAGTTGGAGATTCATTCATTAATTTTGTTACACAGATAATTGCTCTCAAATGACTAAGGCCATATTTGCTCAAACTGCCCCGATAGTGGGGTAAGTTGAGCATGACTATGAGGTACGTTGGGCAAAGTAAGAATTGCATTAAAAAATCAGACGTATGCAATATGATTTGGTACAATGCAGTAATAAACCAACAGTCGCTTGTTAATTAGTTAGGTTTTGAAACATTAACATTAATTGCAATGAACTTTGAAAAAAAAATTCTTATACAATGGTAGAAGAATATCTTTCAATGACGTTTCTTTTTTACTTTTGGGTGCAAAAATAATGAAACGTCCTGTGTTACCGTCTCGTGTGCCGCATTGCAACGGGCGATTGCGTGATGTGGTCTCCTCCCCCATACCTCTCTTTCCGTCATTTGATGCAACCGCGTACGGTGCTCAGTTTTCCAGATATTTCAATTGTCCAAATTACCCGACTGCTCAACATGCCCCTCCCTACTCTGTAGTAAAGATTCCACTGAATCGGGTCACTCAAAACGGTCCTCACTAAATCGATGTTTTCATCAGTGGTTCAATATCACGTCCGACCAGATCGCATTTCTCACGAGACATTCAATCTTCACCTCGTTACGCCCCCAACTGAGTCAATTGCACAAGCAATTGCAATGCCGAATGTCCTTAGTTTCCGCATAATGGGTTTCGACTTTAATCGTATTGGAGCCTTTGCAACCAACGCTTGATAGTTCCGTCCATTGGACATGCGTAATGCTGCCATATTACTGCATCGTATTGATGCCGAGAGTAAAGTTTGTGACGGGTTTTGGACCGAGACAAAGTGCCTTCAACTCGGTTATTTGTCAAGCACATAAAATACATCTCTATATTGGTAGAAATTTGCTTTCGTCCGATGAGGGACGGAAAGTCAACGAGCGCAGCATTGCTCCATCCGGAAAATGAATGAGGTAGATAAAAGTGTGAAAAAGCGCACGACGAGGCAAAACAATACACGACAACCATGGAGGGTGATCGCTCATCGTTCAACATCACTCTGCCATATGGAACACTTTACAGGCGGATAGACGAAAATTATCAGATTACGAACACCTTGTCGAGCCTTAACGCATCCAGAGGCAACACCAGAAGTCTTTCGAATAATTATAAATATTCAGCCTCGCTCGAAACTTGCTAAATATAAATCTGTCGAATTACAAATGCACATTACAGAACCTCGTACCACTATTACAGTTCCCATTAGGTATCAATTTTAGGGTGTTGTCCATATTCTACATATCACACTGATATACACCGGGGAGCCTTACAAATATGATGAACATTTTCCACCCTCTTATAAAATGGCGTCGGCCCTTTTTTCGGCCGTATGAAATATATATATACTTTCATTTCTTCCTATCACACCGGTCCCGGATAAGAGATCCGCATCTCTCGCTCGTGCCTACTTCTCTCCCTTGTCTCCTGATACTTTAGAAATGTCATGCCTGTAAGTGAGCAAGCTCCGTAACGTTGCCTCTAATGGCTTGATTCCCCGAGGAATATATTATAAATATTCATTTCCTGCTACTTCAGTTCACGTTGATTAGGATGAGAGCATTTTGGATGTTACTTAAGGCGTTACACCAGCTTGGCACTCGGAAAAATCGGTATAAAAATAACCATTCTTTTAAGCGCCTATTAAAAATAAAAATATTTTATATTTTTCACAAATACATCAAAAGTTTTGTGAACAAATATTGCAAAAATGAATTTAAAAAATGTAAAAATGGCGGAGATATTAGTCGTCTAGTTTTTTTTATAATAGTATATTTTTAGTATTTATAATATTATAAAAAATTTTTCATGCAAGGTCTGAAAAATAATTTTTAAAACATGTTCTTGAAAAGCGAGATAATAGCTAAGGTGTAGCATAGGGATTTTTTAAATTTGTTTGTAGAAATTACGACTGTTTGAAAAAAACTGATTTTTACCAAAGTATTGAGTTTTAAAAATTAATAAAAGATTAACGCGGCATCCAATTATAAAAATCCTATGCTACTTCCTAGATAATATTATAAAGAATATGTGGTATAAATTTGATAAAAATCGGTTGGGTAGATATCGAGATATTTTGTCCATTAGAAATCCCTTATTTGTAAAATGGCCATACGTCATCATCTATTTACTGAGAGTATCGAGTAAAACCTAGATTACTCGTATTTCGAGGCTCGATCACTAATAAGTTCACCCAGTATTGCAATGCATTATTCCGCAATTTGTTATCAAATATGTCGAGACTCCCTGAATATATATGGTGAATATTCGACGTAGATTTTGGAACTTAGGGCATTCGATAAAGGTCGTAAAGTATGGATTGCATCTTGCACCCTTACACTCCTCTGCAGCGGCATTGCTGACTTGGCCGTGCTTGTGTAAAGGAGAACTACACGGAGTCGTGAATATCCTAGTCTGTCCGGATGTAGCTCGACGTACACCCAAAAACGGAAGCGCTATTGGTATTTCGAGCTCCTCGGTGACACCGTCAACCATTTCCAGGCTTATCAATCTCGAGACAAGCCAATTTCCACATTTCCTCGCGTGTGTGACAAGTTCCATCAGTGGTGGCCGGTCATCGCTGCATCGCGTAAAATTCGCATCTCATATATTTTGCGGGGTCAGTGATCTACGTGCATTCGCTGATCAATGTACGTCGATGTTGGTTTACATTTGGTATTCTCTCTGGATACATGAATCCAGTAGACTCCGTTGTCCGATAAATAACACGGACATTAGTCACCACTATATAGATACACAACCACCAAAAATACCGATATATTCCCCTTCAATAAAAATATATCTATACACAAGCAAGATACAAAAGCCAACCACCCTCTTGGTCCCGTAAGCTGGGGGTTCTACATCGCAGGAACCCGATATATATACGTCCCTGTTCGCGTCCTCTTTCCTTCGTGTCTCACCCTTCGAAAATACACGGCTCGGTTCTCTATTACCCTCGAGAAAGTACTCGTAATTAACGCGAGGCTCATAGTCCGTGAGACTGCGCCAAAAGGATGTGTGCGACTCGCTCTTCGATGGTATATGTTTGTATGCATGTGACGACCGCATTTGGGGTGTATCGTACATGAGTATCGCGCTATCGGGTCACAACCCTATAACGGAATGCCTCCGTGGTGTTTGGTTCCGCATTCATTCCCTCCATTCCACTTGCACCTATATATTTACATATATGTATGTATGTATCCAATATCTATGTATATATCCCGTCGTTCCATGGACTAACGCCCGGGTATAGCTCGAATTAATTCAGCTCTGTAAATATATATATATGTGAAAATATTGAAGGGTCGGTGAGAAATTCGTAGGAATATTTCTAAATTTATATGTGCATATATATATATATATATATATATATATATATGTATGCATGTATTCAGAAAAACACATACACACTCGTTCACAACTATATCCACGAATGTCTTACCAATCCCTCAATATCTTTCGCACCCTCTCGCTTTCCGCATCCATATCTCGAGAGAAGATGAGTCATAGCTGAAGCACAGGAACCCCGCATATACGGCGCCACTAAAAATTGGAAACGCATTCCCCATTCACCAAAACTAACGTCCACAAAACCCGCCAGTATTTTTCGTATAATAATTTTTGTATAATAAAGTTCGTATTTTTTTAAAGTCTCATTTTTTTTTGTAATTTTAAACAATGGCATTAGAGATATTATTCGAGACTATCGGAGGGAACGTTCGAATTTTGCGGTACTTGTAGTTCCTATTTTTTATAGTCTCATTTTGTTTATAATTAGAAAAAATATCATTGCAGATGCAAGACGATAAGAGGGAACTTTTGAATTTCGTGGCATTTCTAGTTCCTATTTTTTGTAGACTCGTTTTTTTATGTCGAAAAAATACCATTGGACCTGGGATTCGAGACCATGGGGGGGGGGGGGGGGGGGGGGAGCTTACGTATTGCATGGCGTTTGATCTTACATTAATTAAGTTTCTCGGATTGTAGATAACGCTTAAGATTTCAAATGCGGTTTGGTATCACGAAATCATCTCGGAAAAGTGCTACTTTTGAGGCAATTACTCGCAAGTCCGTAAAATCCCTAATTCGTTTTACAAAAAAAGAAATAACTGGGCTCGTTGCTTAATCGGGAGTTTTCCTAGCTTTATGTTTGGCTTCGGTGTGCACATCTTGCGTCCGATATATAGCCACGGCTGCTTGCCCAGTAAAGAGGCAGCGTGGTTTATGGGAAACTTCGTCGCGGCGTTAGTTATATTACTTCGCAGTAAAGGAACTCGGCGCTTTTCTGCTACGGTGAAACTTTGCAGTGTATAATACTTGTATGCTGAAGACTTGTAAGTTTACATGAAGTACGAATCACCTAGCGGAGGGCTTCCTTCTTCCTCTCTCTCTCTCTCTCTCTCTCTCTCTCTCTCTCTCTCTCTCTCTCTCTTTATCTATCTATTTTTCGACTCCGTCTCTCCCACTTTCGCCTTCGACCCAATGTATAAAGGACTTTTATAAGGCTCACTGCCTCTAACATCGATGAAGTGTGTAAAGTTATTCATCAGCGCCTAATTAGTCGAGAAATTAGAAAAACGAGTCACCAACTGAGATTCTTTCATTCATATTACAAAATCGTTATCATTTCTGACTACAATGACAGTGAATGATATCATCGAAAATGTTCGAAATTAAACGGTCTAATATCGTACTAATATGCACACTCGTGCAATTGTAATTACACGTTGCACAGCTCAAATTGACAAGTGTTCCAATTTCTTCAACGGATATTTAATCGATAAAATCCACATGGCTGACACGCAAAATAATGATGTAGAACATTCTTCATGTTCTCTCTATTTACTGTGGTAATACTCGGCGTATGTGCCATTGACGCTCTCGCCAACTCTCCGCCGCCTATGTGTCACTAGCGTTCACATATCCATCATGTACTTTCGCGTATATTCTACAACGACATCTCGGTCCCGAACGATGTTTATCCTACGTAATTCCCATCGATGAACTGTCATCAATAAACTAGGTCGCAATGCGTGGAAAACAAAGGAAAAAAATAGTCCCGTACCGCACCGTAACGGCACTACATTAATGCGATTTCTCGTATTCGATATCACTTGACATCGAGAACAAACTTGTTTAAATCCTCAATGATATAACGCTATACCCAAGCGCTCCCACTCAATCTATATCTCGTCAACGTGAGGAAATTGTATTGAAGAGTCTGAAAACTAAATATTTACGAAATTCTATTGTCAATATTCAAATTCAAATTATGCACCATAAACAGTGCAAAAAAAGATCACCTGAATCAACGAAATTGTTAATTTACAGGTGACCAACGAAATATTGAGATGAAACACTCAATCATTTTATTGTCCCCGGTATTCGGTAGTTTGGTGGAATAAATAATTATAAAAATAACCTAACTTTCCATTTTGAAAAATTTGAATTGTTTCGAAATTTCGATTTTTTTCGCATTTTCTTAACCTATTTAGAGTTACTTAGTATATAACTTATTAAATAGAAATGTGGCCAGCATATCGTCTCCATTAAAGTGCTGCATAAATTAGACGATTTTTAAAGTCGTCATTTTTTATTAAGAGTTCGATAACTTGAAATTTTACCAGTGGGAATGCATTATCATTTATAGTGGATTCATTGTTCTGGCAAAAGAGCAATCAGGACAACCGTGAATCATCATCGCAGCTTTGAACTCACATCAGCAAATTCACGAGGTTCCATCTTTCAAGCAAGGTGTCTGAGCGAAAAAAAAAATCAAGGTGTCGAAACGTTACGATCGACGAAACGAGCGTACGGAAGTGCACTGCAGAAAGTGGCGGTGCGTTGGTCACAGAAAAACATCAGGAACGATGACAACGACGACGACCCTCCGTCGGTCATTGCATTTTTTTTGCAGAGTTGGACATTCTCAGAGCAATCGGTGACGTCACGAGTCTTTACGGGCCATTGGAATCGGGCAGAGGGAAGGCACGATTCAACGATTCTTTTCCTGGAAAGCCAGGCAGTTTGTTCTGTTCTTCCCCTGTTCTCGCTTTTTTCTTCCAGCTCTCTGTGGACCGTTCCTTCTCGCTTTCTATTACGGATTTGCCCTTTTATTCACTCAGCCGTTGCTGATTCGAACGAGACCGTGAGTACAGTGGGGACCCGGTTCTTTGCTGTATTGAGAAAGAACTTGATAAACAAACCTTGCCAAGCCTGAGAAGATGCACTTCCAGCGCTTGGCAGTGACGTCAACGTGGAACACTCGGATGTGTTCGTAGACGAAAGATGAAAAAAAAGCCAACTAAAGGAACATCAATGCTGCTCTGCATTAGGGTGGCTAAGCAATTTCCCAATTGCATCCAGAATAAAGGATATAGTTTTTTTAATTCGAGGGTAAACGTATTACGTGATGCTGTTCCTGCTCAAATGTAGGTTTTCGTGCGTGAAAAAAGAACAACTGTAACAACGGGCATAGGAGAGAATCATTCCAGACATAGGCGGAGCCAGCATTTTGCGGGGGAGGGGGCGGGGGGCAGTAGAGGTCGGCCTGGCAAGAACTGGTTTTGTGCAGAAACATTTTTTTTTAAATCAATTTTACATAATAGTCGATAATCACGCAACGCACATGAAATATGACATTTACTTTAATCACACGTTCCTGTTAACATTAACATCAAACTCTTGCAATACCATAAAAAAATAATCATTCTTTTATCCCGTTACCAGTCTTTATACACTTTACTTTCAGTAGGTACCCAATTCAATAAGTCTTAATTTTCTTTTTTTTACTGCAAATAGGCCCAACACCTTTTCAGCTGGATTTTTTTTTAAACAACGTCATTCTCCATGTTCAGCAGTGACATATGAGAGAGTCTTTTATAAAGCATATTGTGCTTCCAAGCCACATTTTATCCGCCTCACGGCAGAAAAACTTCTCTCGCAGCCGACGGAGCTCACTGGCCGAATTATTGCTGCTTGGAAAAGTTCATATAAGTTAGGACAGTACTCCTTTTTAATATGCTTTCTTAAATTTTAAACATTCATATCATCATTTTGAAATGGACTTATCTCTTTCATGACCGTCGCTTTAGTTTCTAAGGCTGACGGATGAATTATTAAGATTTTTCTATAATTATTTATGAAATCCTCTCTGTTCTTGATATCCAATTTTAAAAATGCATTAACTACACGAGCAGTTGAAGCACTTAGATTCTAAGTAGGTAGATTAGAATCGTTTTAGATTTACAATGATATTATCTTCTACTTGGTAGTAAATGTCAATCTTCCAGTATTCTCGTAGTTATGTATCAGCCGGCGAATAAAATGTATTGCTTTTACCCACAGTTGAATTAATTGCGTAATTTGAAATCTATTTAATTTACGTAAAGAAATAGCTACTTTTCATACAAATTACGAAATTACGACGAAGGAAATATTTTGATTTTTAAATTATTTCTTTATACTTGCTTGGATGAAATTTAAATAAAGATAATCAATTATTTGACTTCAATTATTTTGGATCGATTTTTTCCTGGGGGGAGGGGGCGTGCCTATCGCTGCTACCCTTGCTACGCCAATGATTCTAGATAAATTAGTACTATCAACCATCCATGCGAAATCCCAGCGACTACATGTATCAGCCTACCATAAACATCATATCTACGAGACTACCGTGTTATTCCGAATAGATTGGCCACTTTTACATCCGGGATCAAATTCCCCTGACGCAACTGTTTACCAGCGAATTGATTCCGAATCGGGGGATACGTGGGCAGCTTATAGAAGACGAAGACATGGGAAGTCCGCGATAAAAGCGTCTGGTCCAGTATCCTAGATGCACTAGAGTTGGATGACTATTTTCGGCAATCCTTAGATCTTCGAACAATGACGTTTACTGTAATTGAAAGATCAAGGAAATACCTTTGGTTGTTATTTTCATGGAAGATGTGATTGTAACCAAAACGTCGGCTTTATAGAATGGACATATAGGTTCTTTCGTAACTGATCAGACTCGACGTTTTTCTTGCTTGGCTGAAATAAGAGATATTTCTCCGTATGCCTTAGACGGCCATTGTATCGACGATTACATTCGCCAACCATTATCCCGCGCTGTTGGTTGTTGTCAATCATTAGGTCAGTCGATACCTAATGATTGACGGCATGCACACGCGGCTCATGCATGTCGTCAATCATTAGTCAAATGCGATAACGCAAAAGCTGAGCCGCGTGTGCATGCGTACTTCGCGTCGTTAAGACGCGAAGTACGTATGCACACGCGGCTCAGCTTTTGGGTTATCGCATTTCGGGTGGTCAAGAATTTCGTCGGTCCGGTTGACATTGACCATACTCCAGTAATTTCGGGTCGGATAATAGACATTCCTGTGGACTATTGTCGGGCGTTTCTCCGCGAATGGCATGGCAGCAGGCATTTGACACGGATAGCAGTGATGGTGCCTCGTACCCAATGGTTTATCACCTATTTACATCTTTTACACGAACACATAAATCTTTTGTTTTTTGCAAGAAAAATATTGATACTTAGATTTGGTTTCATTTGAGGCCGACTATTGTATCAGAATTGCAATTGGAATGTTTTTATGTGGGAACAGCTTTCTCTGAGCGCAGAAAGTAAGCCGCACGGAGAAAAAACATTGCAATAGCCTAAAGGCTGAATAAACATATGCATCTGACGTTTGCAGAGATTTATGGGAAAGAGTTTTATGGATATCATACAGGATGAAGACGGATACTGAATGAGCGCTGATTTTGTTGTAAAATTGGACGTTTGCCGTTGCCGCATAATTTATCTCACTGTAATTATCGTATACGAATGTTCAGCTGATCACTCCCTCCAGCTGATCACACCTATGAATGTACCTCATAGCGATTTTCGGACTATTCACGAAAACTCTAATAATTTTTAAATCGCTTAAAAAATGTTGTAGCGCGGATGAATTTGTCTCATTAAATAATTTGGTTATTCGTTATGTTCAAATTAATACTTGTTATAATACCATTATTTAAGACAAGTATTTTTATTCTCGTAGATTATCATTGATGATAAAAATGCTAATAATGGGAAATAAAATTACAACAGATGTATTAGTTCCATTCTTATCGATTATTAATATCTTTGATGGGCTAAAAATCAAAGTAGCTTTACACAGTTCTTAAAGTCGGGCCACTCTTTTCAGAAAATGTCAATGTTCTGGCCCTGTATGCATTCCATACATAGAGTGTAAGTCTTAAACAACGATTTTGTAATATTTCCCATCTGTTCCATGAAAGGATTCGGTCAGGTGAATCAGATGAGGCAAGGCTGACACGGGCCTGGCACAGACTAGGGAATGCCTGGTCACATTTCTGCACGGGTACTGTGACGGACAGATGGAAATAACGCAATTGTGTGGGGGCTACTTATACTAATGCTTACTTATTGCTAATTATAAGCGTGCGACCAACAGGATCCTGTATATTATCTAATTTTATCGTGAACCCATGGCCACTCCATTGAAATTGATAATCATGGAGAATACAGATGATCGCGACCAAAGTCCACGAAGATTGCACCGTCTGAAGTTCGCTCTATAGGGAGAAATGTTCAAAAGAAGACACTTGCAACGAAATTTTAGGGATAATCGCAAGACTTATATGAATTTTATATCGCAAATGTGAAACCGCCACTAGCCCTATATACTATATAAATCCTACCGCGCATGTATGAAGTCAGCGCAATTGAACTTACAACGGGTTGGGTCACTTGTCTCGTCGTGACGACGGGCAAGGCAGCAACAACTATACACAACATTCCTTTCATTCCGAATCCTTTCACTTTTTAACCCAGATTCATTGTCGGAGAATTGTGTAAATCCGAGGTCCCGAGCCTGGTTGAGACGACCCTGTGTGTACATAAACATATTTATCTCCTTGCACTTTTGTTCACTGTCACAATGGATGAACGAGCCTAATTAGACATCGGAGCTCTAAGATTACAATAGAAACAATAAAGCTACGATTACGCCAACCGTATGATTCGAACGGCAATTTTTTTAAACGCCGATTGGATTTTACGATCGAGAATCGTTGTGACCTTAAAGTTTTATTGTTTCATATTGCCGTATGTGTATCCTGAATTATTCAAGAATGTTATGGAATAGTGAATAATATTTCTTTTACAAGGAACAACTGTTAAGTTATTTTTGTCGATTTTCTTTCCCATCGAAAACTAACTAAATCGTGATAAATGATTCTTGTTGTGTACATTGAGAAAAATGTTTTATTCAAATGAAAAAAAAAAATATCATTTGAATCTCGGTCTACTAGACTTTTAATATTCAATGTAATGATATATTTGCTTCAAAGATATGCTTAAATTCATTACATTTGACGCAAAGAAAAAACCGTTCAAGCAACTCAAATAAAATATGTAAAAACAAATTTAATTTTTTACCAAAATTGTTCAATAGTTTAAAAAATACCGTATGAACCGTATTTTCGTAAATACGAACAAATTATTTCTCTCTGTGTATACCTGAAGTCATCTATAAGGGTTGTACGGGCAGCTGTACAGTAACTGTTTCCTTGACGGGTGCTTGACCGGTCCAGACCAGACCATCAACGAAGATTTTCTGCTCCCCCTGTATAAATTTTCATTATGACAACAGCTCTCTCGTTCTCACGACAAGGTAGTATTTTTCGGTCGGCTTATAACTACGTGGCGAAAGCTTTTATGATCCAGGAAGGCTTTTTCTTACTTGTGCGTATAAAAGCTCTCGAGGGATGACGGAAATACCGTGGGAGCAGGACAATCTCTACGAAAGCTTCGACGTACACGTGTGGAAGGACCCGCGGTGTCTACTTTTTTGCGGATCTCCCCTTACCGGCTTTAATAACGGTACGAAATGCTAATGAGTTCCGGTGCGAGATTACCGACGCAACGGAATTGGATTTATTACGAGCGCTATGGAACCCAAACAAAATGCTGAGATCTCTCATCGATTTTCAATTTTAAATGTTGTTTGCATGGTTCTCTGTTCAGATAGCCATCCCGATAATTTTTAAATATAACTCCACTTCTAAATTATAAACATAATGATGATTGAATGATTTACGTGTACGATATATATAATTATCCCGATTATTTAACGACTTCAGTCGAATAATTTTCATGCGTGGCACATTTCGAAAATATAACTTTCACCTGTAGATTCTCTACGTAAGTTATAGTAATGATTATCTATATAATGTCAATTAGCTGAGAATTTATTACATTGTCGCGCGATTAATTTAAGCATCTGAGTAATTGCAAGTCCATCTAGATCATCGGAATTATTTCTCGCTAAGCTTAGATTTACAGATCATTTAATTACTATTTAATTGGATTTAATTACTATTTGATTTAGGATTATTCAATTACTATTTAATCTCCAATCGATCCGGATGATTTTGAAACCATTCTTATCGAGAAAGTATCTGAACCATTTTTGGGCTTCGAGTACGTCATTGTACCATATCGTAAAAGTACCACCATGAATATACGTGTACACGTATACTTCTGGACGAGTAATCATGACAGAGATATCCAGCAAAGCAAATCTTTACGGTACTCCTATCTTACAGAGGATTGGCGAGGATTTGAGGAACAACGGTCCATCCTTTCTCAGCGAGATATATAAGCGAGAAAGGAGGGAATCCCTCTCGCTTCGAGAAATGGCTTAGCTGTCGTTCTACGAATAATCTTTTTTTTTTCTTTTTCTTTTACAGATTGTATTTTTATTGACCACTGCTTCGTATATTTATGATGTTGAATTTTGCATCGTTGCAATGCAATCGAATTTTTTATTCGTTATTTTGGGAAAGTAACAAATTGCTTTATGTGTTTGGTGTACAAAAAACATGTATTGGTCATGTACTCGTCCCGGAACTCATCCTTAGGAGGGGATAAAAAATGTAAAAAGTTGTATCAACCGATGTAAGTAGATTGCATATTTACTTTTGCGACATTTACATGAGAGAGCTCAAAAAAACTAGCTAAAAAAATGATCGAGTAGTCACTCATATTTATAGGATCACAAATAAATTGGCAGTACCATTTTATTTAGAGACAATTCGGCTAATGCGATAAAATTAGCAAATGAGCGTATTACAAAAAACCGATTATGAGAGATAAATAGTGATTAAAAAAAATATGTCTTCCGTACATTTTTGCGATCGACAATGGTCCTCAAGACTTGGTCTTGTATTTTTACTTTTCGAAAAAAATCAGTTTCATCCGATCTAGCTCATGATCTCGTGACGTGACGAGAAACCTTCGGATTGAAGTGTTTTCTTTCAATGATTTTTCTAAGGGGTTACGTGGGTTTGAAAATTTCAAAAAATACATTTTTTATTTTATTTTCTAATAGAACAATATGTCTTAAATATTCTCCCAAAGTTTTAAGTCAATCGGAGTAAAAGTCTAGGAGAGAGAGAGAGCCTTTGGGAATTCCCCCCGTTGGGAAAGACCGGCCGGGAGCGACGCAGGTATACGCATTTTTTCAAAACACTATTTTTGAAGTCGGTGGACGCGATTTCTCAAAAACTTATGCACCGATCTTATTGAAATTTTGCACACTTCTTCAAAATAGCATTGACTAGTGATTGAACGAAGGTTTTTTTTTCGATTATAACTAATTTTACAAGGCTAATTTTACGTAGTGTAAATTCTACCAAAAGTTGAACTATTTTGCATACAACTCTGGCAAAAATTGAAATTTTAATTTTTTAAAAATCCTTCGTTCAATCACGAGCTATACTTATCTACTAACAGAAAAAAATTGGGTTTTTAATTTCAGATAAAGCTATCATGAGTTATCCCGACCACCACGAGGACACTTTTTTTGCGGGGTCTCCGGAAACCAGGTCCCACCGGCTTAATTTCCCAAATTTTTGGATGAATTTTTTTTTTTTAATAATGTTGAAATATTGCTCTTTTGTGTGCTTAACATTTTGAATAAAATGATTTATATATTATATTTTAAACAAAATAGAGAAAATATGCTTTTTTTTTATTTCGAATTCCACCTAACCCCTTAAATGAAACATAACCCATTTAACATATTTTTATTTGCTGCTATATGTTTAAAGAGAGAGTACCAAAAAAGATATATGTATATTCAGTAGATGTATGTAAGATATATGTAAATATAAATGAAAGTTTTCCCAGCCATATTCTTTTTAAATGCTAGGGAAAGAGTCCAACTCTCACTCCCTCTGTTTCACCAGTCGTATTTTTTTTTCCCTACCTTTCCCTCTATGCTCGTTCGCGCTCGCAAACCAAAGATCGCGGGGACATTGTGCCATTAAAGTCTACCTGCAGAGCGAATACTTGGCAGAAATCACAGCATCCCAGAGTCGAGCGAGTGTGCCCGCCGCCTCGACGTAATACTTTTGTCAGTGCGAAGACACGAACCCGCGAAATAAGATAATATTGCGTAGCAGTCTTAGCTTCGGTCTCCCCGCTCAATCGTTTTGGTCTCCCCACCGTCCTCGTCTTGAATTGTTTTATTTTTCCGACTATTTAACTACGATCGTATACTCAAGCGTTAAAAAAAAATATTACCTACAAACCTCGACGTGCGAACATTGCCATTCGAAACTCCGCAAAGATAAATTGAAACGCGAGTGAAATTGAAAGTGCTGCTCAACGATTGTTCAACTTTTTTTTTTTTTTTTTTTTTTTTTTTTTTTTTTCGAAAAATGCGCTTCCTCGCAATTATTTTTCTGGGCCTCATCTGCGTTATCTCCGAGACCTACGGGAAGCCCACGATCTATAAACGCAACGAGGATAACATCTTCGAACCCGGTAATTAATTTACTAGCTAAGGAAGTAAGAAAGAAGTGAGGAAGCCTCGAGATTGACCCGTGAGCTTCATTTTTTTCTTCAATGCGGAAATTTCATTGCTCGCACTCGTTCGTGTATGAAAGTCATTTCCTTCTACTTCCTTGACCTGTGAAATTTTTTTTTGTACGTCGTAAAAAATCAATATTGCCATTAATTTCTTTTTTTTTTCCTCCACGATTCTTTAATGTTTAAAACATTCGCATGTATCGGCGGTGAGAAGTTTCGCTGTTGAGTTCGCGAAGCGCCCGTGTGAGCGTGAAAAAAAAAATGAAAGTTTCGAATCACGTTGGATTTCTCCGCGCGGGTAAGACTCTGCCGGGAACTCTCTCGGATTTTTTCTACGCCTCGGGGTATGAACGAGAGATCGCTACGTGTGCTAGAACTTCCGCTTTGCGGGTAACGTCTGTGCCGAAGAATAGGCGAAAAAAAAAAAGAAAGAACTTTCTCTCTAATTGTCCTACGGACTAATTAGCACGAGAAAAGTGCTACGGATAGTTATACGTTGGTTGGCACTTTGAAAAGCTCTTTTATCGTTAGGTTCATGACGACACGATTTAAATCGCGAAAATATCTGTACCAAAGATCTTCAATGGGTTGACGATGAGATTGAAACGGAAAAACAGATCAAGAAAGATCTACGATGGATTCGTGATTTTTTTCAAAGAAAATAATCTTCGACTTTCTCTTCTCGTCGATTATTATGCAAGCATTCAAAATGATGTCCCCGATTATGCCATTTCTATCGAAGTGGCGATAATAACTTTCGAACAGCTACGTAAAAAAAAAACCGAAAAAAGTATTCGATACATTCTGTTGGAATACTGCGGGGCGTCGATATTCAATTTGACAAATCCGGTTTTCGACGATCAACTTAAAAGGTCGATTTTGCGGGCTCGCTCAACCGGTACACACCGTTCCTCGTACCGACACTCTTGTGTCACAGAAATGCAAATAGTCAAACGGAGTAACGTCATCGACGATTTATTTCCTATACAAATACGTACATTTATTGCGTTTGCTTTACGTTGCGATGGACTCGAGCCATGGAGTGTTTCGTGGATTGTATTCCACGTAACACCGGTATACTTTTTTTCCAATGTGTCGAGACTGAACCAGAACTTTTGAAGATTGCAATTTTTGTTAATTAAACTAACAATTTTCTATTGTATATATATAACTAAATATATCAGTACAGATATATAACTAAAATATATCAATAAAGTCTGTTTCTTTTTTTTTCACTGTGGCGTACCAAACCGATCATTTTGAAAAAATTATATAATCTAATAAGGTGCCCAAAGATTATATGAAAAAATGTTCGTTATTGTACCCCAAGTGGATTATAGTAAAAAAAAATAAAACAAGGAACATTTTTTTTTTTTCAAACCTTAATCTTTCGCAAGATGTTCTATAATTTTATTTCGTAACACGTTTGATCGTAACAAGTACCAAAAAAAAAATCAAATCGATCCACTGAATCGTTTCCGGAAAAAAAATTTTTTTTTGATATTTAAAAAAAATTCATTTTTCTAAAACCATTGCGTTGACGGGGACGAAATTTTCAGAAAATTTGTTTTTTTTCATACCTCAGAATATACTTCAAATTTCGCTGGAAAAAATGCGGGGGCAATTTTTCCCTACTTACCTGGCTATGGCCTTTGTTCGTAAACAAGTGTATAAGGATTTTAATTGAGTGGAGGGCGGGGGGGGGGGGGCATTAAAGGGATACCCGATAATAATCATGAAATAAATTTATATCTGATTCATCTGATATTGATCTTGATGATTTTGCTTTAGTATTAAAATCTTTGCAATAAACGTTGCGAAATATTCATTTTTTGTTATGTCCTCAGCATTGCTCGGTCTTCCAGACACTAGTGAAAGATATTTATGGTGGTGCACTCCGCTAAGTGGTGTCATGGCCGTTTTGAAGCATCTGACTTAATGTTAAGGAGTAAAGTCTGATGTGATTTTAAAAGGCTTCAGAACGTTGGGAAAAAAACGATTTTTTACGTCTAAATCATTTTCTAGAATCTGTAAAAAAGTTTAATGTCGTCTGATATCGAAAAATTGCTGGTTTTAACCACCTCGTCATTGTTCTATTTAAAATAATGTAGCGCAAAACATTTTTAAAGCCGTATGCCTCGAAACATTTTACAAATTAACTTGCAGCAGAACTTCAACTAATTTAATTCCATTCTCTTCTAATTTTCACAGTGTGTTGTCAGCTATATTACCCACATATACATATACGAGAGGTTTTCACGATTCATTGAAATCTTCTCTTGTCGTATACGATCTTTTACAGTTTTTTGTCCTGTAAATACTTTTTTTTAGATGCTTATAATTTCGGTGAAAAACAATTTTCCTTTAATTTTCTGGGTATTTTTCTAGCTATTATCGTGCGGAGAATGAAAAAAAAAAGATGTTTTACTCAAGGTTAACATTTGCAGCATTATGCTACACATCCCGGAGCAGCTCCTGTAAAAAAATCTTGCGCTTAGGAGGCTCTAATGCCACCACTTTGAAGGTTTTTCCATTAAAAATGGTTCCATACACTTCAAAACATGTGTCATAAAGTCTTTTAAATTAAATTTCGATTTACTTGTTTTTTTTTCAGCACAAAAACTGCTTAAAGTTACACTTATTTACCGGCCCTCTGGAGCAGTGTTACCTCTTAACCAACGATATTCAAAAAACATTATTTGTCGACGAGCTTTTGGGCCAAAATATTCCATTGACGAGGAACAATTGACTTCCTATGAATCGAATATTTCTATTCAGTGATCTCCATTCGTGATATTTACTGCTCTATTGTCACCACTTTGAACTTTGGAACGGAGTGTCCTCATTTTGGCGGTTGACCACCAATTCGTATACTGAATTGAATTCATTAATTGATATGTTTGCCACTGTGGTTAAAAATTTTTAACAAAGGATAAAAACAAACTCTCGTTTGATACCAAATAAGGGAGGTGCTCATTGGCGATCTCGAAAAAGTGAATTCACCTTAACTCGGCGATGACAGGTGGGAATAACGGTACGATGATGTCACTCATGACGAAGAAGGCGTGGGTTACGATTATAGCAAGAACGCGAGATCCCGATTCCTTCGCTATATACACTTCTACGCCATCAAGTCGTGGCAAATTTTTCTCGTTATCCTTCACATTTCATGCTATGTAGGTTCGTACGAATATGATGAATCGCGAATGTTGCTTGAGGCTTCTTCGTCGCAGGGAAATGAGAATTTTGCAATTGTACGCATATCTCCATTCTTCGGGTCGGTAATGAGCTGTTCGTCAAAACGAAGTCTTAGTTTTCCACTGCCATTCTAAAATTGCAGAAAATCCTTTTTTTCCTTGCACAACCGTATAGCGTTTTCTCGCGCTCTACATTTACTATGTTTGGATGAGTACCAGCGTCCCAAATGGCATTAACCTTTCGTGAATCTGTGATTGCAGACAATAGATCGGAAAATTGTCAATATTACGCACGATGGAATTCGACATGTCAAATTAATTGGAATTATTCACAAGTCAAAGAAATCATTCGAAAGAAATTAATAATTTTTTTTATCATAATTAATCATGCCTAGATTAATGAAAATTCCGTCGAATATCTGGGGTGGCTCCCTTTTTCAACAGCTCCCTGTCCTGTTTCCGTATTCAATCTCTCGATAATTAATCATCATTTTGCTCAAGCGTAACGTACTACGAACGTTTAAGGCTCAGCACAGGCGCACGATAGCCTCGTATTCAGTCCTAATTGTCTGTCAGTCTATCTGGCTGTTCTTACCTTAAAAAGCTTTATAGCTTCGACCGAGGGCTTTAAACTGTCAGATTCAAATTTGATGTTTAATTGGATTGAGGTGTTTCACGGATAGTCCTCGGCCTATTTATCAGAAGGTATTGTTCACACAACTATCGAGTACCCAGCATACAAATCTTATATTTTTCTATGTTTTTTCCGCGATTACTTTGATACTTTGATGACTTAGGAGATTACTCTATTAAAGCAATACTCAGTCAAAACAATTAAGGTGTTACACCACGTTGGCGACCGGTAAAATAGGTATACAAATAAAAAAACATTGACGCAACTATTAAATATGTAAAATAATGTTGATTTTTCACAAATACGTTATAGTTTTTAAAAAAGTTTACAAAAAATGACGGATATATAAGTCGTCTAGTAGGTCCCTTCTGAAAATCCTTGTCGATGGAGACATTTCTTGTAAAAAAAAAAAGCTAATAGTTAAAGTCTAGCATAGACAAAAAATTATTAAATAAATTCTGTAGAATTTACAGCTGTTTATTTTTGAAAAACTCCGATTTTTACAAAAAATTTGAGTTTTGGAAATTAATAAAAAATGAACGCGACAACCAATTTTTAAAAAATCCTAAACTACATCCTAGAAAATATTATAAAGAATGTGTGGTATCAATTTAATCAAAATCGGTTGAGTAGATCTCGAGATATTTTGTGCACCCGTTTGAAAAGAGGGTCCTACTGGGCGATTTATATCTCCGCCATTAAACATTTTTTATTCGTTTTTTCTTAAGTTTGTTCATAAAACTATAATGTATTTGCGACAAATAAAAATATTTTATATATTGAATAGTCGCGTCAGAAATTTTTTTAATTTTTATACCTGTTTTTCCGAGCGCCAAGGTGGTATAACCCCTTAAGTGTAATAATATTAGACGGATTGGATAAGTTGATGGTATTATTAGTTGATTAATAGATCGCAGAAAATAATTCGTGTCGTTTAGCCAAAAATCTGCAAGCTCGTTTTCGAGAGAAAATCAACGAACTTGCTCCTCCAGTAGCTTTCGATCGATGAAAAGAATGTTCGTTTGTGAGATCTTATCGGAACTTTTCATACCTAATGCTCATATTATCGGCAAAACGTTAAATCTAAGGAGGATAACCAAAAACCCTCGATACGTGAAGTTATTTCACGGCTCACTGATTTTTTCCACTCGAGTTGTGGAATCGATTCGACGTAAATAAATCACTGATTACACGAATTTTCAGTATACACTTATATTCGTTTCCCAATTAAGAAGAAAAACTACGAATGCGCGACGGTAAAGTGTAACTTTGACTTGCGCGATTTTTGATTGCAGTGATGATACCAGTATCATCGACGGTGATTCCTCTGCCAGTTTACAAAGTCGGTTATGGTTTCGGCGTTACGTCGAAGGACAAAAAGTATCAATCATCGTACAAGCCGGACGGCGTGGTCAAATTGATTACAGGTGAGGCATGGACGAACACTTGTCGTTCGAGCGTCAAATCTAGCCTCGTTTCAATGTGTTCAATATAGAGCAAAATAACGCGAAAAACAAGAGATTTAAATATTATAAACAGGGAATGTGCATTCAACATTAGATCGAATGAAAACTCAGGAAGGCTATCCGTTTTTTACGTGTATTTCTAATTTAAACATTACGATCTATTGATTTTCTATTGATTTTTTATAATTATTTGTATTATGAAGCACCGCACAATGAATGGTGCAACATTTATTTAGCAATATCAATACCGAATGCCACATCATTTTAATATTGAATTCAAATTTCTTTAGAATGGCTATAAAAAGGTTTATGAATTTGTCTGTTGTTTAATGAATGAATTTAATGAACAACCGCATGTTAAACATACCTATAATTATCAATATTTGGCAAGTGAAGTTTTTCCTATTTTTCCTTCGAAACTGTTTACTTCACAGTAACCGCAATAATTTTGCTTAAACGTTTTCACTAAATACTATTATAATGAATGATTTCAAATGTGTGAAACGAAGGATTATACGAATAGATGGGCCACGGGTCACTCTGCCGAGGCAGAAACGAATGACGGAAATAGTAAAAGTTCATAGTCCCTACAGAACTCTGAAAGCGTGTAAAAGTTAACTTTGATAAATGGCTGTTTTCATGTGAATTCGTGGAAAATGAATCCTCCTTCATCAATGCGAAAAGTGGGAGAAGGAATATGGCAAGCAATAAGATTCGAGGATATGGGAGAAATAAAGCAAAAAATCGAAAGAGGAATAAAAATCAAAACGGAGCAGAACACCCAGACTAGCTAGTGCAGGATTGATAAATCAACACACTGCAAAGAGTATAATAGAAAAGGGAACGCAAAAATGGTAAAATACTGGGTGGTAAAAGAGTTCAAAGGGGAAACGAAGGAAATATGGCCAAGAATAAGGTGCGGGAATATAGGGGGAAAAGGGAATAAGGGATATAGGCACAATAGCTGCCGAATTTGCAGGAAAAAGGAGGGAAGTTTGGAACACATTTGTGGCTGTGAGGCGATGAAGACATAAATGAAAGCGGAAGTAGAGGAAAAGCTAGAAGATGTGTTGGAATACAAAGGGAGGGAAAGAACTACGGCAAAAAATAGTGGAACTGGTTAGGAATAATCCCGTCAAAGAGTTATGTACGAATGTAAAACAATTCGAGGCAAAGTTCATTCGTAAAGGATGGAGCGCAATGAGAAGGAAATTTCAGTGTATAAAATGCTGTGAAAACGGAGGCTTCTGCACGTAACGTGTAAGAACAAATGTAAAGGGAAGGATGTGAGGGGGGACTATTGTAAACACCTTCAAAGGGTACACCCTGGAAATAATACTACTACTACTAAATACTCCTTTAACCCAGTTAGAAAAGTCTCTCCTACTTTATTAGATCAATGGCGTGCAAAATTACTCTTTTTCTCCCACCAAAGTTCAAAAGTCCCCGGAGCACAAAAAATAAGTTTTTCGGTTCATTTGATAAATTCTTAAGGCGATAGCAAGCAAGCACAATCAGGTATTGTTCGTGCCAAAAAATTCACTTGAATTTGTCAATGTTTTCTTACAGCCAAAAAGCTTCTGGAGAAAAAAGCGTAAGAGCCGGCCAATGTTCGTTGACACGACGTTCATTCCGATTGCCATGGTCGCGTGTCGCACAATCGGTAAATGGAACAGCTTTCATCGTAGATCTGTTGGATCTACTCGAGGAGTTCGACGAATCTGCGATCCTGCAGATTAAACTCACGATTCAAACGACGGATAATGTACAAAATCGAAGGAGCTCCTCCCCCGCCCCCCCCCCCCCCTCTCAATGAATCTAAAAACTAACATCTCATCTAATTACAACCCGATCTTCGTATTTCAATGAGTTTTTACGATTGTGAGCGATCGTAACAAGCGTAGAAATAAGAGCTTCACACCAAAAACTAATTTATCCCAAAATCAAAGTTTCGCGAACGGGATATTGTTTATCCGACAATCGTGCGGCAAAAATATCAAACTTAGAAATGTAATCTTGTTTTTTTTTAAATACATTTTTTATTCGTCTTTGTCTTTTGCTTACATTTTATGGTTTCACGTGTAAATCAACGGATGATCGGTATACGTGATCACGTATTTCACGATGGCATTACGGATGCATGATGATCAAATGTGAATTACATTACCGAATGGATCGTGCATAATGGGAATGTTAATTGTGAATATCGTGAAGTTCATACCGATCGAATAGGATAATATTGTAGCGATAAGAAGAATCGCAATGTAACGCGAGCTATCATTTATTATGCCACTTCCATCGGTTGATCAGCTGTAAACAAGGAAAACAAAAAGTCGTCGTACATTTTCATCCATGTTCTCGTGTGTTTTCGAGAAGATCGGCCCTCGAATTCTCAGAGGGAAAAAAAAAACGATTACTCACGTAATTCGTTGAACAGAAATTCGTCTTGATACTCTTTCAAGAATTGTGTCGATCGGTTTTCATCCAGGAACAAAGAATAAACCCTCTTAACGTCTTCGATGCTAACCTAAAAGGTAATAGAAATACTCGTTTACGTATTGAAATTGTTACGGAAGAAACGAAGCGTCTTGTGCGCACCTCTGTACTTTTTCTTTTGCGACTAACAAGAGAGGCGGTAGTGATCAGTTGAATTGCGTATCTCAAGGATGTTTCAGACGCGATCCTCGTTAATACGGTGAGTGCGTCGTCTGCCATTTCACAGTCCTCTTCCTCGCATCTTATCTTCAAAATTTCTTTCAGATCCTTCTCTTGATAAGGGCACGTTGGTACGATTATCATACGATCAAGAAGATCGATAGGAATACCGTGAGGGCTTTTGTAGTTCGTTCCTCTGATCCTTGTGATACCTGGTTGATCATAAAATCATTAGAATTAGCGATTATCGGTGTCGTATTAAGGTATTCCTTTCACGAACCCGAATACTTAACAATTAACTGATTTTCGTCTACATTAAAATACACTAAAAATACATCCCAGTGGTGAAATTTCAAGCGAACGATGCAAACTTCTACGTCATCAATATCTGATGGAGCTTTTATGTTAAAGTTGATACAAAGAAGTATTCGATTCGAGGTGTTAGTGTTCAAAGTGTTCTGCCAAATATATCGTTAAAACTTTTTACCGACCTCTGTTGGTCGCCATTATAACAACAGGTGCCATTTCATTTTCCAATGCGCGATTGAGGAAGGAGAAACACTCGACGTCGAGCATGTGAACCTCATCGATGAAAAGTACACCGGGCACGATTTCGGCTTTGCCCTCTTCGCGCCACTCTGCGACTTTGCAGTTTATCTGATCTCGCACTTCGGACTTTATTTCACCCGTGTCACCGGAGAAGAGTGCCAAAAAACCGTGGGTTCGGCTATTTATCACGTCGATCTCATGAAGCGACACTGTGTGCACGACCTCTTTGCGTTTCTGTAATTCACCCTCGGGGCACTGTACGAAACGTGTCTGCGAGCCGGTAGCGTCGTAATCACGGGCACGGGTGAACGAACGGCCAAGACGATTGATCTTCCCGGTCGCCTTGTCGATCGTAATTACATCGCCAGCTTGTACTTTTTCCTTCATCAGACTGTCTATCATTTTGTTGCCGAGCTCGTAGATCGTCTCCATTTCTGTTGTTTTGAGGGTCAATTTTCCGACCTTTGCACCCACACCGGTCGCCGGTCGGTCCACCTGAATCTCAACCACCTCGCCCTCGATTATCTCAGTTTCCTCTTTGATCCTAACGCCAATGGACTTTCTGATGGCCTGAGTCAAGGCTTCCGTCTTACTCATCTCCAGTGAATAAATTTCCGAACCTGCCATCGCTGTGAATGGTGTGTCTTGTCCAAGGGCTTGAGCAAGACCCATTGCGATCGCCGTTTTTCCCGTTCCCGGTTGTCCGGCTAACAGCACAGCTCTACCGGCTATCTTGCCATCCTTGATCATCTCGAGGACAACACCGGTGGCTCTTCTAGCCGCCAGCTGCCCCACCATACCCTGGGATACCTGTGTGATTTGCAGCCGTTAATGCATCACTACTCTACAACGTGGCGAATTTTTTTACAAAGTAAACAATCGCTGTCTTCGTGTTTCGTAGGTAAATGGTGGAAAAAAGTGAGATGGAGAAAAAGTTTGAAGCACTTCCAGATGCGATTGAAAAGAACCAAAGGAAGACACAATACGGTAGGCTAAGCATATAAGAATAATATTTTGAATAATATTTCCGACATCAATCCATATGACAAAAGAATGTAGTTTTACAAATATTTTAAAATCCTTCTCATTCTTGGTAGAAGGTATTTACTTTAACGATTATGTATTATTTTTTTTTAGTTGGGCCATTTTGAAATTCCACATTTTCACATGATTATGGTTCATGTACCCAATGTGGTCTTTCAATGCCTTGGAAACTCTTAAAGTGTAATGTAGCACATTCCTAAAGAAGTTTGTTGAAATTTACAGTTTCTTTAGATATCTTGCACTTGCAAAAAAAGAAAAATATTTTTAAAAATAGCGATATTTGGATCGAATTGACACGTATTTGAAAAAAACCAAGTTCATTTGAAACGACAGAAAATGGATCTGTCCAACTATCGACGATGTGTTGCAAAAACAGATTGAATTACTTTTAGATTATATTGTAATGAAGCATCGATATTCTCAATTCCTTCGGTATCATTGTTTTCTGATTTTTGGTTTATAAAGGAGATCTAAAATAATCATTATTTTTGCTTCAATTTTATATTTCATTTAAGGTATTTGCAAATAATTCAACGTTCGTATATGAAAATTGTAAAAGTAATAATAGATCAATAACGTGATAGTGAAAGTTTTGTTTTGAGCTTAAAAATATTATGGAAATTTTTGAAAAAGTCGTCCGTACATTGCGAGGTTCGAGACTATCGGTAAGACCCAACCCTCTGATGTGAGAATGTGCGCCGATACGTTCGATTCTTGTGATCTCGCGAACTTCTTGAACTTTTGCTGCTGCGACGGCCTGGAAAAATAATTCGTCATACCTTATAGCTATACAAAGATTAATCCATTCGCTGAAAACTTAAAAACACGAAGTTCATGCGTTTCCCATAGGTATCGGAAGGCTAAGAAAGTTTGATAGAAAAAACGCGTTACCATAGAAACCAAAATTCATCAGGTCTAAGATCAATATTTTACTCACTGTATTGTTTCAATGCTAGCAAAATATTCATTTCCACTGCGTCATATAATTTTTTGTTGCCGATCTGTGTAATGAATTCATTATTTACGAAACCGTTTTTATTCGCCGTTTGAGGTTAGGGAAAGCGAGACTACTGACTACAGACTACAGAGACAATTCATTCTAATTGTCCTATTTATCCAAAAGGTTTCGAAAATAAATTCTTATCATAAATTCTAAAATAGAACTCTGAAAATAAAGTACAAAAGGCAATTAAAAATATATAGCTTACCGCCATAATTGACAATTGTTTTCAACAGAAAACTTCGGCGCGCGTGTTAACGACTCGGTTTCCGTTTTTCTTGTCTCCAAGCATGGCGGCGACCAGTCGTGGCGCTAACTTCACGCTCTACGTGAAGTTAGCGACACAACTTTCGCATTTCTAATTTTTTCTTTCTAATCGTTTGTAAGTGATTGTTAGAAGCATTCGAACGTTTGTTAGATCAGCTTTTCGTTAAAAAATAGAGAGAAAAATGACCGTTTAGTTAGCGCCACCTTTTTTATGTATATCGCCATTGACATTCTTTGGGGGTCATTCGATCCGAAATCGTTTGTAGGTGTCGAATATTCGATTCAGAACGTTTGTTCTAATTTGAATTTGAAATCAAGTAAGTTTGCGAGAGATAACTAATTTGCAGATACCCAGTGTTCTCCGAGACGGCTGATATTGGGGGAAAAATAAAAGACACAGCTTCCGCTCTGTTGAACGACGAAAAATGTCTTCCCCTTCGTTTACCTGCAATGTGATCAATCGAGGAGAAAACTTGGCCGTAGAATCCGTGGAATCATACAAGACGCAGTAGGCCTATTCTAAACTCGTTATAACGCGGTAGCGACAGTTTTTGTTATCGTTAGCTAACGACAGCCAATAGCATGAAGGATTACAGCAGAAAGGGCGCCTCATTGGCTGTTGCTAGCCAACGATAACGAAAACTGTCGCTACCGAGTTCTGTCGAGTTATAGAATCGCACTACAGGTTATGTGTTCGCTATCAAAACAACACCCCTCGATACTAGCGACACCAAAAATTCGTCTTCGAAAGTCGAGTCACTCCCACCACTGAAATTTCACCGAGTTTCCCGACCTTCATGTAAGATCGTGGCCGCAAGACATGTGTCACACGCGCGATTGGTAAAAACCCCACGGCCAAGTTTTCTCCGAGACGTATCACCTTCAGGTAAACGAATTTTTACCGACCGAACGTATGACACAAGCTTGAAAAGCATATCCACAAGGGGAAGTGACACCCACATATATGGAAATACAAGAGAGCGTCGATTCCCGCGCTTTGGCGCATACCCAGCGCCATCTGCGTCACCCGGGCAATGAACGAAGGAAATGTCGAAAATATCGTATTTCGTGGGTTGAAACCTACAAGAGATGTATGTATTTAATGTATGAACCCCGTGCTCGCGCAGTCTCTTCAGCGGCTTGAGAGACGACGATATATATTGTCGGTTTGACCTTTCTTAGGCTACCGTGACCTTCAATTCAGTCTCCCGGTGAGGCCTGTAATAATCTCGAGCGGTCACTCCTACGCTTACTTTCTCGCTTGGAACCTCCGTTTTTTTTTATACTACAATCATTCCTGTCTGGTTCAAATAAAGGTGAGTCAAACTTGTTTGTATGATAAATATGAAGTTTCAAACTTGAATCGTGCATTGGTAAAAGATTCCGTGTATGGTACAGTTCGAATATTTTGAAAGTGTTACAGTTAATATCATAACTGAAAACTCGCAATGTTTTAGGGAAGAAGGAAAACAAGTGACATTGATGTTGTACTTATTACCCAATCGGAGCGATCGAATATTTTGCGCCCGTATTGTATTGTTTCTTTAATTGATTGAGTTGTTATTTATCATTATTGATGATATTGTTGCTGTCGATTTTCTTGCTGCAATGTTAAACGTTGATTTTATCTTACAAATAAATTAATGTATACCATTTTCCTTTAAATTGCCAATTACATTATCATTGTCTTATCACGGGGCGTTGTATCGTTTTTAATTTCTGAGATAAAAAAAATCTACCAAACACAATTGACAATCGGGATTAAATTCATTATCTAATCATTTATTGAGGCTAAAGGTCATTATCTTACATAAATGAAGAATAAAATTAACACAGTTTCGTGCATTTGCAGCCGAGCGCTGATCAGTTATTAAATATTTGCAGATAATAATTTCTGAAACATGTCGCGGGAAAGAGCATCCAGACGATTTTACAGAGTTGACAGTTGCCATGACTTTGCGGAGATGATGGATCGTGGCCATACGGCCATGCAAGAAAATAGATGGAACTTCGAAGTAGCATGGGAAGTTGCCAACAAAGGTATACATTTTTTTTTTCAGATTTGGCTCTAACTACTTTTTTTCAATTCCTGCAGACATTTCTTGTCTCATGAATGGAAAAAAAAATTCAGAAATTGTATTCACATTTGTGAGTACTCTTGTAAGACATTTTTGAATGTCAACTAAATATTTTTATAGTAGGATAAAATTAATGGCTTATACATTTTTAAAAGGTACTCTGTAAATACTTTTATTTTAATATGAGGAAAGAAAACTTTATGTGCGATTAATTGAATGTTACAGTTGGTGGAATTTACACAGTCATAAGATCCAAGGCTTATGTATCTACAGAAGAAATGGGTGATCAGTATTGCATGATCGGGCCATACAAAGAGACGTGCGCACGGACCGAAGTTGAGCAGGCTGATTTTCCCCATGACAGTCCATTATACAAAGCTGTTCAAGTCATGAGGGATCAAGGATACAAAGTGAGAGAGAAATTCTTTTAATCAACCATTGCATTTGAAATATTGAAGAATTGTACTGAAACAATTGAACGGTTGTTTTATCATTGATCCAGTATTGTTGAAGTAATTTAACTTTCAAAAGGATCGATGCAATAATTTATTTTCCCAATATTCAATTGTTTTCGAAATTTCTGGGGCAATCTTCAGAGTATCAATGCCTCGTTGAATAAAGAATATAATATGAATTCAAAATGTGGCATGAACACAGATCAAAGTAGAATGATATCAGTTTTAAAAAACGTCAAGGTCCATGAACAAGACGAGTTTGAACCAGTGGATCTATGCTTACAAATCTTTAATATTGGCATGGCACGTTATAACGAAGCGGAATAGCTACCCAGACATTGCATTCATTCATTTGTTTGTACACGCGTAACAAGGGCCTAGTTCTGGCGATAATCCAAGCCTTGAAACTAATTTGATCAAAGGTCACGTACACCACCTCGTTGATATTATAAGCGTTTATACACGTAAAGTCTGTTTGACAAAAGCGGCTTGTACGGCGACATTTGTTCCTGGAAACCATTAGAGGGTAGATTCGAACGCGAGCAGGTAGCAGGTCCCTTCAGGTGGTCACGGACGAACCGCTATTGTCCGATAAATACGTTGAAAAAAGACATTTAGGCGAAAGATCTGAAATGTCAAGCAATTATTCCGACAGATTCGACTCATATGGAGGTCTTTCTCACCAAATTATGCCATGAAATTAGTGAAAAGTGGGTCTCGGAGATGCCAGTCGATTATTAATAGTGGAGGGGACTGGACCACTTATTATTAATGAAGCATCACCGTTTATATCATGTAGAGCCACGTGTGTTCTCGGTTTTCCACGTGTGCTTCAGTACTCTTAAAACTCTTCACAAAGTATCTTATGTTTTTTTTTGTTATTCATGAATTCAGGTTGTAACTGGAACTTGGTTGGTCGATGGAAATCCTCAAGTGATTCTCTTTGATATCGGAAGTGCCGCTTGGAAATTGGACGAGTATAAGCAGGAATTATGGAACACTTGCAGTCTCGGTATTCCACATTTGGATGTCGAAGCGAACGACGCAATTATTCTTGGCTACCTTCTTTGCCAATTTATCACAGAATTTCGGTAAATTCGATATCCTTGTCGATTTAAAATTCAGCGCGCAGGGAATGGAGTTTTCTCTTTTTTAAATGCTAATTTCGCAAAACAGTAAGGCTGCTGAGATTTGCTCGTCAGCGCAGCCTCGGGTTCTCGTGCATTGTCACGAATGGCAAGCGGGCGTTGGTCTGATAGCGTTACGAACGAGACACGTCGATGTCGCGACTATGTTCACGACTCATGCTACCCTCCTCGGAAGATATCTGTGCGCTGGAAAAACTGATTTCTACAACAATCTGAGCACGGTAATTTTTCTCATTGAAGATTATTTTGCCAACGAGAAGAATGAATTTTCCACTCGAAATACGAAAATTGTGTTGAAAAGAGGAGTTGATAATTCCTCTATGTTACCATAATTCAGAAAAATATGAAGTTTTCGTTTTATATGCACGAACCAAATAAAAATGCATCTTTTGCAGTTTAACGTGGACGAAGAAGCTGGAAAGCGTCAAATTTATCACAGATACTGCATGGAACGTGCGGCAACCCATCTCTGTCACGTATTCACGACTGTCTCCGACATCACGGGTTTGGAGGCAGAAAATTTGCTCAAGCGCAAACCCGACGTTATAACACCGAATGGTTTAAACGTAAAAAAATTTTCCGCGCTTCACGAGTTTCAAAATCTTCACGCCGTCAGTAAGGAAAAGATCCACGAGTTCGTACGCGGCCACTTTTACGGGTGAGTCGATGTGACCAGGCAATATAACGAAAAAAAGCAATTTCCTAATGAAAATTCTTTTCTCTATTCCACGCCAGACATTACGATTTCGATCTGGACAAAACTCTGTATTTTTTCACCGCTGGCCGTTACGAGTTCGGTAACAAGGGTGCCGATATATTTATCGAGGCGCTGGCACGTCTCAATCATCATTTGAAAACTTCAAAGCCCGACGTTACCGTTGTTGCATTTCTCATATTTCCCGCTCGCACAAACAACTTCAACGTCGAATCGTTGCGCGGACATGCTGTAAGTACACTAAAAAGCAAAAAAAAAAAAAACGTTTTCCTCAATAACTATGTCGCATGCGAAATTCGGACAAAATAAACTTTCACATCACACGTGTATTAAATGTTCAGGTTACCAAATCGCTGAGAGACACGATCAATGAAATTCAAGTTAAGATGGGCAAACGCATGTACGAGATGTGCCTTTCCGGAAGATTGCCGGAGGGTCAAGATATGTTGCTAAAGGAGGAAATCATAAAAATTAAAAGGTATCGAAAATCATTTTAATTGCAAAATGACCAGGGCGAAATGAAAAACAAACGCTATAGAATCTCCATTAATTAGGACACGTTAATTTTTAATAAATACTAATTCTCTATTTCTCAAACTTCATTTCTTAGGAAAAAAAAAAAACATAATTTCTACGATCCCTCATAAAGAATGCTTCACAAGCCCTTTGCGTTTTGCGGATCCTTTTTCTAAGCAACTTCGTACAGAGTATTATGAAAAAAACTGAATATTTTTAAGTTTGCGTTTGATTATTCTGTAAACACAAGTAAAGCATTTTCCACATTCAACAAACGAAAAAAACACTTCGAGCCGTGATAATGGGTATTATTATTTTTATGTAAAAGGTGTTTGTACGCCTTGCAACGGAATGGTTTGCCGCCAGTGACGACTCACAATGTCGTCGACGATTGGAACGACCCGGTGTTGGCCGCTATTCGTAGGTGCAACTTGTTCAACACGGTTCACGACCGCGTGAAGGTAACGCTATACGTTGGAACTTCCGTTCGAGAATACATGTTTCGCGAATAAAGCATTCGGTGCTTGACAATGAAAGCGGAAATGTTATGTTCTCACCCAAGATCGTCTTTCATCCGGAATTCCTTTCCTCGACAAATCCGTTGTTCGGTCTGGATTACGAGGACTTCGTTAGAGGCTGTCACTTGGGTGTATTTCCGTCGTACTACGAGCCCTGGGGCTACACACCTGCTGAATGCACCGTAATGGGCATACCGAGCGTCACGACTAATTTGTCGGGTTTCGGCTGTTTCATGGAGGAACACATTGCCGATCCTATGAGTTACGGTATATATATTGTCGACCGGAGACACATCGATGTGGAGGGTAGCGTTCGACAGCTTGCTCAATACATGCTCGATTTCGCACGTTTGAATCGGCGACAGCGTATTATTCAAAGAAATCGTACCGAGCGCCTCAGCGATTTGCTCGATTGGAGGAATCTGGGAATTGTAAGTTATCATCATTTTGTCGCCTTGTTTTAAATCAAACTTGAACCCTCTCATGCTCGTGTTCTTTCTGCATTTCACAAAGTCCGATATTAAAGACGAGGTTTTTTGGTTTTATTTTCCTACGTTCATTCGTCTTGCAGTATTATCGTCAGGCTCGAATAAAAGCCTTGACCGCGGTGTATCCGGAGCTCGCGGCAGAAATGGGAGACGGCAGTTACAATCGAACTTTCAATTATCCACGACCTCTCAGTGAACCTCCATCGCCCTCGTCGTCCCGCATAACAACACCCGCAGCATCTGTCCACGGTTCGGATGACGAGGAGGACGAAGTCGACGAGGAGAAAGAGGTGGGTTCTACAAGTTAACGACCCGCTCAACGACTCGGCCAACCTAAATAACTGCCTATTCATCGTAACGGTTATAGGAGGCTTACATTAAAATATGAAACTGACACACGGTCCACATGTTATGCAACCCACTAGACCAATTTACAACTATATTGCCTAATTTTTTGTTTTCATTGAATCGTTAAATTTCAAACGCCTCATCAGACTTATCAAAATTTTATTCATTATAGAGAACACATCTTCCGAAAAGGAAGAAAAAAATCTACGAAACAATATCGCAGCAAATTCAATGAACATAATCGCCTGTCTACAACCAATCTTCTTTTCTCATCCCTGTTAGCTACGTAAAATATATATGATAGCAAAACAAAGAAAAAAAATCGTCTTTTTCAGCTGGAAGAATTGAGGCAAGAGAATGGCAGATAAACAGCAAAACGCTGTCAACTGCGAAGGTGATTGTCCTAAAAACAACCATCGCGCACATTTAACTATCCACGAACTAGTGCCAAACTACGCAGCAATATTTTCAAGATCCGAAGTATCGTCGACAAAAATAGATCGTATGGTAATTTAGATTTTTTTTTATACATCCATTACTCTTTTCATTTACAGAAAAAAAAATACTGAACTCGCAATCATGTTTCTAAACGAACGATCGTATTGTGTTCGAGTAGCTAAACATTACCGACCAATTATTTTTACATTTTAATAATATTATGTTGCTAACATTTCGTTCGACCTATTCATCCAATTTTTACACTACTCTCATTTCACTCCGTTATAGTAGCATTTATGCTCGATCATACACTTGTAAATGATAAAGGACGATAGGAAAACTATGTGTTGTATGTGTGCGCACCGGACCGCTCTTTTTTTGTTTGCTCGAAAGCAATAGCTGTCTGTGCCATTCATCATGGTTGTTACATCGAGATAATTAGATTAAGTACTCTCACAAAAAAGTGTGCAATGTTTTATGATTAGAGAGAGATATATGTCGTATGAGAGATAATATGTATACAAATATAGAATTTAGATAATCGGTTATGTTATGTTTATTAAACTCGGTGTGCAAATAAAAACGTTTTTATCGCTTTTATTTTATGAATTTTAGTTTTCATTCATTGGTACCTTTTGTTATTTTCTTCGAACTCTGATAGAACGGAAAACAGTTACTCGTTGGACAGTTTCATGTGATATATTTTTTATATATTAATGATAAACGCAATGTACAAAACGGGACGCTGGAAAGTTATACAGGTTTTTTAAAATCATTTTTTCGCTTTTTTTTTACGAAGGAAACGTTACATCTGGCAAATTGCATAACGAGGTCGCGTTCTATTAGTGGATCGCAACTTCATATATTTATATATATACAAATTAGAATAAAAGCAATTAGCATACGGATTATTAAAATCTACGTCTTAACGCAATACAAGTCATAATGTACAAAGCGATGCAAATACTAAAGATAGTGTTAAGCAGGCCGATTCAACGATCAGTCCTTAATCGATACGTCAAAGAACAAAACATAAATATCAATGATTTAGAATGAGCGGGATATTTCGATGAGATGAAAAACGATTAGATACACCTACGGAGACCTAATGAGATTCGATATTTGATGATGTTTCTATAACGGCCTTCGACACTGTCAATTATTATCTACGGGTACATTTTTAATGATCTATAAAAAAAAAAACAACGTCCACACAATCGTTTGATACTAATTACAAAATACTTCATTCGCTCATTTACGAATTTCTATACCTCGTTATGTCTAAGGTTAATGAATAATCGGTGTGTAAAATACATAGTTTTCATTCTATAAAGTTACGACTCTGTTCATAGGATAAAAAATAAATTATCGTTTTTGTTCTCAATGCGAGACGATGATAACACGCGCGAATGATTTTTCTTCAAATGAATAACATGAAACGCGAAGCTACGATGGAATGCGGCTTTTTTCAGAAAATATTTGACAGACTTGACGAAACGAGGATTTAAAAATGTTATGCGATATGCAATTCGTCGACAAATCGACACACACTGCTGTTTTTTTCTTTTATACTAAATGGCACAAGTAATATCTTATACAATACTTCGGGGGATTTCAAGCGAACGGCGTTGTACTACATGAGACAAAGTGTGACGTACGGTTTAACGATACTACGGGTATAAATAACACGCGTTTTTAATACTTTGATGCAATATCTTTTATACGCGCGATTTCGATGATTTCCAGGGACGAAAAAAGAAACAAGAAAAACACAAATCGAATGGCTACTTATTAATTGAGCACAATGATAATACAAAACCTGAAATTTACGGAAATCTCTGCAATTATTAAAAACCACAGATTCGTACATTTTATTGTTTTTTTTTTCTCGTTCTCTTTTCACCCATTAGTATTTTCGTTTTTTTTTGTTACCTACAATTACGGGCTTACGTGGAAAAATATGTCGGTATACGTCAATTCCTATGACAAAATACATAGTTGTCGCTATTGCAAGCTAACACTTCCTTCTTTAGGCTGGTGAAGTTATCGTTTGTATTTTCATATTATTCTTTTTCAAAGTTGTATTATCTCGCGTCTCGTATTATTATTGCGAGTCTCACGACCGGGTACCTCGCACGCACGTTGAGAGGGAAAAAATGTCAAGACTTCAAACCGCGTTGTTAATTCGTTTTGTTTTTTAGTTTCTGTTTCAAGCTGCCCTATGAAGCCCACGTATCGTTTTTTTTTTACCTTTTACGCAATTGATTAATAACTAGATGCTTCTGTTACCTATATACCCTCTCCTTCTTTACACACATTCCGCATAATTGGCAAGTTTCATACCACGTAATCAGCTGACGAGAATTATCGTTGCTCTTGTCCAAAATAACGAAGGAGCTTTATTTTTACCTCTTAGTTGTTTAGACCATAGGTTTCGTAAAGCCTTTGGTTAATCAATGTGTATATATTGAAAAAAAAAACAGAAGCCACACACTCACTATTCGAATACCATTCATAAATACCACGCGATATTTTTGATATATACGCATCTGATTAAGTTGACAATCTAGCCTACTAGTCTTTAGTAATTGGCATTTCACGGCGTATGGCCTTAAGTTTAGTAGCAATTGTAGTTCGAATTCTGACATAAATGTTTTCAATAAATACGACAAACTGGAGCTATTGAAATCAAACGCCACACCTGGGATATCGATTCCAAAATTATTTTTCTTCAGATCAAAAACGTTGTACCCGTGACAACTCGTGCAAGAGCATTTTAATATTTTTTTTTCTTCTAAGGAAGCACCTCAAGAGAATGTTTCAGAACTTCAAAGATTCCCTCATTGGCATATCTTCTTTTTTTTTTCGTTCATCCGTTCACGCGAAACCTTTTGTTTCAGAATCGAACGGTGCGAGTGACGACGACATTGACATTAGTAGACCGGGACTGGGTTTTTCAGCGGCGTATCGATCCTGCTTTTTGTTTTACTAAACTTGGTGCATTATTTAAGTAATGACTCGTGACAACGTTGAAGTTAGACCGCTCTGCAACTCTCATCGAACACTTCGATTCACTCTTAATCACGCAATCTCTCCTTATGGCCCAAAAACATAGTTGCTGAGTAGATCGAAGAAAAACTAAAAATCACTTTTAATTCGCATCTTCGAAATTTCACGCCTGAAATCTAAAGTTTTTTTTTTTTTTTGGCAACGGATATCGACGGAAGGAAAGCGTAATCTTTCTTTTCTTTTCTCGACGACATACGTTAACAATCTCGTGACAATGGAGATATTATCTTGAGGTACATTGTTTTTCTTTTCTCCCTTTCGTTCTGTTGTTACATTCGTTTCGTTAGCTAAGTATTTTTTGTTTTGAATTACTGCACGGGCCTGGCGGCGACTGGACGGATATTTAGGTGTGATTTGATTGGTTACCAGTCATTCTCTGTTGCATCATGCTGAGCAGTAGCTCGGAGTACTGTTGCATCATATTAACGACTTTTCCCTGATCCTGACCAGCAAGCAATTCCTGAAATTTGACAGTAGCCTCGTTGGCACTCACACCGTCAGCTCCAACCTCGTCAACGTCACCTTGGCTTGTACCAGCGGCTACCACAAGACGTAACGTGCGCATTGCCTCATTTACTGACGATTCCAATCCACGCAACATAGTATCCCTGTCTAGCGTTTCCCCCGATGAATCTCCACCGCTGTCTATTGTTAATCGTTTGTAAAGTTGTACAACGTTGTCCGCTGTACGCGTCAGCTCGTCGGCAATCGTATTACACAATTGTGTTGATACTGCGGATAACAAAGAGTTTCTCATCTTCAATATTTGCAAACGCGCATATGCTGACGTATTCTTTACTATTTTTTGCTGTACCAACAAAAAAAAAGAATCTAGTCAAATTTTCATATTGTTCCATCAAGGAGTGTTCAAACTTCTCACACATTAATGTTCTAAAATTTCCCAGCTCTTAGAAAAATGTTAGAATAGTATTTTGGTACAGTTTGTGAAATTAATCGTATGAAACGTGAATAATGAGCAAGGAACATTATTGTTTTTTTTTGTTTGATGCCCCTGTCATGCTGATCAGACATTGGTCTTGAAAAGTTTCCAAAGCGTGTCTATGGGAATATGCAAAGTTGGTGACTTTTATCGAAAGAAATATCCTTTTTTTTTTTAAAGATATTTCGACTGCTCAAAAAGCGACAACGTTTCGTATGAAATTTTTGTATGGGAAATCGTAACTAGTGATTGGAACAGATATTAACTGATAAATCTCTATTACCAAGCTTTTACGACGATGGGTGGAAGTAAAATGGAAAACAAACATGAAAATATAAGAATCATATACATAATATGTACGTGTGTATGCGTATATAGATATGTATGTATATTTACAATTTGACAATAAAGGCGTGCATCATGCCGTTTGAATTTCACTTCGTTCCTAAAATCTGTACGAGACCATGCTATTATTTTATGATTTAATATAGACTCGTGATTAACAAAGAATTGAAGAATTCTATGCCAGGATTCAAACAATAACAAAAATATGTATATATCAAAGTTTTTTTTCAATGGAAGAATGATGCTTTCAAGCGTTGATAATCCGATCGATGGAATGAGCAGTGCTGGGTGTAACGTTCAAAACACAATACGCAATATTCAATAAACAAACTGTTGAGGTTTGGCTAGCATAAAATTTAACACGAAACATTCAGAATTGCTGGAACAGTTTTGCATTTTTTGTTAACAAATAATGATCCTGGCTTCTAGAAATAAAAACTACAGACTGACAAAACTAGTCTGTAACTAGTTAGTCTACAATTGATTTTTCTTTAAAAAAAAAACAAAGTAGGTTCAATCATAGCATGATCACTTACAAATTTGCGTGTTTTTATTTTGTCAATATATGTGTTATTATTAATTTTCACATCACAGCATTCTCAATAGGCGGCATTAGTTTACCTAGTCTGCTATCCGTGTCTACTGTAAAGATTAAATATACAAGTTAAACCTGATTACAAGTTGGGGAATACGTTATCGCGATTAATGGTAGGATTAGTTAGCGCGTAATGACAGGGATCAAAGCATCGAGATCGAAAAGAGAGGAGAAAACAGGAATGCATATATATGTATGAGGATATATTTTTTTCTGTAATGATACACTCACACTCGGCACTGGCAACGTCGATAGCACGATCAGTGTCTTTCACAGGGAGCTCTTGAGGGCTCGGTTCGAGTTGATTGCGACTCGCTACTGATAGCCTAGCGGTACCTTGACCAACAACTCCGCTCGTTCGACCATTCGTAATGACTGTACCCGAGCCAGATCTTCTCATGGTTCCGCCAGCGATGCTCAAGCTAGGCGGAAAACAGTTGAAAAGAATGGAATGAGTATATACATAGAAGTACGTAAAACATGGCTAATCGACCTAACGAAAGTTCGAGATTCGCCGTATACTTTGCGATGTATTAATTTATGTAATAGAAGATAATGGGAATAAAGTGGCCGAGTGCATGTCGCACTATGGATTGGCGTTCCGTGGCTTGGTGGGTACCCACATAATTGCCATACAATACAATCTCGTTAATACATTTTTATCATTTACACGTCAAATTTCTCTGACCCCGGAAGATTTCGCCTATAAAGAATGTAATGAAGCTTAATTTTTACGTTTTTCGCGCTTATACATTATTACATATGTTCCACAGCGTCCGTTTCGAGATTCATTTCTTTTTCTCTGTTATACATTAATCAGTGTTCTGCGAAAAACAGACAAGTATAAAACAATTTTTGCAAGCCATAACTTGATTTTTTCAACTGTAAAACTCTGGGATCATACTTTTTACGCATGTACTTAACTGTGATTACATATCTTTTATTAATACGAACATGTCTGCTATTTACTAGTCTGAACCGTTAAAGCTTTAATGTTACAAACTCGCATTAAATAAACATTCTAAACGAAAATAAAAAAAAGTTGATTTGGTCAATTATTTCATTACTACTGTTCAAATTTGCAACTGGAAAACCAAATACCAGCATAATAGAGGTATTGTTATTTTAAAAAACATCGCGACATTCAAATGCTAAAGAGGTTCAGATACATGCTGTATTTCACTTCTACGTTATTCTCATTTATACGTCATACTTGCTGTACTCCTTGGAAAACGTATAACTAAAGTTTCACTGTTTTCAGTTAAAATTGAAGTGCAGGGATCGCGTACTTTTTCGAATATTGTGGAAAGTACTGTGAAAGTCCGAAAAATATAGCCGTAAAGGTCGCCAAAGTCGTGAATGAGCGAGAACGAGAAATGTACCTGGCGCTAGAATGATCGATGCTGATACTCCTTGGTCTAGGCGGAAGTGCAGGCTTTCCTCCATTTCCATTCGAGGACGTGTCCTCCGAGCTAGAATCTTCCTGATTTCCAACTTGACTTAGATTCACTGAAAATTGATATGAAATAAAATTTCGTTTGATCGAGTATGATAAGGAAAAATAGGAGAATAGACAATTGACAATCGGGGTACCACTTGAATAAGCTCCCTGCATGCCTCGCCTCCTCAGTACCAGAGGAAGATTATTATTGCTCGACGATGAATTTGGCTTTATTTGGTGATTTATTTTGTTCTGCGAACTTATCGTCGGCCGCATCAGGCCGCTCATTCTATTGTTCGTCGGCTGGTTATTCCAACTTCTACCACCGACGGCAACGCTGGCATCGGATTCGGAATCGCTCTGCTGCAAAATAACAACAACAAAAAACCAAACGTATTGTTTTTTCAATAATTTTTGTTGGTGCTTCATCAACTTACCTGATTCAGTACTCCGACACTGCTACTTCGCGTCATATGAGACGGATGATTCTTAGTCGACACGTGCCTCGACTGGGCGCTTGAATTCCCATTTCCGGTGCCGCTTCTCGATGACGCGTTTACATTCCTATTGCCTAATTTTCCTGAAACTACAAATAAATTATACAATATCCAGGAATCACGAGAATATTCGGGTACGGTGTATCGGATAGGAGAAAAAAAAATGGACTCGAATTATCGCAAAGCGATGAGACAATGTTTATCGAAGAGTTAGGATAAATTTGAAATGAATTGCGGATAATTGAAAAAAAAAAGTTTCTTCTGTAGCCGCAAAAGCTGTTTGTGAAAGCCAAACGGATCTTGATTGCGAGAATAAAAGAATGTTACGTAGAAAAAATAATAATAATTTGTAGATGTTGCATAAAAATTATAAGAATAATGCGGTATACAGAATGGATTTAAAAAAAATGATAACGGCATTAATGATAATATCACTTGCTATATCTTTTTTTTCAACTGAATATTCGAGATACTCCAGTCGATACGAAAATAATGAGAAAATGGTCCATAGTTCATATTCAAAATAATGGATAAGAGAATCGAATTCGAATATGAAATTTTGACAACGAGATCTAATAGAGTCGTACGTGCAATATTGAAATGATGCATGTGTTGCGAACGTGTATCGGATTGATAACTCCTATAGACATTGACGGGAATCAATTTTTAAAAAATGTAGATATTCTATTCTCATAAATACTAAGTAATGCAAAAAGGGCGGGAAGCTTAAGGGGGTACCTTGTACTGGGCCATGCAGTAACCGGTTTGGTGGGCTGGCGGAAAGGTCGCTCAGCGAGCAGGCACGTCTCATGCCACTCCCTTCCTCTTCGCTGTCGACAACTTTTGACGACAGTCTCCCCCCATTACTGGCAACTGTTGACAACACGCACACTCATGCACTGCTCTACGTAAGGCTAGTGTTTATGCTTTGCGAAGGTAGCCATTTCAATGAATGAATAAATTAATAAAATGTTATTATCATTATACTCGCAAAATTTTGCAGCCCGCTAAAATGTTGCAAATTTACGGTATCCTTTGACAAGGATTATTTATAAGAACAACTCGTAATTAACAATTTTTGCAAGTATAACGATAGATGTTTCGATTGATTGAAAAATTGACGGAATTAAATTAATTTAAAAAACTTGTTTTATCAATTTGATTAGTTTTTTTTGGGGAATCAATGAAGACGGATTGGAGAGCATCGGTAGGAAGTTATACATGGGAAAGGGAATCATGCGGTATAGTACGAAAATCATGCCAAACGAAAAAATAAAAATCTCTTCAAGCGCCTGATCGATACATATAAATCGCATACAAACTGAGAAGTAACTCGCCGTTGCCTTTTATTCTCATCGAAACGATGAGAAAAAAAATATTCGTAAGTATCGATGCTGTGTGTAATATTTGGTTACATTGCGTGATGATGTCTTGTCTTTCTCGTTTTTTTTTCCACGTAGGTAGATGAAAAGTCACGCTATTAGGAGCAAAAAAATCATTCTCGACATCGATGAGTTTTATTCGTGCCGGGTCCGGTGCTAAATAGTGAGTTGATTAGAAAAAAAAAGTTTTCGGCGTTAATGAGTCTATGGTAATGGCAGTATGTAAGTGAATTAACGAAGCCTTGAGCCCACTGAGACATATAACGTGCGACGATGAATATCTTTTATACGCACATCGATAAGGACACTCGACTACTAATCGTTCACTACTGTACAAAAAGGAATTTCTCTCTTAACGAAGGAGTATTCCACGAGTACTCGATCAGTCTCTTCGCTGAAGGTATGCGATGTTCGCTTGGCTTTTGAATTTACGTTCTTTTCATGATTTAATGAACACACCGACTCTACTGGCCTAATTACTGTCACAATGAAAGCTGATTTTCACCACGGTTTTATTAAATATATTCTTTATAATTTTTTGAACGTCGAGGGTGAACATGCACCGTGAAATGTTGATGATAAGTTCTCGAGATCTGAAGGAGACGCGAAAAAATTTGACTTTTCAAGATTTTCTATGAATTTGGAAATGGAAAAGATTCGAATAAAAAAAATCACTCCTAGTCTTTTGGATTTTTCAGTGACTATAAATTTAAAAAATATCATATTGCGGTTCCAAAATTTTTATATTAAAGTGACGAAGATATTTTTAAAAAATCAATTCATAGTCGTGATTTAGAAAGTCGTCGACACGGTAAATAAAGAAGAATCCGCTACAGTTCAATTCGCCACTCTGAGGTGGCTCTTTAAAAAATAAAAAGATAGAAAATACTAAGCGAATATCGAATTCGCGAACCCTCGTGTGAGAATGATCCTTGCACGCTTGGAACGCACCAAAAGAAACAAGAAAAGATAAAATAAAACAGAACTTTCTTTTTGGGAGTTTCTTTGGGCGCTTGTAATACCTGCGAAGTGATGCTTCGAGGGTAGAATATCTTGACTGATAGTCGGCAGTGTCTTGGTCCACTTCATCTGGCATCGCGATGCCGGTGGCCACATTCTTTTCGGTGAATTGGCGCAACTCGAGGCGGGCGTCGAGGAGCTACTTTCCATAACGGATCTCTCCATTATCGTGAAATCATTGTAATCGCTTTCCTCACCACCCGAATTACCGCGTAATTCCCTTCTCGTGATTGAGCATCTGGTGTCGCGTTCTGCCTCGAGTTTCGCAAAATTCTCGCTGTTCTCGCGACACGCGGTCATTCTCAGGTGTTTCTCTTTCATGAAATATTGTTCCCGTCTCACCAGGTTCTCAAATTCTTTCGACAAGAGTTTGACGGTACCCTCGATGGCTCTGGTTATTCTTATATCGACGTTCCCGCTATCTGTATTATCAATTTCTTTCATCGTTCTTATTTCGTCTTTGGAAACTTTCGTCTGGGGATCGTGGCCCGGAGTCTCGTTAGAATTGGGAACGTCGTTGGGCTCGAGGGAATCGTATGTCTCGAAGGTGTCCTTCGTTGGTATTTCGTTCTCGAAACGGGCAATAGTACGCTCACACGGGGTGACTTGATTGCTCAGAGCAAAAGTTTCTTGACTCGAATTGCAGGCTTCGGTATTGTATGGATAGTCATTTTGCACATGCTGGGTGGCACGCATCGGTACACCGTAAAACGGTTTGCGGATGATTGGTTCGTCGTGAGACTTCGCGTTGTAAGAATCGATGATTTTCGAGTCGTTGGATTCATCCTTGATTTGACGATCGCTGGTAAATTTTTCCTCGTTCTTGTACTCCGTGTGAGTGATACTCGAGGATCCAACAGTGTTATTGTCCGTGCACGGAAGATTTTTCAAGCAAATCGTTCTCTGAGTGGGCGATTCGACGCTGTACTTGTTCCAGGCCGGCCTTGCGCGATTTCTCATGCTCTGAGTGCGCGAAAAGTTTCTTTTCGGTTTGGGTGGCTTGTGAGCGACGAAATCGTTTAGTATCAGCATAGACTGAGGCTCTTTCGTGGACGCCTTCATGCTATTACCGCGCGATAGTACCTCGGCCTTTTGTCCGACTCTTTGATTCGTTCCGTCGCTCGTGTCGTCGACGTTGAACTCGTAATAGATGCAAGTACGATTTGGACGAAAATTTTCCTCGGTATAACTGATCCTGGCCTCGCTCAGTCTTGTGTCCTGCAGTGATTTTGATCGGAATACGGCGCGATTGAGTGAAGGCGCGTCAATTATTTCCGTGTTGTCCGAAACATCGTTGATAACGGTGTTGTTGGGGTTTGCATTGTAGGTCTCGGAATTTTGTCGCTTTCGCTTGTAGTGAGAATCGAAAAGCATCTCGAGCGGCGCTGATTTTACGAGAGAGTCGGAATCGTCGGTCAGTACGCTCTCGGTGCTCCGATGATCGGCGTTTTCCTGCAGAGGGAACATCTGATAATCGGACTCGTCGGTCAGTATGCTCTCTTGGCTACGTCCGGATTTGCGTCTCGACAGGAAGAAGCTCGCGCTCGAGTGTCTGTCGTTCTCGTAATTCGTGCACTCGAGCACGTCCGGTGCATCACCACGACAAAACGACTCGACCGAAGCATCCGACAATATACTCTCCTGCGAATGTGTCATTTGTTTGTTTCTCTCGAGACCGGGATAACCCGTGTGATTCGTATGGCCCACGGGTGTATGAAGATCAGCGTGAATATTAATGTGATACTCGCTGACGCATCTGCGCGGTGGATTCTTGAAGTCACCCTCCAACGAGTCGTCGCTGAAATTGCCGTTTCCCTCGTTCCCGTCGTCCGACAAATCGCCGGAAATCTCGACGTTCCGCTCATTCATTGCGGGCAAACTCTCGAACGATTTTGCAATATTCTCAATTTCCTCCTCGTTGTCGTCGAGGCCGATGAAGTAACTGCAGGATCGTCGCTTTTGTGCGAATCTCGCGAAACGATTCGCGTTTTTACGGCAATGTTCCTTGAGAGCTTTTAATTCCTCGCAAACCGGCGATTCGGGCAACGAATGATTCGTCTTGTTTAAGGACAGCTTGTACTTTTCAGTTTTCTCAAGAGTAAGGGTTACCGGGCGAGTAGGATATTTGATCCCCGAACGTTCCGTTATACACGACATCGTTTGGCTCTTCGGCAAACGTGGATTTTCGTTTGACAAATCGAGTTTCGTAAAAGCATTCCCAACACCGATAATGTTAGTATTGTTTTTTCTTGGCTTTACATTGGGCTTTAGGTTTGGCTGGGGTTTGCGGGAATTAGTCGAGATTGCGTATTTCAACGGTTGCGAAGTTCTTTCGTTACCTGTACCAATTCTGTTCGAACGATGATGCTTGTCCGGTATGTGACTGCTTAGATCCGATATACTCTGACTCGTTTTTAACGATGATCTGTAGCCAACCTGTTGAAACGTCATTCATCGTTTCGAAAATATGAAATGATTGTTCTACAGTACTTGAAATAAATTGTAAAATAATGAGCGTACTTCTGTAAAGTGATGTTGCAAAAGTCACGAGTCATCCCGTTAGGTTTCCAAATATAAATTTTCTTAAGCTTAGACTATTCATTTCTATTTAAAGATTACCCTAAAGTTTTTAATACGGAAACAAGCCAGTTTCTCGATCTATACATTTTTATACAACTGGGGCACTGCGAAAGTTTGATACCAATTGTGAAGTATAGATTTTGTGAATCTTTTAAGTTTGATTTCACCTCAAAGAAAATAAAACGTTTGCCTAATCTTAGATAACTCATCGTTCAGAGATGGACTCACGCTCTGCAACTTTCGTCTCGTTTCTTCGATTCGCCTCTGAAGTTCTTCCCGTTTTTTCGTAACGTCTGTGTCGGTCCGCGAGTGCTTCGTTGCGTTGACAACGGCTGTATTGCGAGTTTTATTGCTCTGATTTTCACCACCGCCAACACTGCCACCGCTGAGCCTGTAAAGAAAAAAATTATGAACGAACCACGCAATACTCGAGAGTAAAGTTTGCAAAAGCTCTGAATGTTTTGACAATTCCTTTCACCCGTATCTCCTCAGTGAATAAATATAGAGAAAAATGTTTATTTCAAACGGATGAAATGACTTTAGAGCTTACCTGCCATGGAATTGCGAGCTTATACTCGTGTTTTTTCGATTCGTCGGCTCGTCGGCACCGCTAAGAGACTCGAAAGCATTTTTAAGATATTTTTCACGTTGACTAGCGAGTTGATCGAAGCCCTCGGAGCTCGCCTCCGAGAGCATCGACAAGGGATTTCTCTCGGCACTCGGTGTCGATGCACCGCCCTCCGAGTCCGAATCGTCTTGACTACCGGACGCAGTCATCTCGCTGGCTCGACCATTTTCGCCTCTGGGCTTCTTGCTGCGCCTCTGCGATCTGTAAATATCGAGTGTTCAACATTTTCAGAGAAACTCGCGAATATTTTTTTTCAAACGTTTTTGTACGTCGTACAGAGAGTAAGAAAAAGTTCCCCAAAATATGTAATTGGAGAAGCGTTTTTATCCCATGTACCTCGTGTCTATTTACGAAATATTAGAAAAAAAAATACCATTCGTAATACAGAAGATAATATGAAAATTGAATGGTTTACCTCCGAAGTTCATCGACGTCCATTGCATTGACTTTGAACTGATTGGAGACCGTGTCTTCGGGTGGTGGATAATACATGAGACGATGATGTGACTTTTCCGAACCGGTTGTGCCATTCTCACCCTCGGAATAATCCTCAACGTCACCGTCGTGCTCGGTACTCTCGTGATCCTACATTTCGATTTTTTTTTTCGTTGCGAAAGGAAGAGAAAAAGAACGATCGTATGGAGTCGGATGCATGCTTAATTTACAGCGCAATGATAGAATTATCGTTAGAAAGATAAAGAAATCATGAGTAGAACATTGAACAGAGAGAAGCGTGAAATTTGATCGATACGAGGAGTCTTCGAGTGAGATTTTGTTGATATGAAAGTAAGTAGAATAGAAAATGATTCCGTTATAAAACTCTATGTGAAGTCGAAGCGTCGGATACTTCTTTCTCTTTTTGAGTTGGGGCACAATTGCGACATGCTTGCATTTAAAAAAATACAAATTAGAATACAGATCGGGCAAATTAGAGACTTGTGCATTGCTCGCTGATCGTTTTTTATTTCGCAATCGAAAACATCCACTCTCAGAATGCGGAATAACGTCGCGAGGAAGTTTCCAACTTTTTAATATGCCTGATTTTCTTACTAAATTGTATCGTATGCCAATGCAGGCGTCCCGTAAATTTTCGTTGATTCAATAAAAACCCGTCCTTAATAGAACTCTATTATGTTTTATCAGCAAGGAATCGACGAGTGTACCTCGAACTTGAAACTGCCGAGGCTGCTGTCGTCGGTGTGATGTCGACTCCTTGATTGACGCGTAAATTCCGTGATATTGCTACCTCTAGTTATTGTCACGCTACCACCCATCACCTACGTGAGCGAATCGTGTGCGATAAAAATCAAACCGGCGAACGAAAATAAAATGAACGAAAAGAAAACAAAAAAGAATTATACACTGCGGAACAGTGCGTTATTAATGAGGTATTGAAAACCAAAAGATCGATGGGGTGTTGCCAAGCGTTTATAATCAAATGGTTCATGCAATAAGGATTTCAAAGGGGCGTCGAGTCGCCTAAGAATCACGAGCGCAGCACCAAGTTGAACAATCGGGCGCACAGAAATTTCGGAAACTTGGAACACTTGAAAGTAATGAAACATTTTCTTATGAACAACATAATTGTTATCGTTCCAGTTTCAATTTCTTATCAAAGTGTTCATACGGATGAAATTTTTGTTCGATTGCACTTTATTGCGAAGATTTTTGGCGCCGAGCGATCGCAAAAATTGAGAACGAGTAAAAGCAAATTTGTATTAACGATAGACAAATTTTTTTAGGCAGTATTCTACTCTACAAATTTGAAAAAATCGATTTTTTCTGGCATTTTGGTAAAGTATAGATTCTTATGAATATGTCCTTATAAGGAAATTTCGAAATTCCCAATATTTACAAAGTTATAGCGGACAATCAGAAAGTTCTAAGGAAGCTAAAACTGCTCGCAGGGAAGAACGAGCTTTATAAAATCATAATTTCAAAGTCGAGGATGTCACTTTTTACGAGGCCGGAATGTCCGATTAATATAACGTGAGTATAACATGCCATTAGACGAATTAGTAGTTGCGGTTGTCTGAAATTGTACTCAAAATTACAAACGCGTTTTTCTCGAAACTACTTTTTTCCAACCCGGTTGACATAAAATCTCGAGTGCTTTTCAACCGATTGACTTTAAATTTGGTATGGCTCTTCATTATATATCCCTTTATCGTCGATACTTTGGACGTAGAGAAATTATTAGTATCACTATTTAAAAAAATTTAACTTTGAAAAAAATACGGCGAAAAGTTTACTTTTTTTTCAGACGGCCGGCATTGAAATTTTTTTTTCTCTGGTACCTGCTATATTGACATTCTTATTGATCAAGAAAATTGGTTTGATTTCTGTTTTAGATCAATGGGAGCTTTGGAATCATGTCAACCGCCTCAGCCCTTTTTTTCACGGCCATATTTAAAGGCTTATAACTTTTTCAATTCTTTTTTTTGCACAATTTTTTTGTAAGTTTTTGAAACATCAATTAAAAGACTAAAAAATGGATGATAAAAATATTTCTTGTTTTTTTCATCTAGCCTGAAAAAACGTCCAAAATTTAGGCCCCTAGACTAGAATACTGCCTTAACTAGGTTTGATCTTCGTATGTGTACGATAGCTCCATTCTCATGATTTACAAGCGATTCGATTACCAAGCCACGAACAATTATTTTGCGATAAACGTTTCTGTTAGTACCTGTTTCGTTTCATCAGCCAATTCCCTGTAACTATCTGGACAAGGCTGAAAAACTTCTTCTTCTTCCTAAAAAAGAATGGTATTACGATGATTCCGTTTGTTACCAGTGTTACTCGTATTGTTAAACGATATGAGAGTTAATGTGATTTTCTAATCGACGTGTAGCCTCAATACTAAAGTTGGCAAATTGTGCGAGGACGAAGAAACAATAATGAGAAAGTCTTTGAGATAAATGTAGAGCTAGTTCCAAAATAAATCGGTTATTTTCATATAATTATTCGTTGCTACATTGAGTAAAACAGACGAGTAGTGAGAATAGCGTAGCTATTATTATCACGTTGTCAGTCGACATTACAGCGGGCAAAGTTTTGACGAAGTAAACGATTGATCAAATAAATAAATAATTGATAGATCTGAGTAATCGTGTACGAATAATTGGGCAAACGTTGGCTTCATCTGGAAGGACTGACCCTTTTCATGAGAATGGTATCGCGTCGATAATCGCTGCTGCATTTTGTCTCTGTGCCGCTGTCGATCGAGCTGTCCTTCGAGCCACCGCCTCCGCCACCGCCGTCGGACTCGTTGCCGCTTCGCGGCGGCGGGAATGGAATTATTTCGTCACTGTCGAAAACCGATTTAACGCTGATACCGTCGCCCTGTTGGACCCTCTGTGCCCAGCGTCCCTTCGGCAGATCGACGCTCAAAGATCTCACGCCAGAGTTCACGGACGAGGTCTCGGTCGTGCTGGATGTTGTGTTTATTTGTTTTTTCGCCCATAGCGGTAGCTGTCCAACGCTGAAGCGATAATCAATCCCAACGCTTTGTGGCGAAGGATTCGCGTTAGGATCCAAAAACTCTGGTGGCGGTGAGCCAAAGGTCTCATTGTCCAGCTGGATACCGATGCCGGTGCCATTTACTTGGGACAATGGCCTTCTAACGAGACAAAGCAAAAGAAAACGATAATTATGATCGTCACTGACGTGTTTCCTGCAAACTAGGTCGTATTCGTAACTAATTTTTTAGGCCGTAGTAGAGATATTAAAAAAAATGAACCGGGCAGCAGCTTGTCGAAGTTTCGTCATTGAGAAGTGAGAACTATTTCTGACAACGACGCAAGTGACATTGTTCTGTTATATATTGTTGGAACATGTCCCTGAATTGCTGAATGGGGCGCGAAAATATTTATCTCCTATGACCAGAGATCAATGATATAGATGGAAAGAGGGAATAATGCAATACTTACTTTCCGGCTCGCATTGCCTGCTGAGCTAGTCTTGCCTGCATAGTGACCACCATGTCGTGAGGTACGCGCCAGACGAATACGCAACCGTCGCCGCTCGCCGAGACAAGATGACGACAATCGGGACTGAAACGAAGACCCGTTACGAGCTCCGAGTGGCCGAGCATCGTTGCCATACACTCGCCGCTGTAATAATCGTAGACGCAAAGCGTTTTGTCGGTGCACGACGTTGCGACGTATATGCCGGAGGCGTCTGTCAATAAATATATTCGATAGAGAGAATGAAAATAACGACAGATGGAACAGCAATAGTTGAACGTGAATTGACAATAGTAGCTATATGAATATTGTCACTGTTATCATCAAGATATGACTATCATTGTAGTCAGATCACAGAAAACATTGTTTTCTGAATTTTTAATTATTATAATTATTATTAATTACTATTCTTAGTTTAACTAATTAATTACGATTATCTTTACGAAGTAAAATTACTAAGATTATCACTAATTCCTCTATAAGCTATCATTTTAAACGTTTCGATGATAAAAGTGATTATGCGATTAGTTTTTGTTTCTAATTACCACTCGAGAGCACTCTTCTTGCTTTTATTATTTTGTATATTAGCTCAATTTATTGCTACACGTTAAATGTTTGTTTAATTAAGTTGAAGATTGGGCTTGTACAAATTATAAGGCGAATTATTTTCCAAATGGAACCTCAAAATCGCCGTCATCAAAGGAATCTTAACGGAAAAGCGTTATGAAATCTCAAATATTTTCGTAAATCAATAAAGATTTTCAATTTTCAAGTACAACAATGCCTAAACAAAGATGTGTAAATCGTAATCCGTAGGATTTCGAAAGATCGTCAAAGTCAACGTGCTTTCGATTTCTTTTTCTGATTGCAAAACGGATTAAAAAGAAAAAATCCCACCGTGGGCCATTCTCTTCTACATTATCACTCGAAGCGTTCACTCGAAGGACGGGTAACAACAGTGGAAAAATGTTAATTCACCTAAAACAACTTTGATAAGCGAACCATCCTCGCCAACCGAGCCTTTAAAGGTTTTCGAGTGTTTTCCCGTCGTCACGTTGTAAACTCTGATGTTGCGGTCTTGGCATGCTGTCAAAACGTGTTTCTGGCCGGAATCGACTTCCATGTCGTACAGTGTCGTTTTCCCTTGGGCATTGTGATCCCGAGCGAATTGGGGCGAGCCGCCGGGTGTCTGAAATCATTGAGTAAGCAAAAAATAACAATGCAGATGAACAAAAATTAAAGTTTCCATTTTTTTTTCTCTTATGTTTATTGACTTTTATAGGATCGAATTTGTTCTTACGGATTGGAGCTGTCGAAATATTATGCTCTTGTCGGCACCGCACGACACCATCTGTATCTGATCCGGCTGATTGTTCTGACTAAAGAATCGAACTGCAGTTATTGAGGAGCTGTGATCGTCGAGGGTTTGCAAAAAATTGTAGCCCTGATCAACGCTAAAAACGTGAATTAGGCGATCCCTTGAAGCGCTTGCCAATAATCTGGGTGAATCCATCGAGTACCGTGAGAATCTCGAATATTCGAGGCAAAGTACCTCAGCGTCGTGCGCCTCTACAAGACACACCTCCTCCAACGAGTTCACATCGTGAATTCTTATATTTCCAGATCTGAAATCACGGTATTTTTCATATTTTTAAGTGTCCACGGTATTATAGAAATTTGGAAAAATATATTCAGGACGTATGGTGAGAAAGTAATTTTTAAACAGAAATCTTTACCTATCACCGGAAGCAAGATGTTTGCCATCGGGACTGACCCTTATCGACCTGACACCGTTGCGTCCGTCATAAGAAGCGTCGCTTTTCTCCGTCGTGCCAGCCGCGGCGAGATCGAGGTCTTTCAAGTAGGTCAATTCAGGATCGACGTACAACACTTTAAGTAATTCCTGAGAGAGCGACGTAACGGTACGTTATGATTAATGGAAAGCTCGCATCATAAATTGTATACAAGATCAATATTCATTATACTTTGAATGAAAATTTAACGCCAATCTCCTATTAAAAAAAAAATTTATCAACTGGGAGGGCGCGTTGTATTTTGATTCGTAAAAATTAGCTTTTCGGCAACTCATTAACAACCTTTTACAAAAAATCATATTCTGTCTTAAATTTTCGGCTCGTACTAATCTTCGATGCTCGTGATACGTTTATTTTCGTATGAACGCGTTATTTTTATTTTCCTCACAAAAACGTTGAATATCTTGTGCGTAAGTGAACCGTTCTGTGCGGCTAATGGGATTCTGTTCTTTTCGAACCTGTACTATTGAACGAGTGGGTGATGTACATTTGCAAAGTTTATGTTGGAAAGAGGTGTAAGTATTTCCATGGATCTACTGTTTTTGCGAGTGCCAGAGAGCGATTTAGCTAGGTCTCGACCTTTGGAGAACTCGTTAAGGGCGTTAGAGGAAAAGCAGATTGGTTTCTATCAACTAATGATGTACCGACAATGAAGTAAATTTGTTTTTGATGAGTCTGTCATTGTTAAGGAGTAACACCACCTTGATGCTTGGAAAAATAGGTATAAAAATAAATAAAAAATTGTCGCCACTATTCAATATATAAAATCGTTTTTGTTTTTTTACAAATGTGTTATAGTTTTATGAAGAAATAAAATTAAAAAATGGATTTGAAAAATTGAAAAATGGGGGAGATATAAATCGTCTAATAGGACCCTCCATTCAAACTCTTGGACAAAATATCTCGAGATCTGATGAACCGATTTAGATGAAATTTATCCCACATATTCTTTATAATATTATCTAGGATGAAGCATAGGATTTTTTTTTGTTTGGATGCCGCGTTCATTTTTTACTCATATTTAAAACTCAACATTTTTGTAAAAATAAGATTTTCTTTTTCAAGCAGCTGTCATTTGTACAAAAAAATTAAGAAAAAAAATGTTCCTCTGTTACACTTTAGCTATTACCTTTCTTACAATAATTTTTTATTTTTATTTTGCAGTCGATGGCTGGCAAAGAAAAAAATTCCGCCACTGGTAAGAATTTTCAAAAGTGGGTCCTACTAGACAACTTATATCGCAGCCGATGCTTTACTTTTTTATTCGTTTTTGTAAAATTTGTTCATAAAACTGTAATGTATTTGTAAAAAATAAAAATTATATTATGTATTTAATAATTTGGTCGGATAAAAAAAAATACTAATCTTTACGATTTTTAGTTAGTATCACAATCTTTGCAAATAACGTAGAAAAAATAGACATTTTTTATGCCCTCAGCTGCTCTTACTTGTTTTCTTTAACTGCGATTTAAAAGTGTATTATCGATGGAAAATGAACGTACGTTGCTATATATGTTTTTCTTGTACAGGGTATCGTCGGGTGCCAAATCCTTCTGGAGATTCCACACGCGTATCGTGTCATCGCTCGAACAAGTGACGAAACTGCCAGGTGGCATGGCGTTAGCCGAGTCCGATCCGGTCGGATACATCTCGACGCCCCATATGCAGGCCGAATGATACAGAAACGAGTGGGATTTGCCGACTCTACGAATATCTCTGACGTCCCACACGTATACACTGTGATCGTTGTAAACACACGTGAGCTTGTTATTGCGCTCGTCGAATGCCAGTGCTATGGCGTCCGGGTATCTCGCGCTCGCTGGATGCTGTGACATGTGGCTGAAAAAAGTATTCGACAAAAAACCCATAATTTCATTAAAAAATTGATTTGCCTGCAGTTTGTTAGGTATGCACGTAATTCTAGTACCGACTTGAAACTTAATTACTGGCTAAAAAAATGTTGACGAAGTCTGCACAGACTTCACAGAGAAGTACGGCAACGTCGCAATTCCCTATCTCACTATCTCCTCCGATTTCACTGTCGTACTCGTGACACCGAGCTGACCGTGGGTCGTCGCGTGACATAAACTTGTTATTGTGCACAAAATTTTCGTTTTTTTTAAAGAGTACCCACAATACTTCAAAGATGTATATTTACTCTGTAATACAATTTAATTTGTTATTATTCTTGTGAAATAAATTACTGGTTTCATTGATCAATGAAATTAGTTATTTTAATACGATGAATCCAATTGTTCTAGCTATACGTCAATCACAAACGAACTTAAGGTAGCTGATGATTTAACTATCGCGCATGCGCTTCTGCATTATATAGAACATCTGATTTCTGCGACGCTGCCGAATCTTCACACGGTCGCGAAACCTCTCGAAACTTCAAGTATTTCATTATTTCAACCTTAAATATCTTTATACATAAGTCGTTAACCCAAAACTTTTTTTTATTGTATTCAGAGTCCTCATGACCTAATCAATGTTACTGTAGTCCTTTGTCGATATCTGTTGCGCGAGTGCAAAGATATCACTTGATACGAGTCTCTTGAGGGTCTTCCATAAGCCCTGTGTTAAAAATCCTAAGTTCAACAATTTGTATCTCTCTTATTTAGTCGTTGACCTTATCTGAAACTTTGAATACGTGAATATAAGTACTTTATTTATGATATACTTGAAAATTATTTCTTTCTGGAGGTAAGACGTTCGTGACGCAGCTTCCTTAATAGTAATATTATATTAGGATTCAAATGCAAGTTCGTTCAAAATGATATCGTTCTCGTCGACTAAATTCAAACTAGATATGTAACATAAAAAAAACACAAAATGAAACTACTAGGAATGCTAATTCGACGAATCTTTCACACTTACTTTATGGATAATCCTTGGGCCACATCGACCCCCAAATAATGAGTTCGAGGGAGAGTCGTGACGAATTGTAAGCTGGTTGGACTGAAGCATCTCACGATACCCTCCGCGCATCCGATAAAGATGTATTTTTCACCTACGGATATACAATTGGCGCTGGATGTCTGTAAAAAGAAGAAAACAAAATCGAATAATAACAATTCATGCTGCAAGAGAAATGATAGAATGAGAGTGTGACCGATATCGGCTGCGTTTTCGTCATATTTTCGTATGGAATTGGCCATTTTTTGTCAGAGTTCCGAGAAGAAAAGGAAACGCAAAAATGATTGGTAAAAAAACTCACTCTCAGCTCGACCCACTTGTCCAAGAGTCTGCGGTTGTTGAATTCACATAGCAGGCCAGTTTTCGTAATAGCGTAAGTTGAATCTGCCATTTCGCCTCTGCCGCAGGCTACATCGACGAAATCGTTGTTCCTTTGCTCGCCCAGTATGGCTGATCGGCCCATCAAAGGCACTGGTTCTTTGTACTGCAAAGGTACGAGAGAAGGGTGACGTACGGATGGGAAAAAAAGATGAAAAAAATGGCCACTTTAACGTTGGCTAGCCTCGTTGCTCAAGTTTGTACTGTGCAAAGCTCTTGCATGGTCGAATGAGATTTCTCCGGAATTGCATAGGTGTATACTTTGCGGATGGAGCACATCCGAGTGTGTATATGTGTGCGGGTGAGAGTGAACACGAGAAAAATCGTTTCTTCAGTTATCAAGATGCGGGGCATCAGCGTCACCGTAAACTCTTTCTCGATTAATTTTCTCTTTGAATCTCATCATTTTAAATTATATTACTGTTTTTTTTTCTTCCATGTATCTCTTCGTTTCGGAAAATGTAAGCACATGATATTTAATTGCATGTAATTTTATGTATGGAGGAATGTACGTACAGAATATTCGTAAAAAATGGTGTAATGTTGAACGAGCAATTGTTCTGTGCTTGAAAATTTTTATCTTGAAAACAGGCCTGAACATTTTTACCAAATGAGACAAATACACCGTTTTCGGGTGCAGGAAAGCCGTGTAGCTGAATCTTCACTTTGGAAACCCTCATTTGGAGATTAAATAATCAGATTCATTTTAACGAATACTGTACGAGAAGCTGCAATAATTTTTCAATATAATTTATTATTGTGGTTCTTCTTGTAAACGACAAGACAAAGAAATCTGATAGATGTTACTTTGGCGACAACCTTTCTTTCTTAATATGTCATATTGCCTTTTGTTTCGAGCGAAGTATAAAAGAAAAAACCTTTACCTTGGCACTGCGTGAGTACTCGAGGTACCAAAACTTGACATGCCTGTTTCCCACCGTAACGAAGTAATTCCCATTCTCGGCGAAGGAGACCGCCTTTACTTTGCTTGATACTTTGTTCGAGGCGACTTTTACGTTGTTCCTCCAGTCCCAAACGTTGACGATCATATCGTGCTGCGAGCCAACCGAAACCACGTATTTGTTGCTCGGTGAAAACGCCTGGAATACAAAACAGCATGGAAATGCTTTAAATGAAAAAAGTCTATGTGCAATGGATGGATTTTCATTTTTTTTTTCTCGTCGAGCAAGAATCACCAACGATGGAAGACGTAGGCATAACTCACAACTGTATTTGATGGAGTCCGCGCTGAGTATTTGTCAGTTAGATAATCGAAATGATTCTACATAAATTAGTTCATAACAAATCCATGCGATGAGATTAATTTTATACATACTTCAATGATCATCAAAATTTACACGATATATTTTATTAATGAATCATTTGGCTGCATCTAATTATTTCTATTGCAACAGTGTCATTGTTTCAGTGAAACGGGAGCAATTCGAATCCCTATCTCAACACTATAAAAAATAACACACGTTTTGACTCTCGCGCGAACTAAAAAAAATATAGCGTTTCCTTTCAACCCCAGGGGCCGGGACAAAAAGACGGTTGAAGAGAGTAGAGGGTTCACCGATGAACGTTAAGATATTCCTTTCACGTACTCGAATATGTAACAATAAACTGATTTTTTTCTACGATCAAGAAAAAATACATCCCACTATACTGATAAAATTTCAAGCCAAGTTACCGAACTTTCAACAAAAAATTACGACTTTGAAAATCGTCTAATTTATACAGCATTTTATAAAAATGAGGTGTTGGCTACATTTCTATATAATCATTTATATACGCATGTAAAAGATTCTAAAGATTCCGTACCCACAATAAAAACAAGCGGTCATCGAATGTTTAAAAAACATATTAGTGATGATACTTCGAAAAATGCGATTAGCAGAAGCCCGTGCGGAAATTGAGTTCGGGCTTTGATCGGTCCCATCTTAATTTTCCTTAACTTTATTAAGGCCCTAGTCTGGAAGCCTCATATGGGCCATATCAGTGGCCGACCACACTTCGTTCCCGAGGGCCATTGAAGGCAAAATAACCAGGGCCTTTAAAATTGCCTCAACAGTGCAGTGAAAGGAGTACCTTACGGATACTGATACTGACCAATGAAAATTCAACGACGAAGTTTTCATGAGTTCCACTACATCGTTTTCAAGAGAAAAAAAATTGTCTTTCGTCTTAACGTTGCTGCATCGCCTAGATAAAAAAAAAAAATACGTTCATTCGAAAATCTATACCCGGAATTTTAAATAATTCCATGTAAAACTTATATTGGATGTACCTACGTTTACAAAAAGTTTGTATCTTAATATTCTTTGGTCATACGCATTGAAGGGACCGCCGGAGGATTGGGACATTCGTATAAGAGACATTCTCAGATGGTACGAAAGAACAGTTTGACAGATCGTACTTTCGAAAGAGCCGCTTGACCACTCGTGTGGGCTAATATCGGTACGCGAAGTACCGTTGGACACAAGACGTGATTTAGTGTCTCGTGAGATATAAATGCTTGACTCCTCGTGTGCGTATGCATTTACATGTATATCCATATACGTAAAAGCACACAAATATCCATCCACGCGCATATATGTAATACAATTATATATATATATATATACACATCGTCCACGTGCGTGTACGTTTGTGTACACGTACACGGCGTTGCAACTCGCACGCGAGCCGAATAATTTCAGGTCAATCAAAAAGTGATCTCCCGGGTAAAAACGGATCTGAATCGCTGATTCTTCGTTCTCGATCATCGCAGAAGATCGTTAAGCGTTACATTGCCATTTAATTTTTCTTCAATATATCGTTATTCCGCGTTCCGTTAATAACTCGGTCAACTTTGCTCATCGCGCAATATACCATGTGAAAGTCGTGAAAGGCTGCTCGTACATAGTGTATAGACACATCCTAGAGAGATGCGATAAAAATGTTCCACTTATTTCGACGTACGTAATTACTAATTGTCCGTACGAGAAATAATAAACAAGGATCGTTATGATTTACGCGTTGATAATTTATTACAGAGGAAAAAATATGTGCAGCTATTAATAATTGCGTCGAATCGTAATACCCGATAATAACGATTGTCGATGCTGGGAGTAATTTTTTTACGCGTGCGCATATCTTTTACCGCCTTCCATTGTTGTTGCTAGTGTGCGAAGTATTTTTCTACAAGGGTTTGCAAATTTCTTGCGTTCACACATGAGGCTTCCGCGCTGACTTTTATTTTTCATGTGTGTGTTGCAGTATTTTGGTTTTTAAATTCTACACATTGGCAAACTTGATCTTTTTATATTTTGTCAAGTGTTCATTAACATTGACACTTAGTGGCAGACGGTGTTATTTTTAAGGAAAAAAATACGCGAATGTTTCACGCATATGATCATTTTGATAAGATCATTGAAACCAATTATTATGCATTATTTTCCGCAGAAATAGATGCATTCAAAATTCTTGACGTGGATTACTTTTCATATAAACTTTTGGCTAGAATCGACATTTTAAAAACAATGATTTAATCAAGAAAATTTATCGAAAAATAATTCATTTGCGTCTAATTCGATCATAAAAATCGAAACCGCCACTGCAAGTGACGAAGAAAACAGATATAATAATTTTGAGAATATCGTAGGAACGTTCACACGTTCGCTGTGTAAAAATACAGTGAGCAACGGATAAGGTATTTCTCTGAGTTATTTGCGACTTGCAACGTTCAACTGCGTATTGGGATAGGACAGGTTCGCAGGAATCTTGCCGAGAATTTTGTTGCTCAAGGCGAAAACGTGGATCTTTAAATTTTGGTCTTACACGTATTACCGCGAGTACGACGGCGAAGGGGAACGGAACTTTTCGAATTCGCTTTAATGTAAATAGATAAGTATATATTTTTGTTTCACGTACACATACGTATTGTTGGAAAAAATATCTTGAGCCTATATTCGTGATCGGGGATTGAAAAAACTTATTATGCAGCGATTTACAAGAAAAAGATCCATGGCGATGAAATCGGATAAAAAAAAATTTATAAAAACTGACTCAGGGAATAAAATTTTCCATACAAACTTCAATACTCCATTTTAGCCCTTCAGGGGTTGATTTTCGAAAAGCCGTTTGTAAGTGATGGGAGGTTACATCATAAAAGAAAACTACTGTCCAGATTTCACATTTCTATCTTCAGCGGTTTACGCGGTGCGTTGATCTGTCAGTCAGCCAGGACTTGTCCTTTTATATATACTGATTATGATTATAAAGTGAGAAAACTTTTGATGCGATATTCGGATGAATCTTACCACGCAATTGATGCCGTACTTGTGACCGGTAAATTCGGCAATTTGCACGGCATTTTGGGGATCCGAGATGTCCCAAACTCGAACATTCGGCATGTGTCCGCATTCTCCGGTAGCGAGGAGTCTTCCGTCCCCGGCGAGGGCGAGAGACGTCACGGTTTTTCGGCATCCGTTGAGGACGTGAGACTGCGTATTCTTACGTGGATTAAAGAGTACCACCGTGCAGCTGCAAGAAGAAGAGCAGACATTTTTCTTTACAGTTTGTATTTACAATTACGCGTCGACAATGCATTTTCACGGAACACTTATTTTTACCATTTTTATTCGTGTTACTGTTATGTGGAATTGTATTATGCCTCGATCGTAAAATGTAACCAGACTTATGGTGTTTTTTTTTTTTTTATCTGTTTCACCACAAAGCTCGTACCATCTTGAAGAACTAATGAGCCTCTCGGAGTTCGAGTCTGAAAGACCATGTTCTCGCTACTATGAAACAAAAAACGAAATAATGCAAAAAAAAAAAAAAAAAAAAAATACGGAGTTCATTACAATTTTCGCAAAGTACAAAGAAGAATGGTGGCTCTCATAATAACACGTATATATGTATAGATGCTTCAGGCAGGAGTATTAAACTTCCTATTTCGAGCGAGACGGTCTCATCTCGCGTACCGGTATGTCCCGGAACGATGGCAAAGCCTTCACTTCCGCCGGAAGTGTGCGTGAACAGTTTACAAAATGAGAGAAGTAAGGAGAGTAAGAATTCTCGTAGCGAACGCGAATTTACGACGTGCTGTACACAATTTGACAGGTGCCGCGAGAAGATTTCACTGCGTTACCGTGAACATCTTCCAATTCAAATCGATGGGAAAAAAAATGGAGTGCTCGAATCGAAAACAATATTCGGTCGATCATGAAATTGGACGTTTGAGGCGTAAATAAATTTTTATGCGGTTAAATTATTCTTAGCTCGATGAAAATGGGCTTCTTTTATGGTGTCCGTATGAAAATTTGCTTCGAGAAATCGCTTTTCCGTGCGTTTATCGTTGTTGCTATTGTAATAACGTATAAGTACTAGTACGAAAAGCGGGTGCTCGTAGTACGCAGCTGCTTTCTCTATGAGACCGGAGACGTTGTCTCCCGTCACGGTATTCGAGCGAGAAACCCACAGTAGATTTATTATACTGACAATGAAGGAGAGAATATTTGTATCATATGAACGAGCTTCGCAGTTTAAAAAAAGTGAATTAATTCAGTTTTTGTACTGCGTTTTTAGCATAGCTATGAGAGTTTTCAATTGCAAGCCTTGTACAATGTATTGCCAAGTATAATCGATTTTTGGTTGATCTCTATAAACTGGAAATCATCGGAATGAAATTTATTCGAAATCACAAGAAGTTTGACAAGTTTATCAGTACACAATTGGAGTAGCCTTGCTACATTCTATTATTTGAGAATGTATGGAAGTCTTATAGGAATGCATGGATGTATATATCTAACCAAACTGCACTGACAGAAAAATTCTTTTGATATTAACTGGATGCGTATATTTGATTTTCTTAAATCTGAATTAACCAGATTTTTCGTGAAAACAAACTTTTCCTATTGCGTTCCATTATTGAAATTATTGATTTTAAATATATTTATCTATTCAAATGACGATCTATTTAATATCGTCCAATAAGTAAATATTTTAGTTATTCCTAATAAATTTGAGATTTGGTTTCATCTGGTAGGATAAGACAAAAGAGACAGACGGAAAAATGGTACACGATTCAGTCTCTCTAAAATCTCATGGCTTTGTTTTCATTAGAAAACTGCTATAACATTTTGCAGTTAAGGAATAGGAGTAGTCTTTCTAGGAAATTACACCACAAATGTTGGCCCAAGTTAGACGGTCTTTTCATCAGCGAATTAACAAGTGCTTACAAGTCGAGGGTCATCACTTCGAGCATCTTCTGTAGGTAGACCCAAACCAAGGTTAGTGGATCCTTTGGAAGTGATTATTCCGATATTTTTCGATTTTTCGACTATTTTCATACTTTGCGTGACTAGAATGACCTTGTGTTGTAGGTCGCTGAATTCGTCTTAAAATCGGTAATAATGTGATCGAAAAAAAAATACATGGTCCCATTTAAAAAAGTGGAGTTGACCTTGACGTAGCTTCAGCGCCTCCACCGCTAAAAAAATAGGGTAGTCCAGTACGACGGCCTTCTCGAACACTGAAACTTTTGTCTGAAACATTTTTGGATATGATCAATAGTTCGAGTGCTATTGCTCTGTAACACTTTATGTGCCTCACCCTGTATAACCGAGAGTACCAAGCGCTCGACTCTTCGCTTGAGGGGGAAAAGACACGTAGAGGCATAAAAAAAAATCGACTTTTTTGTTTTTACGTAAAACGTTAGTTAAGCAGCTCAAGAATACGCTGGTAAAGTAAGTAATTAGTCGTTAAGTCACTGAAATCATTGAGTTTCCGTAGTTGGAAACTTTAAACATGTTTTCGTAAAACTACATTTTTAAAGTTTGTGGGAAACATAACTTCAAAACGCGTTAACCGATCGTGTTAAAATTGTACACACAACTCAATAGCAATATTAGCTTTAACTTATACCTATTCGTTTATGAAAATTACTTTTGAAAAGCACGTTTTTATTGCAAAAAAGAACGAAAATTTTGTGTAAACTTTCATTTTTTTTGCTGAAGTGTCCAATTTTTTAAATTTTTATCTCTTTAAATGTTTCTTAGGTATAAGTTCAGCATTTGGATGTTAAAATACTAAAAATTTTTGGCTTATATTTTTCAGATCGAAATTGAAGTCGTTGGATTTCCCACAAACGGACGACTGCCGTCAAAATCTTCCTGAAACACCACCAGAATGCTGACGTTTTACAATATTTTGTAAATAATTTGTTTTATTTAAACAGTTTAGTTATGTAATAAATTGCACCTAAAGTTTTATAAATGTAAACCGTTTTGTTCCTTTCCAAAAAAAATAATCGAAACTATGGTTATTTTTTCGTCGTCCACATGTATTATTTCCCCCCTTAAAATCAAACTCCGGAAAATCAGATCGGCACACTTGAAAACAGTAAGCGAAGGAGGAGAAGCGCGACGCCATTCGTTACGTAAATTATATTCGACGTGACTGCGGGTTCTCTATTCTCGTCGGGACTACCATTTATGCCCGCGAACTTCCGGTTACTTCACTTTCAGACTTCAAGCTCGGAGGAGGACACGCGTTGACATTGAGTACGTGAACGGAGACTCTGTGACACTCATCTTGGTTCAAAGACCTTCGTCCTTACGAACTTGCTTCCGTTCTTCTACGACGGACTGCTGGACATTGAACATTTTTCTCACAGTCGTTCTGTACAAACGTATTTTTCGAATGAGAAACATGTCCTCCAGTGAAGTCAGCACTTATTCAGTGATGGTGTAAGTCAGTAATAAACGAGTGAAATTAACTATCGATAAAAATGAAGAATGTGTGTAAGTTTCAGTTTCGCAATGTATCTAAGCATAATGCATGTAATAGCATAATCGAAGAAAGATGACATTTTCAACTCGTTATTGTACTCTTGAAACTGTTCTCCGAAATGCGGATTTGAAACATAAATGACGTACTGAGGAAAATAGATGGTTTTTTCAAACATACTTTAATCATATTTTATATTTTTCTGCAAGGACAATAATATTTAAAAACCATAGTTACTGACAAAAATATAATACTGCTTATTGATATTTTAGTAGTCGTATAAAATATGCACATGTTCCAACCGCAACCACCAATCTTACGAGCATTCATTGATGGTCCAATTCTATGTAATATATCAAGTTTTCCTAAAATGGCTATGCCGTTACACTATCAAAAATGAACTCCCTCAAGATCCTAATAGTGAACAGAATATATATATACATTGCCGCGCAAAAGTTTGAATAAACTAGTTGATATTTCTTGCCGCCCTAAAAGTTCGATAGCTCTGTCACAAAAAAAGAAAGATATCTAAATTTAACGAACGACGTTTTTAAGGGAACAAATTCAGCTTTGTTTTGCTTTATTGAAATATTTTTTATAATTTTTTTTCGACCCGTTACACACTTTGGCACGTGACCGTTTTTCGGCTATTTTTCGACCATCGAAAATTGGGCGCATAATTTATAGAATTTTTTTTTCTCATTTTTATCCATGATGAACTGGAAAGGGGCAGAAGAAGCTCCATTTTAATTTTTTGTTTAAGTTTCGTACGATTTTTTTTCGAAAAGTTATTTCATTTTTTGCTAAAAAAGACAAATTTTGGAAAATGCGTCGAAACTCGGAGAATCAATTGTTGGATAATTCTCCGAGTGTCAGCCAAAAACATTTCGAAAAAAATGTCAAAAAGAAATTCTGAAAAAATTTAAGCGAATTTAAATTCGAAAATAAAAAAAAAATTATTTTCCTGACAATTTGTCCTAAATGGCATACTTTTCGAGTTGCGCCATTCTACTCATCAGAGTTTCGAACGAAAATAGTAAAAAAAAATCTCAAAGGAAAATTCTGAAAAAATTCCAGGCGATCCAGTATCAACTTACGCAACTTTTTACATTTCTGATATTTCCTCTTAAACCATATAGTTCTTGAGTTACGTTGCATTTTCCAAAAATTGTCTTAAACGTACCTTTTTCGACTATACGTTTATTATGTAAATGGTACATCGTCAATAAATCTCTAAACATTATAATATTGTACAATATATAATCATAATAATTTTCCTCGGTACATGATTGCTCATTTTTTTTTCTACAGAACAATTTTCCCAGTGCGATATGTTCATTTAAAAATACACTACCGCGGTTCGCGAACGATGAAGGTTTTTAAATGTCCCTGTATGTATTTGTAGTCGTAAAATTGCAAGTGAATTAAAATGGAATGAAACGAAAACAACAATTAGATTTTAGACTTGGTAAAGGAGAAAAAAAAACGGCTGAGTGTGTGTCAGCGTTCCACGCGTTATTCAAACGCGGCGACCACGATGAAAAACGAGAGTTCTCTCCTTCTCTGGTATCGCGACTCGACTGGGTTACATCCTTAATGGCTACGCTACGACGCAATCACGGTCGTTCCACTCTCGCGAATATCCCGCGACTACACAAACCCACAAACACATGGAAATACGAATAGCGAGAATTATAATTTCACCGCGAATGACGCGGGCGTTGAAATTTCGCGAGCGTGCGAATTGCGCGAGTACCTGAATTTACGATTGTGGAACGACATTTCGCGATCTTTGCTATGCAATCGTAAGGGGGGGGGGGGGCGGGGGTGGAGACGGGAAAACCGATCCGGTATATGGTGCAGAGATATCTCTAGACGCAGTCTACGCGAGGAGCCATTCACAATTATTCAACCGTCATTCATAATAATATTAATAAAGTTACAAGTAGAATAATCATTCTTAGGAAAACTTTGGAATGATTTCTTCCGAAATTATAGAATCGCGAAATATAATATCCGGAAACAATTCTACAATTCTCTATCATTTTTTTAATTAAAAGTTTTTCCCTTTCGACCCAAATAATTTTTTATTTTTCGACTCTGTTGGCAAAATTGATAGAATAGTCGCGAGAACGAAGAAGTGTCGACGTTGTCAGGAAAACGATAATGAATAGACGTTATACCGCGATTATTGTTGCAACATCAACCAGCTGGCCTTTGAACTTCACTGTACTTTTTTTTTTACATCAATATTGTTCAGTAACATCGAGAGAGCCTGGAGGGCACGGGCTAGCCTTGGCTCTGCATATGGGTGCAGATGTTTTATGTGCTTCTCGTCTATTCGCATACACGACCGTGGCAGAATCATCGTATACGACACTTCACCGTGTTCCATTTATGGATGTACGTAGGCAAATATGTGAAAATGTATACACGAGGTATTCCGTTGTAAATCAATCTTACAAATCCATATTGATTTTGACTAATTTTGCACATATGCGAGACGTAATGTTGAAAAAATACAAGACGAGAAAACGTTCGATTTGTTTTAGTTACATGTTGATCGTCTTTAATTCGGCGTATGCACTCAATTGGATTATAATTGCACGTGCAATTTCTATATTATTTATATTTACCAAGATTCCGTAAAAACGCCCTTCGCCCAAAGAGACCGAGAGATAAAATTTGTAAAAAAAAATTTTACACATCGTATTCCAATCTTACCCGTGCAGCAATTTGTTGGAGAGTCCCAGGATTCAACCATATCCCTAGAAGGATTTAATAAGCGCGCCGTACGTAGGGAGTTTACATTGGAATCCAATTTGGATTTCTCACTCGTTCCCGATTGACGTTGTTTGACATTTTTTTTCTTTGAAATTCTCAACCGGACATGCTTCGTTAGCGTATACCGATATAATGTCAAAGTGCAGTAAAACAAATAAGAAAGATAATTACAGTAGAATTTCAGTGATGTGATTCAAATCGATTTTTAAGATATACTTTCTTAAAATCCTCTAATTTTGTCTGTTTTTATAGGGTGTTTGGCGCACGGACCGACACAATTTTTTCGGGAATTGGGGGTGTCATTTGCTAGTTTTTTTCACCCTTAGACCCTATGTCCTAAGTGTCACGGTTATTGAGATATGTTTTTTTTAAATTATTTTTTAATTAACCGAAATTTTGCCGTTAAATCGTCATAACTTTTCAATTTGTGGTGGTAATAGCACGAAATAACTTTTGTTGTATTCTGCAATGTATGTTTATTATAAATAAATCATTATTTGATACAATTGGTTTCAAAATTAGGTGAGAATGAATAAAAAAAATTTCATTCAAAGCTGGACGCGGCTGAGAAATAATTTCAACAAAGCGTTTATTAGTGATGAAGAAAAGTCTTTCATTACGCCTGACGTGGTCTCTCTGCGTTATGAGCTAACAATGTCTGAGTTGATGAAATTAATGAATACATTGGTGATGGCTAACTCGCTTTGAAAATTGTGGGAGGGCAGAAAAGTCGTGGGTTCCCGGTCTATTCGAACCAGTATTCCTAATAACTATAATAATAATTCTGATATTTTTTAAATTATTTTTATCCTGCATCGGGTATCGTAATAAGCACACTCGAAGCTCGTGGCTATAGACCGGTCTGTGCAGTACGTGCCAGTTTCACTGGGTCGAAAGGGCGAGAAGACTCCAGAACGGCGCCTCCTTCACACGGCCCCATCCTCGAGTCAAGTTTTCCTCTTCTTTCCATTTTTCTCTTTTTTTTTCTCTTCCAATATCGGGAGTGTCGCCCGAAAGAAAAATCTCCAAGCACGACGTCTTATACGTCGAAAGGAGATAGAGCTTCGAAGATTTTTTTTTTTCCACGAACATCACAAGTGGAACACGTTTCAGCATCGAAAACGTCAAATAAAAAAAGGAATATATAACCAAAGATAATGATGTTGATGTTTGCATGGTTGCAACAAAAGTTATTTATTTTCTTATTGATCATAATATCCTCGCTGGTTTAGGATACGAAAATCAGCCAAACGGCTTTTCTTATCCTCATTGGAGTTTCCACGATCTTAATCTATCAATAAAAGTTGTAGATCATAATAAAAATGCAGAAATTTAAAACATAGAGAAGAACTTTTGTTGCATTCCAACTATGCAAACTTCAACGCCATCAAAGATGCGAGAGACTTTTTAGCTGAGCGCTTGTTTCTGTTGCAGATACAAAGTTTATAAGGTGATGAAGTTGGAGTTGAAGGTCAGTGCGTTCTGAGGCCGTGAAAAAAGAATTCATAAGGAAATGTGCCATGATTTTCAAGGCTTACACATTATTAAAAATGTATAGTACGCGATCTACCTGGCATCGTGCGATTATTAAGACAGTCAAATTTATCAAAGGAATAAAATCGCTCGTCTTTTGTCTTGACGACAAAAGCCCTGAACTTTGCTGAAGCTTTATCCTTTCAACGGACTGTCTCATTAATTTTTGCCTCATGGCTTGTCGGTTATACGGAGTTTCGTGAGTTTGACCTCGTTATCGAGGAATTTGTTATAGGCATACACGGGAATCCTCCGTAACTACGGTATACCTGATAAATCTTGGAATAAATTCAAACATCCTTTCTCCAAAATACGGTCCGAATAACGACCGGTTATAAAAAAAAAAGCCATGCCAATTTCATTGACCTCGGAATACGATGCTGACGGAACATAAAAGAGGGCTGGTAAATAGACTCGTATTTCTCCAAGAAAGCACACTGAGATAAATGTATGGAGTTTCCAACCATACTTTAACCATATTTTATATTTTCCTGAGTGGTCCATAATACTTTATAGCCATAGTTTCTGCCAAAAATCTAGTACTGCCTAATGATATTTTGATTAATGATGATAATGATGTTAACTGCAACCACCAAACCTACAAGCATACGTTGATTGTTCAATGCTATATAATATAGTAGGTTTTCATGAAATGGATATTCCCTTACACTATCAAAAATTAACTCCCCCAAGATCCATAGTAAACAGGCCTAAAATAGATATAAATTGATAAAAAATGTTGCTTGTGATTTGCGACGATGTTTATAGTCATGTGTATAATATACGAGTTGTGTAAATTAAGTAATGAGACTGGCAGCGTACTTTCCTTTCCAACCGTTCACTTCCCTAGGAACATTTTGTCATCCTTCGGTAAATATTTAGAATTCAGTTGCCTTGAAACACAAGCAGAGCCTTGAAACACAAGCTACATCATGCCTGAGCAACTTCGCAAGCTTCCGATTAGCACTTGTATTACCTTGTACCTTCCTTAACTCCCTCGAATATGTCATCACCATTTCTTACCTCCGATCTCTACAGGCTCGTGTACTGCGCAATTTGTTGCGTATGAGGCGCGTTAATTTTATTGAACAACCGCAGCGTTTCGTACGAACGAATCGACGCATGTATAGTCGCCGTCAGCACGAGATTGTCGTATGGAAATGTGAGCATCATAACGATGGTAGCAGCAATCCTCCCTTTGCGAAGTGGGCGTCGTTAATGTACTCACTTATCACAGTTATTATCATCATGTCTATGTTTCGCTATGGAAGTATGCATTACATAAGATATGCGATGTCATTTTTTTTTCGATCGGTAGACTTTGTCTATGATTTACTAACAAGAAAAAGAAAACGCAGGAGCAACAAAAAGTTTCAGAGTTGCTCTTCTTCATTTTCGAAGGTACGATAGTCACACGGATATTTCAAATATTCCTGGCCCATTGAGTCAATATTACTACTTTAAAATCAAAATTCGATGAAATCGTTCGAAAATCATGTGACAGACTCCGAGAGTGTCCTCGGATTTTTTTTTACACCCGGCGGACTGTAAAAAAAATCTTTGTGCCTGAATGGAAAAGCTGCAAAAAAATTAACTCTATTTTGTCAACTGTAAAAAATGAATGACCTACGTCTGAGGTTTATGAGGAAAAAATGTTCAAAGCTCAAGCTCAAGGAACATCGATAAAAATATTTGATAGTAATCGAAAAAAGGCAGACAAGACATCATTTCAGATATAAAAATACATGGGTCTGTGCGGTTTTTTTCATTATACTTCTGATCCATTTCTATCACTTTGTATCAGATCGAGAAAAAAAGTTACAGCGACTCCATATGATTACTTTTAGCCGTCTCGTACACTGCACGAAACCTCCATAAAAAAGGTCGAAACTTTCAAATCTTCAAGAACTTATAGTCCTGCAATGCTCCATTATCTGTTTCCAACAAACTGGTACATCATTTGATTCAATTAGTCGAAATAAAGTATTTGACAGTTTGAATAAAATTAGTCCTAATTCTTTTGCATCAAACAACAAGTAACTTTTTCAAAAATTATCTAGGTAAATACAAAGCAAGCTTCGTGCATATATATCATGAGTCATCACTTCGTCCCTTTTATGGTTTGGCTTCTCTATATACAGTAGTGATAATAAGGTTGGAAATAACGACATTAAATGTATCGGTAAAATCTCGTTTTAATCAAAACAAGTTACAATTAGCTCTGCTTGCGAGAGAATAACCGAATAATGGAAAATATACATATAGACTCGTGGATATTCAACGGCGAGAGAATTGAAATGACTGTCTGTCGGAATGACTCTGTCGTTAGAACACTACCGTTTCGCGATGAAAAAAATTCAATGGCGAATGAGAGACGAGAGAGAGAGATCATAAAAGATAATTCACTATGTTTCTCTCATATACAACCGCTCCTTTTGTATTGCGTCCTGCGTCGGTAGACGAAGGTACGTTGGCTAAAACGTATGAAAATTGCTGCCTCGAATCTTCGGGTTGGATTCGTGAGTCAAGTTTACCAGTATTATGATTTTTGTACCGAGGTTTGTGCCGAGTTAAACGAGAATTTTACATCCTCATTCTCTATTACTATTTCGTGAAGCGAAGAGTGTCTCGTTGGGTAATAACATCGGAAGGCCAGCACCACGAGAGACCGCTAAGACGACCACTTTTATATCTGTTGCATTATCTTTCGAGGGAGAGAGCTGCGTAAAAGTAAATGTCATTTCTGGGGTTTCTTTTTATTTCAGTGGAACGAGCATTTTACCGCGGTGTATTCATTATATATTTAATATCATCTCGCAGGCCAGAATTTTTGCAAAATTTGAGTATTGGGAACTCGAAATTATTGGTCTTCCGCGAATGTTGAAGTCAACATTTAATTATCGATATCAATTTCTCCGTGGAGAACTTTTTCATGGTTGACTACGTAATTTGTTTCGTTTAATTTAAATATCCCTTGTGGATGTCCGTCCCTTCGCTTCGAATGTTCTTGTCTCAAATGGATCGAATTGATAACATTTTAATAACAAAATGCAATGAAACTAGAGAACAGCTTACAGCTACAAAAGGAATGCAGATAAAAATGGGATAACGTTGAAGTTTGGAATCCTTGGAAAGCCATGATAATTAAGTTTTTTTTCCTCAAACTTCCTCTGGCAGATTTCTTTTTGGCAACGATAATGATTTTCCCAAACTTCCTTTGGCAGATTTGAGCCACGCAAATATTTTTTAGATTATTCAGCGAATTACAACCGAAATCTGCAATATATGATTTTCGATAATGAAAAGAATTAATTGGAAAGGACTTTTCGTTACATCCCACCGACGATGCAAACTTGAAACCCGTAAAACGAGCCCCGGAATATCGGGGACGATGTTTTGTCAATTTGTTTACACATATATATGAACACACATTCTATTGTTATATATATATATATGATCACGAATATACATGGTTCGATGCCTGGGAATCGGGTTAATGAGAAGAGTCCATTGAGGATGGAGACGAAGAAGTGAAAAGTAATCGTGCAAGGTCTCTCTCGAAGACGATTGGGGGAGACGATGGTCGTCGTTGACGTGTAAAGAACCGAAGGCAATGCCGTATCATGTGGTACCCGCGGAAATGGGTCGTCGTGAGTTGCAGAGCAATCGCATTGCAGGAGAGAGAGAAAGAGAGAGAAAGAGAGAGAAAGAGAGAGAGAGAGAGAGAGAGAGAGAGAGAGAGAGAGAGAGAGAGAGAGAGAGAGAGAGAGAGAGAGAGAGAGACAGAGAGAGAGAGAGAAAGAGAGCAAGCGACGGCCCGGCCGAGGCAGCAAGCGAGAGGGACATATCTTTAATACCAGATGTACGAAGGATAGAGAGAAAGGTGAACGGACCTCGAGTCTTTTGTAGAGAAAGAGGAATCCCCGTGTCGCCCGGACAAACACACCTTCTCCGATAACAGAAACTCCAAGTGGTTCTTGTTCACGTACAGGTATATGTGTATAATACACTTTCAGGTTGTCCCGTATCATAGCTTCGTCTGCGATCGCGTAAACTGAATCCCATTATGCGTCTACGACGAAACAAGTCATTTTGAACAATTTTTTATTTCATTCCGTTCGCTCCATGTCAATGACTGTTAGCGCTCTGACGAGTCAGATCCTTCGATCATCCTGGTTAGTTCGATTGATTGATTTTGCACGAAACGCCCTGCATGTTTCTTCGGAATGGTGACTTTGCAGCTGTTCAAGGGTAAAAATACGTGTAGCGGCATAAAAAAATCGATTTTTTTTTTACGTGAAATATTAGAAGCTGAAGGACTATTGTATGGCTCTGGAATTGCTGATTAGCCGGTAACTCACTCAAATCATTGAGTTTTCGTAATTCAAAACTTTAAACGCGTTTTTCTCAAGACTACGTTTTTTAAGTTTGTGGGGAACATAACTATCAAACGATTTGACCGATCCTGTTAAAATTGTACACACAACTCAATAACAATATTAACTTGAACTCATACCTACTTGTTTACAAAAATCTCTATTAAAAAGTACTTTCTTATTGCAAAAAAGAACGAATATTTTGTGTAAAATTTCCATTTTTTTGAATTTCCAACTTTTTGAAAGTTTTTTCGGTATAATTTCAGCATTCGGGTGTTAAAATACTAAAAATTCTTGGCTCATATTTTTCAGATCAATACAGAAGTCGTTGGACTTTCGACAATCGGACGACTCTCTTCCTGGAGGACCATGCCATCACGTCGCCATTTTGTAATATTATTGAATGAAAATTTTCATTAAAATTGTTTAATACTGTAATAAATTGTACCCAAAGTTTCATAAATGGAAAAGGTTTTGTTTCTTTAAAAAAAAAAAACTATTCAAATTGGATATTTTTTCGTAATCTACATGTATTTTTCCCCTTAAGTGAAAACCCATACACACATATACGGAAGACTCTTTTTTTACTGTGACGATAAACCGGAAGTAATCTCCTCATCGCGCACTTTCGCCATTCTTCCATTCACACGCGGTTTGAATGTATGTGAAGACGCATACAGAGAAAAGTAGCTTCTCGCCTCCACCGGGGCATGCGAAAGAGAGGTGATACGACCACGTTGCTATAGATATGAAAAAAAGAGGAAAAAAAAAAAATACAGGTGGATAGAGGTACTCGGTATTAACGGCACGGTGAGGCGGTGCTGCCTTCACTGGATTTTTTTCTTTTATATTTTCCCTTTTCAACTCGCACGCGTTTGCATCGTAAAGATAAAAAGACGAGGAAAAAAAAAAAAAAAGAAGTTTCGCGGTGAATAGGTTTCCTCGCCGGGTCATCGCGATTAATCGTTTCCCGTTACGAATTAAGCCTCGCCACTTTTCTCCCGCGTTAATGCCACAAAGTTTCACCGCTAAGGTAATTTCATCGTCGAAGTATAAGATCGAGTTAACGAAAGACAAAATTGCGATTGTCTAAGGGAGAAAAATACAAAAATGCGTATTCTTGCCAGTGGATTTTTTTTTTCGTTGCAGGAGAAAGCAATGACTACACTTGTTTTCTTTTTATAAAAAAAGATTATTCGCTAGGAGTTTTTGATGTATTCTTATAAGCTGAATTGTTGATTGTACTTGGCAGAAGAATCCTTAAGAAGGGTAGATCGATAAAAGGGTTATTTGTAATAAAAAAAAAAAAAAACATAAGTTTGTTGACTACGAGTTACGTGAATAGTTTAGAAAATCGACTCACCCAGCGGGGTATGCGACCAGCTCGCTCGTGGCATCGCAATCGAGGGCTGCATTGCTCGAAACTGTTACACCCAGTACGCGTTCCAACTTGATCTGCAATAAATAACAAAACAAATTGCGTAAGACGGAGCTACTTTTATTCCCATTTCGTTCAATTTTATCGACGCTGTTGAAGTTTCTTGCATCGTTGGAATGCCATGAAAATTCTTCTGTATTTTTTTTTTTTTTCATCTCTTGATTTTGATTATTATCCGGAATTTACTTTTGTACATTTAGATTTTCGATCTCTAATAATGACCCTTGAGAACATTTCAGTGATTTCTATAGCCTAACATTTCCAAAAAAGGGAAATTAAAAAACATGAATCTCCCTTCTACCAAAACGATGAAAACTTCGACGTTTTATTGTAAAATAGTATGACACCTTGATCGCTGAATCTCATTTGATGACTTGTTTTTTTTTTTCCAATTTAGCGATAAGTACGATATAATTATTATTACAAATTCGATCCTTTTTATTTTCATTCATGGACTTTTTCGTACATTCCTCCATTGAGCATAAAAGTTGACGACTCTCGAGTCTCGTCGAGTTTCAGAGCACGTTCTCTCTTCGCAAACGTTGCGCGCCTTCTCGTGGTTCAAGTAACCAGGAGGAAACTGGTAAGTGCGCACTACACGCGTACACCGCGTGAGGACACTTGAGTCTCGTTAACACGACGGGCGAATCTCCGCGTAATAAAGATGGGGGATACAGGTTTTGCAGCTTCCAAAGAACAACATTGCGTGGAACTGCTTAGATAGTCTACACGTAGATAGCCTAATGACTACTAATGGCTCAGGATGGAATTTACATTTAAATGCGGGCACAATCGACTGATTCGAATGTTTCCTCGATTCTCTTTTCGATGTTGCGGAAAATCGAGATAAAAGAACAGATCCAGACGACAAACACGTCCCGTCATCGTCAATATTTTTATATCGGAACACAACGGAATTCTATTTAGCTTGACTGAAAGATTTATTTTAAAAAAGCACGTTCAATATGCAATCTATCTGAATTAAATCAATTTTGTGTATATATTTTGTCAATCCGAAATAAATATTTATTCCACAAGATTACTGAATATTTCAATGTTATTGTTACATGTCGTAGAAAATGGTTTTACTCAAGGATGAAAAAATGGAGGTGAGAGTAAATTGATTTGTCACGATGGGGAATTAATTCAATGAGATTTATCTGTAGATATTTTATCAGAGTTTATATTGCAAGAGATTTTTTTTTAATGTGTACAATATACGTATATATATCGAGAATAAAAGTAGAACTGATTCATTCTTATTAGTGGTGCATGCACTTACTTTCCCTACATTTTTTTGACACTTTAAGGGGTTACACCACGTTGGGGCTCGGAAAAATCGGTAAAAAGTTTTTTTTTATTTGCACGCGACTATTAAATATATAGAATATTATTTATTTCTCACAAGTACATTATAGTTTCATAAACAGGTTAAAAAAACGAATTAAAAAAAATTGTGGCAGCGTAGGGACCTCTTTTCAAACTGGTGAACAAAATCTCTCGAGATTTACTCAACCGATTTTGATAAAATTTATACCACCATACTCTTTGTAATACAATTTAGGATGTAGCATAGGATTTTTTAAAATTGGATACCGCGTTCATTTTTTATTAATTTAAAAAACTCAAAATTTTGGTAAAAATCACAATTTTTTTTTTCAAATAGATGTCATGTATACAATAAATAAAAAAAATCCCTATGCTACACTTTAGCTATCACCATTGTGTACGAGAAAATTTTTATTTGTTATTTTTCAGACGTTGCCTGACGGAGACAAAAATTGCACCATCGGCAAGGATTTTCAAGACAGTCCTACTAGACGACTTATAGTTCTGTCAATAAAAAAAATCTATTTATTAAAATTTTTTTTTTATAAATCTATAATGTTTTAGTGAAAAATAATAATTATTCTATATATTTAATAGTCGCGGCAACAAAAGTTATTTTCATACTGATTTTTCCGAGCACCAAAGTGGTGCAACGCCTCAATAAGATTTATTGTTACGAAAATTAGGAATAAGATTGATATATGAAAAATGATTTTTCTTTAAATTAACTGTAATAACATTTTAGTGAATGAAACTCTTTTCTTCGCGTAAAATTTGTGTTTGAAGTATTTGAAACTTAATTTCCGGAAAGTGGTTTTTTTTTTTACGAAGAATGAGTGGATTGACGAAAAGCTGCGAAAGTCGATACCTGCAGTCAAGAGCTGCAAAGTATCATTCCAGGACAGTAGGCGTAACCGTGAGAGGAAAAAAGGGCGACCCGGTTAAACAGTCTGGGTTGATCAGAGTTCCGAGAATTAAAGAGGAGAATGGAAGTTCAACCATTTTCTTCTGTACTATTTCTTATGCCTCACGTCAAATGGCCGACGCTAATCGAGAAAAGTCAAGAGTATCTTATCCATAAATCTGAGTCGCGTGTCATCGTTTCAATGTGTCGCAAAGTACGATCGAGGACAATATCCGCGGACAAGAGAGCGGTCGCGTCTTAGTAAAGAAATATCGTCATTTCAGAGAAGATCGAAAAAAAAAAAAACTCAACTTTCTATATACGCGTGTTCATCGATTGAGGTGATTACGACTTCGCTTATTTTTCCTCTCGAGGGGCCTAATGAAGCAGGCTATATTAGAACTTTTGCGGTATAATATCTGTTTGGGTTGTAGCCGTCAAATGCCAGTCGGAGTCGATTAAAGCCCTGATTTTATCGATATCAGTAGTGTCTGGCCGACCGGAGCGAGGAGCATCTTGGAGATAAACATCTCCACAACAAAATTTCGCAAAACACTACCGATGTACACTTTCGCTTACGTCATTCTCTCTGTACACGGCGTACATCTTTTTGTGAGTTTGCGACGCGTTGAATGCCCTTTTGGAAATAAAAAAGCGAAATGCATCGAAAATACACGTTTTTTTTTCCTTCCATGTGCAAAATATAAAATTTCCTATACGTCAAGAATCTCGATGGATACTTTTTTTAAATGTCGGCACGAGTTTTAGCTTGCACTTAATATACGATACTTCATATGGTTGACGCATGTGTGAGCGGAGAAACAAGTGCGAACGACATCTGTCGGAACTTCGCTACGGAATTATGAATAGACCCAATAAATTAGACGTGTGTTAAGTGCCCCAAAAAAGTAGTTCGAAATGGGTAGAAATGATAGTTGAGATTAGTACGATTTTTCCCATGCACGGAACATATTATGATGAGAAATTTTGAAGAAAGTAGCAGTTCCACCTTCTGGGCGAACAAAAATCGTTCATTTGTATTAAAGTCAGACGTCGTGGAGCATCATTGGCATGACAAAAATTGAAAGAAGATTGTATTATATTTTTTATGTGTAATGCCCGATGATGTCTTTTTTCGTGGATTATTCTTTGTTCAGAAATGCAGCGCAATTTTGTTTAGACTTTTCGAAATAAAGATGTCAGCAAAAATTCCATTTTCTGGGTCTACAGTTTTCGTTTATTATATTGCCGTGATAATAAAAGAAAAGAACGGTGCTGAACCGTCCACGCCGCAAAACTTTCTGCCACGTGGACATCAGCACGATAATGAGAATGCCCCGAGAGACACTTTGACCTTGTTTGTCTTTCTGAAGTATTAGTGAGTCTTGATATATTCATTTTCTTTTTTAGTTTTATGTGTTGAGCTCATGGTTGTCCGGGTTAACAAACCTAATTCAGTCTTCTTTATTATTCCGTATGATTTCTGTTTTTAAATAAAACACATTCTTTTTTTTTTTAATGAATTTTTATCGTCAGGAATTTACGCAATTTGCATAATTGCGAATATGCGGGGTCGCAAAATTGATTTTTTTTTTTTCGAGTTTAAGATGCAATACTTTCCTTTTTCTATTAAAACAATGTACCTACGTATTAAATTTTCGTAATGTATTCAATTTCCAAAACTGTCGGAAAAATATTAAAACAGCATGCAGTAAAGCTGTAATGATGAAAGAAAAATTTGAAATTGATGATGATGGAGCATTGAAACATTGACTTGTTATCGTAATTGAAAGCCTAACCTTTCCCCCCCTTGGAGCCGTGAGCTTTTGTCCCTCGAACAAAATGGATTGAGATATAACCTTTCATGTATCGATAATGACAACAGCGTCGTTATATGTATAATTTATGAAAATCTTTCGAGATTCGTAATAAAGGTGCGCCGTGTATTTCGATCACCCTGCCGCCCTCCTCACTCTCTCTCTCTCTGTCTCTCTTTCTATTCATAAACTTTGGACTGAGACTTCGTGTAGGTAGAAGCATAAAAAGTTACAAAAAGAAGTACGCAGCGTAGCAATGACTACAGGATGACAGAAACACTATAAAATTCTACGAGACATCGACAAACGATGGGGGAGATAGAGTCACTCGTCATCCCTGAAGTAATTGGCAAAATTTTGCCAAGACTATGTAAAATTCATGAAATTCCATTCGTCTAGCACATTTCGGAGGGAGCCGGGTTTCGTAGATAACATTTTACGAAATACTGGTATTGGGATTCACCCATAAAAGTTCACATTGTTGTAGTAGTACACCAGACAAATACAAATTTATTTCACTTTTTTTTATCATTTCATTTTCGATAGTGTTCACATTTTACTAAATCCAATGATTCAGTATGCGCAATTGCATTTTATTATCACGAGTTGCATCAACATATTTATGACGTGAGCGATTCGACACTCTCACAAATTGCGGTAAATATTATTTGTTCCAAATTAAAAAATTAGGAATTGATGAAACGACCATTTGTTTTATTAGAAGTAAAGAAACGCGTTTTTTTCAGCTGTACAATAAACAGACAGCAAACATTGATATATTCTGACTGATCCTCCCATTCCCATGACCATATTGAAAAACTGGAAATAATCATTTTCGCGAAGGAATTTCGATTGGTCATCGAAAATTTGAATGTTATGGGGGCGTTGTTACATGATTCGATAAAAGTGGTAATAGCTATAAATGAATAAATGATTTTCGTAATTCCGGTTCGTCGGCCCCGGTGTTGGCAGTTCTATACGTTTATTGGTCGAGTACAGGTCGTAGGATACAGATAATTTTTATTATTAGTTGATCCACATATCATTGGTGAGTACGTCGTAATAGAGAGAGATGGCAAATTGCCATTTTTTCATTGTTGATGGCAGTTAGGTTAGGGTAATACGCTTCAGATAGACGTCTAAATATTGAACGTCACTGAGGAATACTACTTGATAGTGTGTCAACTGTTATAATACCATTCTCGTCCTAATAGAGGTTTATGAAACAAACAATACCAGGTACTTAACCATGGATACGTAGACACATGAAAACACATGAACCGTCCCGAAATATGGTCTTGAAGTTTGCATCGTTGGAATGCAACGAACATTTATTTTTATATTTTTCTTTTCTCATTGTTATTATTCTGCAAAATCTTTTTTGGCAGATTTAAATTCTAGATCACTAAATAAGTGTTTTAAAAAATGATTAAGGGACTTTCGTAACGAAGATTCGCCAATGGAAATTCGAACAATTGAAGAACAATCACTTTCATTGCATTCCAACGATACAAACTTCAATCTCATCCCGAAATATCTTTGTTAAATAGCATATTCCTGATTAGAAGGTTGAAATACGCCCAAATAGGGGTTCGTTTATTTACTTTTCTCTGTGAACTTTTAACTATTAATCGAAGTTTTAATTAACAACTTCGTACAAGGAGTACGCATACATTTATATCATCAAAAGTACGCATATCATCAAAAGTAATCGGAAATGGCTATTATAACAACAAGTTCCTAAATAATAACGATCTCGAAACATTTAATTTTTTTAATACATTATTCGAATAATGCAAAATGTGCTCGTGTAAGTTTTTATAACTACCCTCACGTAAATGTTCAATCGAAATAGCATCATTATATAAAATAGTAGAGAAGCTATTTAAAATGGCCAATAACGGTGTCGCTCTTGGTTAAGAAATGCTTGTCACTCTTGATCGGAGGTCCCGCATATGCAGCTTCAATTCAATTACATACGTGTGCTATTGTACTGGAATGCTTCAACGAGCAGAAGCCACAGCACCACGTAGGAAGCAAGCATCGCATTTGTAAACAGTTACAAAAGCATGAATATGTACATATAGAATAACGACAAGTGTATGCAATTTGTGATTCGGCCTTTGGATCCGCAGCCTCGCAAACACACGTTTACGTTCTATCGTAAAAAGTGCAATTCGTGAGGAGAAGCATCATGATGAAAGATTCCTTTTTATTGTTCGTAAAACGAAGAAGGCATTGATGGGTTTCTGAAAAAGTACTTATTGACATAAGTTTTATCTTGGAAAATTGAAAAATGTAGCTCGAAATAGAGCAAAAAAAAATTATATCTCAATAGAAAGTCAAAAGGTGTGAATGAATTAGATGAAGAATTTCTCCGATCGACCTTTTGCGGAATAATTGATTATGCACGCTATAAAATTTAGTTTTACTGCAATTGTCTATGATACTGGATGGTCTTGAAGTTTGCATCGTTGGAACGAAACGAAAATCCTTTTTTATATTTTTATTTCCTCATTTTTATTATTTTGCAAAATATTATTTGCGATTAGTATGATAGATCTCTAAATAAGCGACATAAAGAATTAGCCACATGAAATCCGAGCTATGGCAAAATAATAACTTTCATTGCATTCCAATGATGCAAACTTCAATCTCATACTCATGGTGTAATGTGAAAAAAGTCCACCATTTAATAATTATAACAATGGAAAATCATATCTTTTTTTTTCAACGTTGTCATCAATTCGGGAAAGAATATTGAAAACGCAAATATGCTGCGTGATAATGTACATAAAAAAATGGCGTCACAGCAATTCCTGTTGTATTTATTATGAGCGATATCGTTAGTGACCCATGCAATACCCTGTGATAAAGCGACACAAAGTCTCTCCTTTTTGCACATAATCATAAGCTTGTGATCGAGACAATGAGAGGCATTTCCGAGGGAGCTTTTGTTGCAAGGGTCAACGCGGATGCTGGCATATTTGCATCCCACTCTCGTATTCATTCCAGCTACTGGGTTCGAGGCGGGAAAATATCATCTCTTCGTTTCTTTTTTTTTTATAGAAATATTATGTGCACACACACGTGCATTTCACGAGTGAATTTTTTCTATCCCGAATGACATTGTTTGTTTGTTATCCGCTTTTTCTCTCTTTTATTCTTCTAATTTCGTGAACAATGATGTGCGCAATGCGGCTGTTGTACACCTGCAGCGAAAATAATTTACGCTATAAATGCAGCGCCTTGTATCAAACTGTAAAGTTCATGTTATATGACTGAATTATTCAACACTGTTCGCATTGTTCACGTATTCATCTAACTCCTGATTTTTTTTCACCTCACGTTTAACTGCGAATCAATTTTATTCTTTACGAATATTCTTTTTGCATCATAATCTCGGCATAATTATTATCCGTTTAGGTGGGGAATAAAGCGTTAAGAACATGAGTGAGAAATTCGTGAATGGGTACAATTGGTAAAAGGAGTATATAGTTTCAATGATACGTAGTTCTTGAGAAAAAGCCGCAACAATTCCCACCATGATGTTCAAAGAAAGCTCGAAGTTGCACTATTTCGTTTCACCATTGTATCTTGTCCACGAAGAATTATGGAGAGATCAATAAATAAATAAAAACATCTAAAAATGTATCCACTTACACAGAGAGAAAAGTCCATGGTATTTACAACAAACGGCCATGGTAAAAGAGAGAATAGTAAAATTCCCTATAGTTTATTGACACCGCAATCGTAATATGGTTAACACAACTATAAGCTAAAAGTATATATCTAAACATGCGATTTGGGTGCCGTTTGACTATTTATTATCCCCGAAATAATGAACTATTGTAAAAGGCTTAACAATATAGATATGGTCGATTCGATACTATCACAAAATCGACGCACAAATAGCACTGTTGTCCAGTGCAGAAATGTGACTGAGCATTTCCTACTTTGCGTCGAGCCCTGGTCAGACTTGCCTCGTACGATTCACCTGACTCGGCTCTTTCATGGAATAGACCAGAAACATCACAAAATCGTTTTTTTATGGCGCGGCTTATACTGTATGTTTGCAAACTGCATTGTTCTAGCCGAAATATATTGCGAGCAAGTACACTTTCACGTAATATATAGCTGACCAGAACATTGATCAGTTCCCGAGAAGCTCGCCAGTTACATGGCGAACTTGATCCACGTTGGACGGCCTGATATTATCTAGGGAAGGCATATGCCTTCCCTAGGGGGAGTACTTTTGCCCGACTCAAATTTCTACACGGAGTATAACGTACGTTTGGTTTTCTTCAGGTCAAACTTCTACTATTCTATTTGTTCTTACAATTCATATGGTCAACATTAAGGTTTGTTGAGTATCATTTGCTAAAAGACCTTATGACAAGTGACTGTTCGGAAAAAAATTATGGTAATGTTTACTCATAGCGAAGACGTGAGTCATTTGCAGCTTGGAACAAGCCCGGCTTAGTAATTTTAAGAACTACTCGTTTTTTTACTAACTCTTACATAGTATGTTTGTTGCATTGCAAAAATAGGATATCTCAGTTCAACACTTCTTGTAGTTCACCTTCTGTTCTTATAGGGCACACTATGCATATACAGTGAGACTTCAGTTATACGTTTTTCAAGGGGTACAGCAAGTATGACGTATAAATGAGAATAACGTACAAGTGAAATGCAGTACGTATCGGAAACTCTTTATTGAAAATGGCGAACGGTGCATAATTCGCGATGTTTTTTTAATAGCAGTACCTCTATTATGCTAATATTTGGTTTTCCAATTGAAAATTTGATTGTTAGTAACGAAGTAATGAGCCAATTCAATATTTTGTTTATTTTCGTTCAGAATTTTTATTTGATGCGAGTTTGTAACATTAAAGCTTTCACATTGTAGACTGAAAAATAACACCCATTTTCATATAAATAAAAGATAGGTAATCACAATTAAGTAGAGGCTGTCTCAAAATGACCGGACATTTTAATTTATCAATAAAACGTGCTATTTATTTGAAAAGTACGAATATATTTATTTTAATATAAGGTACAAACATGGAGGTTATGTGTGGAACACAGTATCCGATAAATGGCCGCCTCGTCCCTGTTTGCAAACGTTCACTCTTTTGACGAAATTTTCAACAACAATTTGGCATAATTTCTGACTAATTTCATTAATGGTGCGTCCAATTGCTTGCTTGAGCTCCGGAATGGTCTGTGGATCATTGGCATACACTTTTCCTTTTAGAAAACCCCAAAAAAAGAAGTCCAATGGCATCAAATTGCACGATCTTGGTGGTCAATTCAGATCGCCGCGGCGCGAGATAACACGACCATGAAACTTTGTCTGCAATAACTACATTGTTTCACATTCCATTTTCACAATATCTATGCGTTGCTCGATCGTGTAATTTTCCATGATTAAATCTCAATACTTCCTGATGCCAGTTGTCAAAGATTAGTTCTCTATGTTCGCCACAAAAAAAAAATTACGGGCAATTTAAAATGTCAGGTCATTTTAAGACACCCGTTACATGCATACATAGTACGATCCTAGAATTTTACACTGGAAAAAATTAATCTACGGGTTATGAATTTTTAAAAATTCTTGTCTGTTTTCTTTTTGTGTCACAGAAGACTGATTTACGTACAACTGAGACAAAAAACAGACCCCGAAACGGACGCTGCGGAAGAAAATTAATAACGCATAAGGGGAAACGTAGAAATGAAACTTTATTACATTCTTTATAGGCAGAAATTTGACGTATAAATGATAAAAACGTATAAGCGAGGTTTCACTGTAGTAGGTCGTATCATATAATATGGTACAAATCACTATGAACATCGTCGCAAATCGCAAGCAACATTTTCTATCAATGTATATATAAATATTAGTTCTGTTCACTATTAGGATCTTGGGGGAGTGAATTTTTGATAGTGTAAGGAAATATCCATTTTGTGAAAACCTACTATATTAGCATTGGACAATAAACGTATGCTTGTAAGATTGGTGATTGCGGTTAATATACGTGCATAATTTATGCAACTGCTAAAATATCAATAATCAGTACTATATCTTTAGCAGTGACTATGCCTATAAAATATTATTGTCCCCTCAGGGAAAGATAAAATATGGTTAAAAATACCATAGATTTCTCACAGTGTAGGAACGCTGTCAAAATAAAATTTCACTCAAACAAGGGACAATGAAGTGCATCACAAAAAAAACAATAACGTAGCAATAATAACTACGAATCGACAATCTTCGATCACGTGGCAAACAATTTTTATCAGATCGCTCGACATTTTTTGTGCCACTAAATTCACTTTAGTCAACCTACGAACCGAACAACTGTAAATAGATAAGATTCTTTCGCTCCAACTAGTTATTTCACGGCACGTTCGTTTCCGATTGAGTAACTTTTGTTTTCTCGTGGGAGAGAAAAGAAGTACGCGTACAAGATATGTATCGTCGTCGACAATACTTCAATGGTATGTTGTAAAATATAGCAACTATGTGCATGCGGTATGTGTATCAGCACCTGCAAATTCACCGCCCACGCTTCGATCGCATGCACTCGCTTCCTGACGAACGGAAAGAACGAACGGTGCTCTTTTGCACATAATGCGCAGCATAATGTTGCTGCACTACGTACGATCTACGGAGACCGGTAGGTACGCAACCGATTATGTGAGTAGGTGTGCCCTGCTTACGCTGCTCTTTGCCTCGTAATTACACACACTTGTCTATATATATTTATCGGCTTGTCAAGAAGCGTTATTACATATTCCCAATCGAACGTAACGCAACGTACGAAGAAGCATAGTACATGCTCAAGTCGAAAAGCAGCCTGTGTCGGTCATACCGTTGCCAAATAACATGCACTCGAAAAGATCGATTCAAAGGAACAACGAACATATTTTTATTTTTTTTGAAAAATAACTGCAAGTGCAAAAATTCATTACACTGCAAAAAAAATTAATTTAAGGGGCCAGTCCACTTTGAAAATTTCAAAAAATCGATTTTTTTTTACTGTTTTCGAAAATATATACATTCAGAAATATTGTGTCAATATTGCCGATTGAGTTTAGGTAAGAGTTTTTCATAGTATAAAACTTCGAACGCGTTTTTCTCGAAACAACGTTTTCAAAATCTAGCTCCATCGTATCTCTAAAACTAATAAACCGATTCTCTTGAAATTTGAACCAGATATTGTAAATATGATTCGTAACAAGATGATCCTCGATGGTTTTAAAATTTTGATTTTTACTCTTTTTTTTTGCGAAAAACTGCGAAAAAAACGCGTTTGTTTACTTTTTTCGTTTTTCATCTGCTAGTTTTTTTATTTTTTGATAAAACTTTATATCCGAGGGTCATTTTGTAGCTGGTGTCACACTGAATCTAATGGACTTTGATTTTTTTGTTTCAGAGAAGCTGTTGCCGAGTTGTGATGGAGCTACCTAGCCCACCTATTTTTGAGGCGTTCCGTTAAACTATAGTTTTTGTACTTAAAAATGAATAAAAATGAATAAAATTTTTTTTTAATGTATTTCAAGACTTTATTTATCAAGCCCAACAACTTTTATATTCATATATTTTTTAAATCCTCAAAAAAAAATCGCGATAATAGCCTTTTTTTCGTGGCTCCAAAGTGGACTGGCCTCTTAAATAAGATCTATTTAAATCAAATAGGTTTTTTCCTTATCTCACGGCCTACTACGACCTTATAAGTTTCAAATGTATTTTTTTTATTTGTTCAAGATATTCTTTTTAAATATTCAATATATTCAAATTAAATAAAGATTAGATTCAAAGTAATTAAATAAAGATAAAACACGATGTATCGCATGAATACGAGAAAGGAATATAGATTCATGGACATAGAAGTGCGGTGAAAAAGAGTTAAATTATTTTTCTTTTTTTTTCACTAACAAGGCTGTTATTTGGAAAAAAAAGAAAGGTATCGTCGTGCCTTTTATTAACAGGCGCGATTATTTATGTATAGAAAGACTAACCCTTTTCCTCAACTGCAGAATGTTACAACAGTCTTCTAATGAAAACAAAGCCATGAGATTTTTGAGAAACTGAATCGTGTACCATTTTTCCGTTTGCCTCTGTTGTCTTATACTACCAGATGAAACAAAATCACAGATTTATTAGAAATAAATAAAATATTTACTTATTAGACGATATTAAATAGATCTTGATTTGAATAAATAAATGTATTTAAAATGAATAATTTTAATAATGGAATGCAATAGGGAAAATTTGATTTCGCGAAAAATCTAGTTAATTCAAATTTAAAAAATCATATAGACGCATCTAGTTAATATCAAAAGAATTTTTCTATCAGTGTAGAGTTGAATTCAAGATATTAAGAAGAAAATAATTCGAAGAATATAGTACGCATAAATGAAATATATATTCAAAGTGGAAAAAATAAACATTAATGGATCGCTGATACACGCTTGATCCGGATGGATTTTTTTCTACATGTACATTTATCAAAACTTGCTACTGCTAGAGCAATCCGGTATTCGAAAAGGTACGAAAACTTGTTCACCTCTAGCTTCTAAATAATTATTGGACAGCGCTGTCAAAGATAGTTGCCCCTTCGTGTGTATATACGTGTGAGGCATAGGTGGAGGCAAACTAAACGCGTATAGTCACGAAACCGGTCGTGCATTTTTAGCGATGATACTCTCATGACATCGAGCGACGTAGAGATATGCAAAAATGATGGTCGTGAGACGGCCTTGTTCGCCTCCTGACTTATATATACATACATGCATACACACATATATATATATACGACCATGTACGCGTAACTTCGTCGTGAATTCTCTTATTATCCTCTATAAATGCATCTTTGGCTTGAGGAGCGGCGAGTAAAAACTCGTTAAGAGTTAGCATCGCGCACTTCGAGCAATAAGCCTGGAGAACTTAAATCGTTATGCGAAGATTTTCTTCGCACTTTAAGGCGCGAGTCTTCCTCTACCGGAGATTCACTTTCCATATCCGCCTCCGTAATTACATCTCGTTTTAATCTATTTTCAAGCCGATTACAATTTTTCTCGGAGCACTTCCTGTCCCATTTCTCATATATACATATATATTACTTTGTCGTTAGACGAATTATCTTCTTTTCGTAATTATTATGCGAAATTTAAGTAGCGCATCTTTTACAGATTTTTTTTTTCAAGATTATTCAATTTGCTCAAGGATTGGGCTTCGTGCAATCGTGTAAGCCTTCGTCCTTTGGAAAAAGATGTCTAAGTTTAATGTATTTCGCGGTACTTTTTTTTCCTATATTATCATTGCAAATGCTGTATTTGTTATGGAGAAACGATTTGTAAAGAGGCGATGGAAAACTTTGGTATTCTTTCGTAACCAATGATGACATGGGCAACATGGAAATTGAGTTGAACAAAGTATGTCGAATGTAAGGCTTCAATGATAGAAAAAAAAAACTTTAGTCTTGAATAATTCATGCTGTAAAAGTCCAAACGTGGCTTCGATATTCTGCATTCTCTCTTTTTGTATTCCTTCGTCTTATCTCATATCATATAATATTGCAAATAGGATACAACACACACATCTATATATATATATATACAGTACTGGACCAAAAAAAGTACGCATTAGTCGAAATTTCTTACCGCACTAAAATTGACACAGCGGACTCATAAATAAAGGTAATTAATTTTCCGAGGGGCGTTTTAAAGAGGACAAGTTTACTTTTATTTTGCTTTTTTAGAAAATTCTCTACGATTTTTTTTCGCCCCGGTGCGCACTTTTGAACGTGGCCATTTTTCGGCTATTTTTTGGCCGTCGAAAATTAACTGCAAAGTTTGTAGGAAATGTTTTCCTCGGTTTTTCCCATGGTAAACTCAAAAAGGATATCAAAACCTACATTTTTGTTTTTTTATAAAGTCTCCTACGATTTTTTTTCGCCCCAGGATTGCATTTGTAGCTAAAAAAGACATGTTTCAGAAAAAAGGCGTCATTAAAGAACTGTAGGGTATCAGAGAAAGTGTCAAGAGGGTAAAAAGTTGCATGGGTTCACACTGGAGTGGCTAGATTTTTTTTAGAATTTTTTTTTGACATTTTTTGCGGACTAATTTCATTAATGGTGCATCCAATTGCTTCCTTGAGCTCCGGAATGGTCTGTGGATCATTGACATACACTTTTCCTTTCAGAAAACCCCGAAGAAAGAAGTCCATTGGCGTCAAATCGCACGATCTTGCTGGCCAATTCACATCGCCGCGGCGCGAGATAACACGACCATGAAACTTCGTCTGCAATAACCGCATTGTTGTTGTAGTGAATTTTCACAAATTCTATGCGTTGCTCGATCTTGTCATTCTCCATGACTAAACCTCAATACTTCCTGATGCCAGTTGTCAAAGATTAGTACTGTATGTTCGCCGCAAAAAAATGGCGTGCAATTTAAAATGTCTGGTCATTTTGAGATACCCTTTATAAATATATATATATATATATATTGGGAGATGCTGGACTGTACGACATACTTGCCTAAACCACCTGTCGTTGGAATATTCGAACATGAATCTTTAAACTCCTAACGACTACATAATATACAACGCTAATCGCAAACTGAAATCTTGGCTTATGAATGCGAATTTCTATTCGCATTGATTATTCACCGAAGTTGTCCCAAATTATGTAAAATGACTAGCAACTGTGAACATTTTTTTCTCCTATGCGACTGAAAAAAAAAATTCTCGGTCATTTGAATTCTCGACACTTAATCTTCATTATCGTGGCATTTTTTAATCAGAGTTAATACGTCCTAATTCTCCTAATAATTCGTAGCTTAGACTTGCAACTGGGGTGTATAAAGAGTCATAGTTTCACCTTATAATAATAACTCTATCGAGTTATAATATATGAAGTGACGAGAGCCATGTTTTGACGAAATTTCAGTATCGTCCGACGTTTATTTGACCAGGTACCGTTGATACTGTCAAGGAAATAGAAAGCTAAACTCACGCAATTAAAAAGTAAGGAACAAAAGTAACTTTTTACTCACGCATGCATGGATTTTATTGTACGCGTGTCAAAGATCCGTTTAATCCGCGCTAGTCCCACGATTTGCATATATACACGTGTATATACACTGTATCATTCGTTCATGACAGGACACGTGTACAGATTATTATTAAATACGAAATCCTCCGTTAGTCGGGTCTTTTAGCTCCGCGCCGGCATGAAAACAATTTATCACGCGTTGGCGCGGACTTACCTACTGGCTAACTCACATTTTCATATACGCGTTACGTCCGTCGAACGAGAGACATAATGAGCGAGACGAAAACTCGTGGATGTAATGTGCAAGCGACAGAAATATCATGAAAAGTTTGTTGCCTGAGCCACATGTGTTACAGGGGAATACGTATACATACATGGCTCGTTTCAGGCAAAATTTACTTATAGTGTGAGAAGCACGAATAAACAAAAATAACTCTCTATCAAAGCTCATTTTGATAGAAATTTTTTTTCATAAAAAACAATACTCAAGTCAATATTTTAGTTGAGAAAAATGCCAGTATATTTTTTCAACTAGAGCATTTTTCGATAGTGGTGAAGTTTGCATCGTTGGAACGGAACGAGAATTCTTTTTTTATTTTTTCATTTCTCTATTTTTATTATCCATCTAAAATCTATTTTGTTTTTTGCAGATTTAGATTATACATCCTTAATGAGGATCCTTAAAAAAGAATACTCAAGTCAATATTTTAGTTGGGAAAAATGCCAGTATATTTTTTCAACTAGAGCATTTTTCGATAGCGTTGAAGTTTGCATCGTTGGAACGGAACGAGAATTCTTTTTTTATTTTTTCATTTCTTTATTCTTATTATCCATCTAAAATCTATGTTTTTTTTACAGAATTAGATTACACATCCTTAATAAGGATCCTTAAAAACATTTCAGTAATTTTTTGTACCCTAAATATGGGGAAAAAATTAAGCACCACGTTGCAAACTTCAATTTTTTTTACAGAATTAGATTACACATCCTTAATAAGGATCCTTAAAAACATTTCAGTAATTTTTTGTACCCCAAATATGGGGAAAAATTAAGCACCACGTTGCAAACTTCAATTTCATAATTTTCAAATTAAAAAATAAATATGTATTTGGAGTACAAATTAATTCGGTCCCTTTTCAAGAGATGGCTCTGGCTGTTATGAATGTTTCATAGTGACAGCTGATTTCGCTGGTTTCAGAGAGGTTAGACATCTGTCAATAACATTCAGTTTATATCGCTTTGAGTTCCATTAAAAACCTTGTTTTTTACTGTCTTGGATATGTCAAATTTTGTGTTAACTAAGCAGCATTTGCGGGAAGTTTTACTTTTTTGCTTTAATTGGAAGAAAAGTGCAGCTGAAGCGCACCGAATGCTTGTTGAAGTTTATGGTGATGATGCTCCAACTGATAAATCATGTAGGGAATGGTTCCGACGCTTTGAGAACGATGATTTCAGCGTTGAAGACAAGCCTCGCCCTGGAAAGCCAAATGAGCCAATGAGCTGCTATAACCTGGCGATTACATTACGGGCGATCGGTATAGACTACAATTGATTCGTCTGAGCCGTGCATTACGAGAAAAACGGCCGGAATACGAGCAAAGACACGAAAAAATTATTCTTCTGCATGACAACGCTCGGCCTCATGTCGCAAAAGTCGTAAAAAAATATTTGGAAACGCTCAAATGGGATATTTTACCGCACCCGCCGTATTCTCCGGACATTGCCCCCTCTGATTACTGGTTGTTCCGACGGATGCAGCGGGATTTAGCAGGTCACCGGTTCACTTCTTTCGCAGAAATCGAAAATTGCCTCATTTTCTGGTATTACGTAAATGCTAATGTCCGTAAAAAATGTCAGTAACGAGAAAAATACTTTGGCAAAGTTGCAAAAGACCCTTTGAAAGGGAGATGATTTAGATCTAAATGGATATAAGTATAGATAGGAAGAGAAGTAAACAATTCAAGTTTTTGTCTATCAATCTAATTATTCGTATTTTTGTTGTTTGCAACTTTGAGCAGTTGAATCCATTATCCCATTTTTTTCGCTGTAATATCACTGGTTTTTGCGAATGAACTACACTTTTTTTAACAATGAATTTTATAAATTGATCCTGCTCGGATTTTGTTGCAGTAATCGCGGAACAGCCCGTGGCTTATGGTCGTATGTGTTTTTATAGTTGCTGCACGTACATACACGTAGAACCGTAGACTCGAAACGCGCTCTCAAGATGTATATACGCGCATTCGGTAAATTGCGTAGGCACGTGCCAAACATGGAGTTGGATATAATCCACGAGAAGCAGCCTCGCGGTTACAAAGAACGTAACACGCCAGCAAAAGTATGCTCAGACATCGTGAAACCACCCAGTTATCTCGTAAACAATTTCTAAAGGTAACGGTGAACAAAAAAAACAACAAATATGAATAGCCATGATAAATATATGTTGGCAACAACGCCATTGATTATTACAGATATTTAATTAGGCACACTATAATTGTCTTTAAGTGGATCATTTTACGACGATATGTTCCTCAAGGAATGTGGAACGATTTAGGTGCTTAGTAGTACGACAGTTCGAGGGATTATGGTTGATTTTCATAGACTGAAATTTAGATCATCTCATACGCTTCTTCACGTTACTACCTTCAAGACTGTTCGTTTTCCAAAGTTTTATAGGAAAAGTCAGCCAAAACGAAGAAAAACAAAAAAATAACAGCAAGAATTCATTTTCTATGGTTTTCCTGCTTAACAAAAATATTCGTTTAAATCGCAGGATTATTAATTATCTGTAACTTTTTTTCCTTTTTTTTTATCCTCTTGCCTTCTTCAATATTTCCCTAAAACACTTTGGCATATAATAAAATGTCAGCACAATTTGTACAACTCATAATAAAACTTCATTGTTTCGAAGCCAAATAATTCTGTAAGAGGATCAAATAAATAAGAGAATAAAAATTATTTTCAAGATATCATTAATTGATGACGAAAGAATGGGGAACGCCAGTGCAAATTTGAAACACTAAAATAAACATGCTAGAACTTATGAAAACGTCACAATGCTGGTTTAAAATTACGCTCTATGGTGAATAAAAACATAGACTCTAATAAGTTTGAGAATTATCAAAATTAAACAATTCAGATATTCAGTGGATATACAGACATATGTATGCACGATTTTTTTTCTGAACATACTTTTCTTTAAATTGAGCAAACATTAAAAATGCCATGAAAATCTCGAAAAAAGGCATGGGAGCGCAACAGTCGCTGTGAAAAGGAAAGAGTCTAAAAAAATTGTGCTACTTTCGTCGCTCTTGTGAGAGATCCTACGAGTCGGAGCAAGCCAACGTAGAGCAAATATATGACGTAATATTAAGGTATGAGACTTGCGGAGGTAAGAGACAAGGTCTCTGTCCAGAGCAAAGCATAATATACGCAGCTCCCTCTCTCTCTTTCTCTCTCTCTCTCTCTCTCTCTCTCTCTCTCTCTCTCTCTCTCTCTCTCTCACACACACACACACACACACTTTATCTCATGCTTTGTCGTACGCTTGCGTAACCGGATAGGAGTTAACATGCAAGAAAATAGTCTCGTTTCGTTCATTAGGTTAAAAAAATAAAAGAATACATTTTTGATAAATAACATCCAAAAAGCACAATCGTGCTTCATTTCAAAAGCGCTATATATTGTTTTTAAAAAGGCAATATTCATATACACTGAGTAAAAAGTATTTTCTAATTTTCAGAAAAGAAGAGGAGGACAATGTTAATTTGGACGGCCAAATGTATGATGCTGACATTGCAGATTAAGGCCTTAGGCCTCTGTAGAGGCCAAAAAGGGCATATTTTGTGATTTTTTTTTCAGCGAAACCATAAAATAATTCGGAATTACAAAATAGGGGTTTTATTATATACGTAATTGACTATAAAAATTTGTTTTTTTCACAGCGATACAAGTCAAAATGGCGACTGTGCAGCATTTTTCCGATGACGTCTTTATTTCTGGAAGGTCAACGGCCGGACCGGCAGCTCCTATAATTTTTGAGTTATGATGAGACACTAAAGTTTTTTTGATTATATATAAGAATAGCTATAGAAGTACGTAGAGTTTTTTTTTGATATATTGTTTTTTGTCAAAATGGCGCATTTCTCAAACAAAAAGTATAAAATGCCATGAGAAAATCGTCAGAAAATTGTTCATAAAAAAGGAACTATGCAATATAATAAAAAAAATCCTACGTAGTGCCTCAGAAAATGAAATTCTAAATATACAGTTAAAAATTCGAGTGAATCGGTTGAAATTTGTTTGAGTTATGAGTCCGGCTAACTTGAAAAATATAGTTTTGAGATAAAGGCGTTTAAAGTTAGTAGAAAGCCGTGACATGAATCAAGAGGGGTTGCGCTAGAATTCGAAAATCGAGTACTTAAAGATTTTTTTACACCCATAATCTTTTGGAATATAATTTTATAGGTACATTTTTAACCAAAAAATAAATCGATTTTTGGAAAATCCTAGAGCGGCCTAAGGCCTCAAAGGTAAATCGAAAATTTTTATTGCTTAAAATTATTTCAAACTAAAAACGCGTTTTTCTCGAAACGATGTTTTTTAAACTAACTAACGAAAACGTAACTCAGACAAATAGATGTATTTTTTACTTAATTGTCGACGAAAATCAGTTAATTGTTAAATATTCGGGTTCGCGATAGGAATACCTTAAACAAAGATTAAATGTCAATACGAGATTTTGCAAGGACTTAGATGGTTTGGTTACAAATTTTCTCACACGATGATATAAAGGATTGAAAACCGATTTTGTACATCGAATTGAACCGCCGTCGAAGAGGACTACAGTTATATTCTGTGCAGCGACAAAGATATTCGTAAAGTACAATAAATATTTATCAACAAGCGAGAATTGTAAGAAGAAACACCAGCAAGCCGTCTTCAACAACGCTTTTCAGAGCACACACAAGAAAGCCTGTGTAAAAATAAATGGAAGGAAAATTTCTGTATTCGGTGCACGTCCCGCCGTGTGTATGCGCAGGGCCACCGCATCACTATCTACCACATACATAATAAATTATTTCTCTATGTGCACATGCACACGCGGACGTTCAAGACTCCTCATTGAAAACACTCGTGGAGAACTCTCGCGACTCGCAATAAGACTCAAGGGTAATATTTAAGTAGTACATACACACAAGAACTGCGTATATTCCTTATAATTCGCGCCTCTTCCGTCGACGTTTATTCTCTGAGTGTGCTCGCAGCGGACACATCTGTGGATCGGGAAAGCACGAAGCGCACGTGAGAATTCATTCACGGCTCGTGAGTGTTGATTATAATCCGGCTGTTTCGTAGCTATGGGGAGTCGATTTGATTTGACTCAAAGGGAGGAAATTTGATGGAACTCGAAAATATTCATTAATACGTATTCTTTCTTTTCAAGATCACGTCAAGGTGTACCGTTGTATGTACACAGTCAGAAGTATGAACGTGTGTGTGTGTATGTGCGTGTGAGGGTGTATAAGCCGAGAAACTACCCGAGCAGAAATTTGTTCAGGGTGAAATCCGGACCGGATCAGGCTGCCACAATAGCAAATCCGGGCCGGATCAGGCAAATTTAGTCCGGCCCTGATCAGGGATGTAACGCTTTTGCAAATTCAGGTCCGGATCAGGCACCTTATCAGGCTCTGATCAGGCGCTTTATCAGGCCCGGATCAGGCACCTTACCAGGCTCGGATTAGGCACTATATCTGGCTCGGATCAAGCAACTTATCTGGCCCGGATCAGGTGCCTCATCCTGCCTGAGACATGCGTGTCATCTGGCTCAATCATTTGATTAATTTTTTGTTTAAAAATAGATCAACATTTATTAAATTATTATCGCAGTTACACGTTATCAAGTTTACTAACGTTATTAAAAATATGAAACATATGAAAACATTTTTTTAAAGTTTATGTTTTTATTTTACTTGACTTGATCGTTTAGTTTTTGTTCCGGTTTTGGCGATGACCGTCCCAATCTTTCCGGCCCAATCTGTCCGGCGCAAATCATGCGTGCCTGATCAGGGCGCCTTATTGATACCTGATAAGGCTTCTATCCGGCGCAAATCAGGCGTGCCTGATCAGGGCGCCTTATTGATCCCTGCTCAGGCCCCTGTCTGGCGCAAATCAGGCGTGCCTGATCAGGGCGCCTTATTGATCCCTGCTCAGGCCCCTGTCCGGCGCAAGTCATGCGTGCCTGATCAGGGCGCCTTATTGATACCTGATAAGGCTTCTATCCGGCGCAAATCAGGCGTGCCTGATCAGGGCGCCTTATTGATCCCTGCTCAGGCCCCTGTCTGGCACAAATCAGGCCTGCCTGATCAGGGCGCCTCATTGATCCCTGCTCAGGCCCCTGTCCGGCGCAAATCATGCGTGCCTGATCAGGGCGCCTTATTGATCCCTGATCCGGCCCTGATGGATCCTCAGGCAGCCTGATTAGATTTCTGCTCGGGTAGTTCTAGTATCCGATTGGCGTGCAGCTTCGTTACAAAAGACTCATCAGCGGAAAATAAAAATTTACCAGATTTACGAGAGATAATGCGAAGACTCTGGTCTTGTAATATCTGTTTATCACAGTTGAATGTACGTCATCGTACACTTTCCAGGAGCTGAAATTCTACACTTTTCATGATGTTGACCTTTGCATCATTGGAATGCGATGAAAATACGTTTCTTTTAATTTTGCAATTTTTTTTACCTCTGCGGGCTACGAAAATTCACTCAAACGTTTCTCAGGCTCTTTATCACGGCGAAGTCGAAGATTTACCACGTGACATATGAATGCGTGCGCGATAGCCGAAGTTTTCGAACCAAGATTTCACGGAGATGAATAATATTTAGGGCAAAAGAAAATCGTCAAGCTCTGCGTCAGGGAATTCTCCAGAGCCTGGTGCTTTGTTTTTCCTAAAAAAAAACTTAATCATTTCTGAGAAAACTGGGTTGGAAAAATGTTGAGGTTATGTTGACCTTCCACATGCCCTTAAAGATTTTCAACCTAAAACGGCGAAAATTTTTGTAGGATAATAAGCAAAATAAAGACAGTAAAAAAACGTGAAAAAATTCTTATTGCCGTCCAGGCATGCGAATTGCGAAACTATAAACAATCGATCGTCGTGTCCCAACTTGCGTTCGTCGGATTTTCAGCTGGAACTACAAATATTAGGGAGAATAAAGCTTCCTTCGTAAAATTGAGAAATAATGTATTGGGTTGGCAAATAAGTTCGTTCAGTTTTGTTCATACCGCTCATACGTTCAAAACCGAACGAACTTATTTGCCAACCCAATATGAGGTTCGAAATGGTGGGAGTATATTTTTTATGAAGTTGGGACAAAAGATCCTACATACATGATCTAAAAAAATACAATATCCTATGTATAATATATAATTAATACTAGATATTATAATATATAATAATGTCCGAAGGCATGACGATGTACAGGGTGTCCGATGGCAGATTTCAAACTTTAAATGATCATAACTTTAAAACGCGAGGTGCAAGAAGAGTGCGGGGCGGATAGCTGAGATCGCGTGCGTTGTGGATTTTTTATTCGCCATGGAGCGTTGGTCTGGAGAGCAACGTGTTTTCGCTGTGGAGGCGTATTTAACTAGTCGTTTTTCGCTTACTTTGGCGCGGCGTAAATTCTGTAACCGCTACAACATTCGCCGAATAAGTGACGCACCATCGATAAATTTGATCCAAAGTTGGGTAGCAAGATTTAGAGCTTCAGGCTCGGCTGTAAACAGGCATCACCAAAATCAAGCAGCCTCTGTATCAACTCCGGAAAATATCCAACGCGTGAGAGATTCTGTTTTAGAAAATCCACGAATGTCATTGAGAGTGCGTTCGTCAGTTTCGGGTATTCCAAAATCGACACTGCATGAAATTATGAAGAAAACTAAAATTTCATCCGTATAAAATCCAAATAATTCAAAAATTGAACGACAGTGACTACCCAACAAGAATAACTTATGCTCAAAAGATGCTGGAGACTTTTTCCACCGAAACACGACTAAGAAACATTTTTTATAGCGACGAAGCACGTTTCCATCTTGGAGGTTATATCAACAAGCAAAATTTTCGTTACTGGAGTCTCCAAAATCCAAGAGAATTGCATGAGCAGCCACTGCATATTGAAAAGGTTACTGTTTGCTGCGCTATTTCGGGGAACGGAATTATCGGGCCCTATTTTTTTTTTTGAAAATAATCGTGGCCAGACGGTGATGGTCAACTCAAAAATTGAAATCCGCATTTGATTTCTTTTCATTTTAATAAATATTTTTTAATTATTTTGTTTATTCATTTTTTTACGAATTTTTTAAGTTTGAAATCTGCCATCGGACACCCTGTATAAACAACATACCGAATTGGGCGGTATCAACAAAACATAATGATGCTTGAATCTACAAGAGATGGCGAGTACTATAAAAGAAAAGATCGTGGTATTAAGTAGGTCTCGATCAAAATTTTGTCACACCCACGCATATTTCTTTCATTTGCACCCACTTCGAGCCACCACCCATACAGCATATATTCTCATGTGTTTATTCATTTATACATCAAGCAATATATTGTCATATTAACGGCCCATTGGCATTACGTGATGCAAAAAAAATGAATATACATATGAAGAAAGAGATGGAGAGAAAGAGAGATATTTCGATGTTTCGTCAGCTCTTGCATTCGGTTTGCTACTGAGTAGAGCATGCTATATGTGTCGCGATAGTTCCTGACACGTATCCCCCACGGAGTATGTGGGTCAAACGTTATGTATTCCATGAAGTACCGGATAAAAATACAGCCCGTACTGGGGCAAAATGCGTGTCTACCAAAGTATAGGCGTTTTCACGCGAAGCTGATCCGATCAATTTTTTTAAAACGTTTTCTATGCCCTTAGGTATTATGCTGGAGTCGAAATTTACACGAAATCAATTGACAAAAAAAAATTCTTTGCAATTCAACGATGTAAAACTTAGATAATTTCGTTTTGTTTTTGTTGTTAATTGAGCCGTCGAATCTATACACATTTTATTAACATGTTCGACAAGTGCATAATTTCAAATTTAGTGACGAAATTATTTATAATAACTCAATAGGGAAATAATTGGGAGTAGTTTCGTACGGAATTTGATTCATTGCGAAAGGGACATGGATTTCAAATTTCCATGGAACACCTAAGCTGACGTCCAGACCGATACACAGTCATTTAAAAAATGCCTTTGAATTGAAGCTTTTTCAAATGATTTTGCGACCAAACGTAAAAAAAAGGCGTAAATTCGCCAAAATTTATATTGAATTGAGTTTATTCAATACTTTTATAACTCATTGACCATTTTTCCCAAAAAAACTTCCTTCAATTGTTCTTGTGAAGACGTTGAAATGTTTATGCAAAAATTTTTTTTTTTTAAGTGTGCGAGGAATTTCTATTTCCGAATTCCTATTCGGTAAGTATGGAATTCGCCGTATTTTATATGGGTTATACACGGAGAGAATTAAAAAGTAATTTTTGTCGTGAATTTCACGGTAAAAATTACCGTGATATATTTCAATGTGGTGACAAGTGAGAAAAGCATAATAATTCGTATGCGACAAGTTTTTTTTAACTCACGTTACAGAAAATTTCAAATACGTAGCTAAAATTTTACTATACAAGCAGGGTAGCGCACACGATAATTTTTACCGAGAGGACAATACATTTTCCTATAACATTCATTAAATTTTATAATAAATCTTAAAATAACTGTTATAAAGATGATACTTTTTTATAGACATTTTTTGAACGGCATAAAATAATAAAATGCACAGTAAAATTTCGCTGATATTATATCTTTTTTAAATTTAAGTTTTGCGTATTTTGTTACACATGAAAATTTACTCGAAAATCTGGTAAAATTTTCTATCTGAAGAAGAAATTTTATTTTATTTTCGTGAAAATCTGTGTTTTACTCAGTAATAATAAGCGAAGTTTCAGGGTTGTCAACTGGTTACCGTTACTGCACAGTAATTTTTAACATTTAATTCTCTCCGTGTATGACCAAGGATTATTTTACCAGTATGGGTGTGTTTGCGATGCATATATCATCGATATTTTTTGTGCTTTTGTTTGCTAGCTACTATTGCTGTATTATTCCAGAGCTACGAGAGATACAGCGGAGACTCCCGGTTCTCCTTGCGCAGCCGGAAACTTTCGCTTTGGATTTACAAGCCTCCCAACGCCCGATACGCTTCGAATGTAATTGCGAGCAACAAGAACTACCTTCACCACATACTTCCGGGTGTGTATGCGTAAAAAGAGGAATATGTTAGTATTTTGTTAAAACCAGGAACCACTTGCGCGGGACCCTTTTTTTTTGTCTATGGCTTTTTCATTGTTGTCTCTTGGGAAATCTCTCTTGAGATGATGGAGACGAGTTCAATGAGAACGAAAAAGTTGCGAGAACATTCGAGAAAAGTGAACTGTCGAGCATTAGGGCCACTCAAAATACAGTGTCTGATACTTCACGTTGTTAAATTATTAATTGCATCTTGTAGAGAGACGTGTGAATTGAACTATCTTTCAAAGTTATTGTTCTTGCATTTATTAAGGACTAGTATTGGCCCGTGTGGTATATTTGGCCCATAGGAACTTCATTACCACACGGAGAGAATTAAATGTTAAAAATTACCGTGCAGTAACGGTAACCAGATGACAACCCTGAAACTTCGCTTATTATTACTGAGTAAACACACAGATTTTCACGAAAATAAAATAAAATTTCTTCTTCAGATAGAAAATTTTACCAGATTTTCTAATAAATTTTGATGTGTAAGAAAATACGCAAAACTTAAATTTAAAAAATATATAATATCAGCGAAATTTTACTGTGCATTTTATTATTTTATGCCATTCAAAGATGTCTATAAAAAAAGTATCGTCTTTATAACAGTTATTTTAAGATTTATTATAAAATTTAATGAGTGTTATAGGAAAATGTATTGTGCTCTCGGTAAAAATTATCGTGCGCGCTACCCTTCTTGTATAGTAAAATTTTAGCTACGTATTTGAAATTTTCTGTAACGTGAGTTAAAAAAAACTTGTCGCATACGAATTATTATGCTTTTCTCACTTGTCACCACATTGAAATATATCACGGTAATTTTAACCGTGAAAATCACGACAAAAATTACTTTTTAATTCTCTCCGTGCACTCCGAGTCGAAATTTATAGCCTCCTCTGAACACTCGCAGGACACATTTCTTTTGTAATGCACAAGCCGCCAGCCTCCGTAGAACCTACCAAAACCCCATTTATCGAGTTCAGTGCCACGAGCAGGCCGACATTTGGTCGAGTGTAGCCTCTGTCAGTCCTCCCAAACCTTCTTTCGACCCCCAGTTTCAGTGAAACGTGCAGAACACAGGCCTCCTTAACCTGCTTTCGATCTCAAGTCCGTTGCCTCGAGCCCACCTAACCTGCTTTGAGCCCAAATTCGATATCTCCTCCATCAACACTCCATTGTGGCCTAATCGGTAACCCGTTCGATGACGAAATAAATACGTTTTCGCTGAATGGAGGGTCCGGAGGGTCTACAGTGCGCCTACAGTAGACTGTATGGAGGGCCCAAAGGATCTACAGTGCGCCTACAGTAGGCGGAAAGGGGGGGCCAGTAGGTTCTGCGGGAGTGCTCGAAGTAGGCCCACCTGGGGTTTCGGTTCAGTTGCACTCTGCATTGGACTCCTTTGAGTGACAATGTCCAGTTTCTGCCATTCGGGAGGTTCATCGGAGGCCCTAACGTATTGGTTATTCCAAACATTGTACCACCCGAGCAGAAATTTGTTCAGGGTGAAATCCGGACCGGATCAGGCTGCCACAATAGCAAATCCGGGCCGGATCAGGCAAATTTAGTCCGACCCTGATCAGGGATGTAACGCTTTTGCAAATTCAGGTCCGGATCAGGCACCTTATCAGGCGCTTTATCAGGCCCGGATCAGGCACCTTACCAGGCTCGGATTAGGCACTATATCTGGCTTGGATCAAGCAACTTATCTGGCCCGGAACAGGTGCCTCATCCAGCCTGAGACATGCGTGTCATCTGGCTCAATCATTTGAATAATTTTTTGTTTAAAAATAGATCAACATTTATTAAATTATTATCGCAGTTACACGTTATCAAGTTTACTAACGTTATTAAAAATATGAAACATATGAAAACATTTTTTTAAAGTTTATGTTTTTATTTTACTTGACTTGATCGTTTAGTTTTTGTTCCGGTTTTGGCGATGACCGTCCCAATCTTTCCGGCCCAATCTGTCCGGCGCAAATCATGCGTGCCTGATCAGGGCGCCTTATTGATACCTGATAAGGCTTCTATCCGGCGCAAATCAGACGTGCCTGATCAGGGCGCCTTATTGATCCCTGCTCAGGCCCCTGCCTGGCACAAATCAGGCGTGCCTGATCAGGGCGCCTTATTGATCCCTGCTCAGGCCCCTGTCCGGCTCAAATCAGGCGTACCTGATCAGGGCGCCTTATTGATCCCTGATCCGGCCCTGATGGATCCTCAGGCAGCCTGATTAGATTTCTGCTCGGGCATCGTTTAGGTACCCGATAATCCGCTATCGCTGATCTCTGCTCGGGAAATGAGGCCTTTATTTTGCGAGTTTAACGCGGCTCGAAAATTTTGACTCGGGTTGTAACGTCGTAACAGCAACTACTACTCTATTGTTGCTGTTTTATAATGTTTTATAGGGTAATAATTACTCTCCAGACTCTGATTGATACTTATTTCGTATCTTTGATGAGTGTTGCTTGAAATTTCCTACATTTGTCAATTAATGCCATGGCTGTATGTACGTTGCTGTTGAATGGTGACAGCTCAATCGGGCAAGATGTTTTGAACTTTGCATGTTGGAAAGCCATTGGCGAAGCACACGAGGTCGTTTCTATGGATAATCGATCAAACAAAGTTCTACTGGCATTAGAAAGAGTTAAATTGCACTGGGTCGCGGGTCGCGACAGGGATGGGGGGAAAGGAGGGGCGATATTTCAAGCCGCTGTACAAGATCTCGAAAAAGTACACAGAGCGAGCGCGGGACCACACCCTGGTACAGTTACGTCAGGTGCGTCGTACCCGCTTTCCGTAGCATGCATATACAATTGTATGGGCCATTCAACATCAAATTCACCCGACTGTCATTCGTACCTCTCTATCTGCTTTTTTTTTCCTGTCAGGAGTATGCGGTAAATCCTTTGCGGTTCCGAGCCTGCGAAAAAACGTAGTCAGTAGTTATTCGTTCGGTAGTTTTCTGCGATATACGTGCTCCTTGGAAAAAATTTATTGAGAACAAAAACTGTCAATCCACGTATGGCCACAGGAATCGTTCAGGTGTTAAAAAATTGAACGATTGACGTACGAAAACTATAGTGGAAAAAGGTGTATCCGGAAAATATTTGCGCGTGAGAACATTTGTACTCCAATATGTATTCGTAATCCGAGATTATTTTGGATTGCCCAAGTTTTTCTGTATGGGCAAAAATTCCATCTGCAATTTCGAGATTCTGCGACATAAGTAATGTGAAAAACGTCAAGAGACAAAAATAACAAAAGTATAAAAATGCGAAACACATTTATAATGATTTTCATACAGGATATTGACTCGTAACATGTCTATTTTTATTTTTAGAGCCTCGAAGCTTGATGTGCCATGCTAAACCATTGGGCTTCAAAAGTGCTAAGCTGAACGGCAGAAAAAGGGTACTGTTTTCTCAACGGTATTGAACCTATTTGTAATATATTGATGCGAATTATTCAGGGCTTACTCCACCTTGGTGCTCAGAAAAATAGGTATAATTTTTTTTACACATCCCTTAAATCAATAAAATAACTTATTTTTCACAAATGCATTATAGTTTTATGAACACAAAAAAAAACGAATAAAAAAAATTAGAAAATGACGGAGATATAAGTCGTCCAGTAGGACTCCCTTTTCAAACTGGTGGACAAAATATCTACTTAACCCATTTCGATGAAATTAATACTACGTATTCTTTATAATATTATCTAGGGTGTAGGATAGGATTTTTTTGATTGGATATCCCGTTTACTTTTTTTATTATTTTTTTTAACCCAAAGTTTTGGTAAAAATCGATTTTTTTCACACAGCTATCATATCTATGAAAAACATTCTTTTTTTCTATGCTACACTTTAGCAATTATCTTCTTTACAAGATTTGTTTTATTTATTTTCCAGATGATGCCTGACAGAGAAAAAAATGCCGCCATCAGCAAAGATTTTAAAAAGGGACCTACTTAGTAGACGGCTCATATCTCCGCCAATTTGTAATTTTTTAATTTGTTTTTTTCTTAATTTGTTTATAAAACTACCATGGATTAGCGAAAAAAAGAATTATTTTATATATTTAATAGTCGCGTAAAAAAAAATGTTTTATTTTTATACCTATTTTTCCAAGCGCCAAGGTGGTGTAACGCGTTAAAATGTTCATTCAATCCTTCGAATTAGTGGTCTTGAAGTTTGCGCCGTTCGAACGCAATGAAAGTTCTTTTTTTTTTTATTTCACGCAGCAAATTTTTTTTTCCACAAATTTAGCGTACCGAACTTGGACGAAATTTTTAAAAATGTTTGTGCTATTCTCATAGCCTAAAACATCCAAAAAATTTGCATGATAACAAGTTAATTTTTCCAAAAAATGAATTTTCGTTGCGTTCCAACGATGCAAACATCAACATCGTTCGAATTAAAAGTGCACTAGGGATAAAAAAAAGCTTAAGAAATTTTCGTCAAGGTTCGTGTGTACTATAAGCAATTCCTGTTAGAATGTTCACTTTCGTAATGGAATTGTATTTACCAGCGCAGTATTTTTGTCGATAATGCTGTATGAGCCTCCTGTACTGAGCGACGGACGTGTTGGTCAACTCATTTAATTAATTGATTGCCGCATTATATGGCACGAGAAGATCGGCGTGATTAACACAGGGAGACGGAGGGCACCGATGTCATTAAACTTGTCACCCTAAGAAATACGTTCCTGCACAGAAGGGGTGCATATATATGCATACATACATACATACATACGGTTACTTAGGTGCACACATGCATGCGCACCTAAGTACCCGTATCTCTGCGAACTACAAGCGGCTACTTTGTACTGCGGCCACTGCTTGGTGTTACGGGACTGGCAGTTAATGCAATTTATCCCGTCTGATCAAGAATTTTTTTCCTTTCTTATATTTTACAGCATAAATTCATCAACCCATTTTATCTGCGTGAATTACAGGCTCACGAGCGCTCATTTCTCCGTATTTACTTGTTATCGCGACCAATATACCTTGGGCTCCGCTATCATATTTATGACGAAGGATTGGTTGGCAAAATGGATCGGGACGAGAAACATTGAGTATACGAAGAATATTCGTGTAACAAACTTTAATACTTCACTATCGCATAGAACATTTATTACGATTGCACACGTACGCGGTCAACTTTCCATGTACAATTTTTATACATAGAAGCAACATGCGAGGATAAAAGTCTACGAGGCTACCAATTTCTGACGCACGAATTTTATTTCCCACTGGTAAAAAAAAAACGGCTTTTGCTTATTTCCCTTTGATCTCCGTTTCATAAGAGAAAATACGAGCGAGTATTTTTCGTACTTCTTCTTGCCTGTAGATAAATCTTATCTTCATAATTTGCGATAGTTGTCGATAGTGTTGCTCTCGCGAGATCGTACACTTAATTATTGGTTCAATTACCTATCGGGTGTAGGAATCGGCTGCATACGTGGATAGAAATAACTGTAGTGGAAGAAAATTTAATCGAGGTGTTCAGGCGCTCGAGAGGTCGCCGAAGAACAAGCTTATAGCTGTAACGAGGCACGGAATAATTGGCATTCGTGAGAGTTGTAATTGCGATCGGTACAGAGGTCCTCGAGAGGCCCTCCCTCCCTCCCTCCCTCTCTCTCTCTCTCTCTCTCTTTCTCTCTCTCTCTGTCTCTCTTTCGCTCTCTCATCTATCATTGCAATCTTTCCTGAACCGTGCGACTATATCGTTCAGCCTTTCGTATACTCATCTGTAAATATGTGCCCATAACGGAAGATCGGAATTATTGTGGCCTCTTCAATGGTAGACTTAATAATTAGGTTTACGATCAGTATTGAATTATGTATACATATATATACATATTTATAATTGCAGGTTAATCCATTCAAAATTACTACTCAAGAGTACTTAACAATTATAATCAACTTCATGTGCACACAAAGGTATATATGTAGACATATTTACACACATACATATATATACACTTAATTGAAGTATTTAAATTAAAAATGATCGATTTGTCATAAATATATATATATGACTAAAATAAACCAACACTGTTGGATACGCGGTCGGTGTTCGGCTACGGAGGTACTTTGAGTTCAGCAGCTTTGTGCATGGCCGATACTCGTAGCGGTGACCGCTTAGCCGTGCGCCGGCTGGCGTGCACCGCAGCAAGGGCCAAACCCGCGCAAGGGCATACGTTGGAACTCAGCAAATAAAAAAAACACGTATAAAAAAAATATGTATAAATTTTCATAGCCATATAATGCGTTTATGAATAGGTTTGAATATACACTACCCGCCAAAAGTTTGGATACACTAGTCGAAATTTCTTACCGCACTAAAAAGTTAGACAGCGGACTCAAAAATAAAGATAATTGAATTTCCCAAATGGTGTTTTAGAGAGAACAAGTTTACCTTTATTTTGCTTGTTTAGAAAATTTTCTACGAATTTTTTTTTCGCCCCGGTACGCACTTTTGAACGTGGCCATTTATCGGCTATTTTTTAGCCGTCGAAAATTAACTGCAAAGTTTGTGGAAAAATTTTTCCTCGGCTTTTTCCATGGAAAATTTAAAAAGGATATCAAAACCTACATTTTCGTTTTTAGAAAGTCTCGTAAGATTTTATTTCGCTCCAGTATTGTATTTTTAGCTAAAAAATACATATTTTAGAAGAAAAAAAAAGCGTCATCGAAGAACTATAGGGTTTCAGAGGAATTTCGAGTAGTGTTTCCAAAGCTGTCATGTATTTATTGAAAGTAAACATTCTTCAATTAATAATCAAATTTATGCGGTTTTCTCACACCGAGATACTTCAGAATTTACAAACTTTTGGAGCGAAATCTTTGGATCCTTTTTTGCAACCGAAGAAAAAATCGACACGTTTCCATCTTTCATATGCCAGAAGCAATGACAATGACAAAAAGTCGATCGGTAATACCCAATAAAAAAAACGATATTCGCGAAAAACGTGAAGCATGCCTTATAACAGCCAAGAAATAATGCAAGTTTGAATTTCCACCATTTACTCAACGTCAGGTTCAATGAAAATATTTGTTAAAGCTCTGCATTGCGGATACTTCTATATCCTCTTAACATCCCGGCACGTCAATGGGCATCGCAAACATTCGAGGAACGTTGCTCGTATTTCGGCTTCTCCCAGTGCCCAAATTGGAGGCGAAAAGGGTATCCATTCGGGGTTGAGAAAGTTTTCCCGATTATGGCGCAGGTATATTCACGACTGAGCATAAAATAGTGCATTATTCGTCAAAATTTTGCTTCATTTAGCAGAGAATGCATTTTCCCATGGAATTTTTTGTAAACGAGGACATACAACTGTATGCATGCTCGTTGAAGGTTTTGTTTTCAGTGCGGTGAATGCGCTTCTGCGAAAGCTTTCTTTATATCTATATACCGGACATGACACTTATTCCGTACGGAGAGAAGAAAAGCACTGTTGTTGCGAAATAATGCAAGCTTAAGTACGAGATATTCAAGAACGCGAAGAAGGGAAGACTTATCAGTTGGATCGCAGTAATTAAGCCCAGACGTGATAAAACGGTAGAGCAGAAACGTTTCCATTCAAAGTACAACCCCTCGTGCATACTCGACAACTTCGTTCGTGCGAAGACTCTGACAAGTGTGTGATGTGAAAGTGCTTCGCGTGGAGAATATAAGCGTCACTTGTACGGTTCGTCCTTGAGTTTTATTCCCCGTCAAACTTCACATTGAAAATACCAAATTCGATTAAAAATGAAATATCGAAAGACGTGTCTCTCACCATCAAAATGAAATACACTAATTATAACGAGCGTAATACGTGGGTACGATTACAATTACTGGAACGAAACGAAGATTTTTCGGAGCGATTGCTAATTGTGTTCGCGTAATATGAACGCGTAGAAGTGTAATTGTGCCGCTTTTGCCTAATTATATCTCTGTACATACGGATATCCCACCACACGAATACAGAAATATTCTTTCAAGTGCACGGAATTCGCACGCGATGCGATAGACTCGAACGCAAGAAATATAATGGGGGGGAAAGAGAAAATAAAATGTAACTTGCTTTTCATGTAGTCTCTTCGTTCTGTATGTATATATATATATATATATATATATATATATATATATATATTAGATGAGGTAAAAAGTTCTGAGCGTTTTTTCGCTTTATTTCGACGATGAAATTAACATAGTTAGGATTATCCGATTTAGATCAAATACGCGCCGTTTTGTTTGATAACTTTTGTCCATTTTGAAGGCAATTTCATAATTCCGCGATTGAAGAAGTCCTTGGCCCTATTGGTAAAAAACTTGACCAGCTCATTTTCACGAGCCTCTCTTGAGGCCAGTTTTGTAGCATCAAGAAAATTTTGCAAATGGTTGAAAAGGTGATAATGGCTTGGTGCCAGGTCTGGACTATACGGCGGGTGCGATAGAACCTCCCATCCAAGCTCTCGGAGCTTCTGGCGCGTCGTTAAAGATGTGTACGGCCTGGCGTTGTCTTGATGGAACACAACATCCTTCCTATTGGCCAATTCCAGCCGCTTCTGGTCGATCGCCTGCTTCAATCTGGTTAGTTGTTGACAGTAGAGGTCCGAATTGAGTGTTTGGCCGATAGGAGAAGCTCATAGTGGATGATTCCCTTCCAATCCCACAAACACACAGCAAAACTTTCTTGGCCGTTAATCCGACCTTGGCGATCGTTTGGGCCGGCTCACCGCGATTGGACCACGATCTTTTTCGGCTATTGTTCTCGTATGTGACCCATTTTTCATCGCCGGTCACCATCCGCTTAAAAAATGAGTCTTTTTCGTTACGTTTCAGCAAAGAATCGCAGGCATCAATTCGTTCCAAAAGGTTCTTTTGCGTCAATTCGTGTGGCACCCATACATCGAGCTTCTTCTTGAGACCAGCCTTATGCAAATGGTTCCAAACGGTTTTCTGTGGAATAAGTGCTCACATGCCGGTCCTACTCGACGATTTCCATGATTTTATCGACATTTTCGACGATTGGCCTACCAGAGCGTGCCTCATCTTCGACGTCCATATTACCCGAACGGAATCGTTGGGACCACCACTTTGCTGTTGCATTCGATACTGTATTGGGTCTATAAACAGCACAAATTTTTTTGGCCGCCTGCTTCGCCTTTTCACCTTCGTCGTAGTGGTACTGAAGAATGTATCGAATTTTCTCTTTTTTTACCTCCATTTTGGAACGCTGTAACACACAACTGGCTTCACCAAACACAAAACTGTCAAAGAACTCTTTTTGAAGCGTAATGCCACCTTTAAATCGCCGTACATCATGACCCGATGCGATGTATACATCGTGAGATATGGCTTACTAAAGACATCTAGCGGAAAACGCTCAGAACTTTTTACTTCACCCAATATATATATATCTATTCGGACCAGGGCCATTTGAAACCCTTCATATCTACAGTGAAACCTCTAGTTTCATATCTACGTTTTTCACTTATACGTTCTTCGCGCTTATACGTTATCAATTTTGTTCCCCAGCGTCCGTTTTAAGGTCCTTTTTTTCTTATTTATTTGCCAATCAGCGTTCTATAGCACAAAAAACAGACAAATATAAAACAATTTTGACAACCCGTACCTTTTGACAACCCGTTTTCACTGTGAAACTCTGGAATCGTACTATGTATGCAAGTACTCAACTGTGATTACATGTCTATGTAATACAGTACTGTGTCTACGAACATGTCTATTATTCACCAGTTTAAGATGCCAACGCTTCAATGTTACAAGCACGATTTAAATAAAAATTACGAACAAAAAAAAAAAGGATTATTCACTGAACAATCACGGGGGAAAAAAACGACCAAATGGGATAACGAAATGACAAGAGATCTCGAAGATCTCTTTGCTTTCAAACTTATGCAATCGTCGGCACATTGGGCCAATGGTAAAATTGCTGACAGTAGGAATACACGTGGCATTTCGAGACATTGGCAATCACCTTATTCTGAGACTCTGCACTCCTACATAGTATTGGCAATCTGATTAGAGGGAAATGAGAATGTTTTCCCTATAACACAAAAAAACCACTATTTTCAACCTTTTTGGACAGGAAAATTCTAGTAGCGCAACTACCATAAAATATGGGAATATATTGTCAACAAAGTTCTTTCGAAAAGCATAGTGATGTCGCAAAAGAAATGTTCGTAGTAGAATTTGAAAAGATCGTTTGGAATAAATGTTATTCAAGTGAGTTTAAGGTATTACTGGATGGATATTAAAAAATCGCCAAAATTATTGAAAATTTGAGGAATGATAGTTCTTGACAGAATAATAATACATGAATTACTGTAGAATTTTTCAATAAAAAATTTCGTATAGATATAATCACGATTTTAACAGTTTGCTTATGGGAAAACAGCTTCTGCAGATGTTAATGATGAAAAAACGAATGGCATTAAATCGCCGTAAATTCTGAAAATATTATATCATCAAGATTTAGGATCAAGCGATTGATTATGCTAAGTTTCAAATAAATCGACTGAGTAATTCTCGAGAAATTAGTTAAAGTAATGAAGAGGATCGTCTTTTTCAACGATGAATTAATACCAATCATTGAAAGACTTGATATATATTGAGTTTTTGGGTAATTATTGATAATAATAAGATTATCTGAACGTATTAATTAAATTTTAAAATTGCGAATTTTTTTTGTTGGACAGTTGAAACAGATGTGCAGCCACTGACAAAATCTCAGTCAAGCACACGCCATTGTGATCGAATTTGATTTTAATTATTATTAAAAGTGGAAAATTAACATTTCTAAGTGTTAATTTATTATTAAATTAGATATTTGTAAGGCTAAACATGTACGACATGATCTAGACTTGTAAATACACGATTCGCCCATTTTGGACTAACTTTTTGCCCCGCGGTCCATCCAGTAATGCCTTAAATTGTCAATTTCCTCAATGGATGGCCTCGTATTATACCTATGGAGAATTTACCGATCGAAAGAGATAATATTTTTATGGAATGATTCTATAATTCACTTTTTGATATACATATGTACGTTTGTGTTCGAGATAACCTGCATGCACCATCGTAGGCGTGAGTATGACTTGTATACATAACTGTCACGGCATCAAGTGTCATAAATTATCTTTACAATTCAGCGAAACAGAGGAAAAATGTGTATATCGTGCGGTGAACATGTAAATATTAAATGTGCGAACTAACGTTGCACGAGGTACATACGCAGGCTTACTTATTCTTCGGGCTTACTCAAGTGCGTCACACGGAGCATTGGAATCGCAATACAACAACGAAAGCTCCACATTCGACCTGGTACCTTTTTTGTCCTACGTACGTTAGAACTACACCGAATCTATTTGCATACTTTGATACAGTCGTCTAACGGTCTTGAGCTTATTCCCGTTCACATATTGTAAACACGTGCGAGCTAAATCAGCTATGAAAAAAAAAATTGTTGAAAAAAAAATGACCGCACCGGTTATGGAAACCTAGCCTCAGCCTACTTTGTTGAAGGAAATCCTGAGTGTAAAATAAAAATAAAAAAAACCCAGAAAAATTGTTATGAGATAGAATAGGTTTTGTGATGTAAAAAAGATAGCCTTCGGAAATTAGAAGTATGTACAAGTTTCTTTCTTATTATTTCGTGTCACCTACACGACTCTTTTTGGGAGCGAGTGGGTAGGTATAATTTTTTCTTCGTTCTCGTTACAAAAAATGCGGGTGGGGGGTCATGACGACTATTCAAATCCTTCGGGGGGTCGTTGACATTTGCATTTTTTTTAACTCTTCGGGCATTCAAGTTTCTTCAATCATAGGAACATCTCTTTCCAAACGTCACCTCGTTGCTACCATAAAAAAACTGCATAAACATATGCAGTTTTTTTACTACATGAGACGGCCCTTTTTTGTAAAAACTAAATTACGAAATTTATAGAAAACATTGCCTGGGTAATTTTTGTCAATTTTTGTGAGGTTTTTAAAATGAATTTTGCGTCAATATCGTTTCTATTATACAATTCCCATTTTACTCGGTTAATTTTTTTCCACCTTCACTCCGTTTCTGTCATTTTACAGGTTGGTCGGATACACGAAGACAACGTATCTGTTGCAAATCCATTTTTTTACGACTAACGTTATCCGGTTATCTGTACGTAGATTCCGTCATCGTGGATAATAAAATAATCGAGTGATCATATATAGTCGTGGTTGGCACGCTTTCAAATTTGGCTGTTCGACGGGTTTCGAGAAGTCGTCAGTACTGCGCACGGATTATAATAACGCCTGTGACAATAGAAATTCACATGGGTTCGAATAATGGATCTGACGTATGGATCGTTGGATTACACGAAATTCTTTTTATTCATCGTTTTCGTGAATATATCCATTCCAGAATACCAGAAATGTTGGTGGGCCAGAATCTATCCTTATAGACTTCACTTATTAAAAGTGAAAAAAACTTAATATCTCCGGCGGTAAAGACATTCTCATTCATTTAATTGCGTTATATATTCTCAGTGCCTAATAGTGGTTATAAAAAAATTGGCAACGATTCTTAACTTCCGGAACCCAGCCTCATCGGGAGGATATATATATATATATATATATATATATATATATATATATATATATTGGCATGAAACATAAATAGAATGATGGAATATCTACTGCATGTGGTAGCCAAGCTGCTTTAGTCGGTTAAATAAGATATCGTTATCACGCTAGGTACGACTATACATGTATGGGTTTAGTAATTATTTATACATAGCTAACTGTTCATTGACTACATACAGTGGAAATATTTCACCCTTCACTCCTTATAACTGAAATAATTGAGTATACGATTTTCTACAATCAATCAGGTTATCGATATTTGTATTTACTTTTCGAGAAGCCCACATCATTAGATTCGTATCTCTGTGTTTATTTGTCAAAAAAAATAGGTATGCAAACCTGTCGTGTAGGATCCTTTATCTAATTATCTCTCTCTCTCTCTCTCTCTCTCTCTCTCTCTCTCTCTCTCTCTCTCTCTCTCTCTCTCTCTCTCTCTTCTCTCTCTCTCTCTCTCTCTCTCTCTCTCTCTCTCTCTCTCTCTCTCTCTGTATGATAAAATGCGGATAAAATGGACATGCGTACCATTAGAGGTAACGAGTGGCCAGGTTTCAAAGATAAACGCTAGTGGACTGGCGAATGCGGTTAACAAACGAGTGTAACGGAACGAATAGTTAGGAAGTAGGACAAAATACGGTCATTTATGATTAGGTCTTGGGTTAGCCGGTTTTGGTACACGAGCGATAAAAGTCAGGGTATACTAGAAAAGTGTTTTTCCTTACACAGGTTAATTCTATTGAGCAAGGGGTGGAATCCTTCGAAATTATTGAAATATTTCTTTCCCTACGAAATTAAATAATAGAAATTCTATATTTTGTAGTAATGTAAGTTTGTACGCAGTTTTGAAGTTTGCAAATCTGTAAAAATATAAGTGCAAATCAGAAGTGCATAATTTTGTTATCTTAAAAAATTTGTAGATCTCTAATTGGGATCCTCCAAACAGTTTGAGTGCTTTTGGTATCCTAAATCGGTAAAATAAAATACGGGCTAATGAAAAAGTAATTGTCAAAGTGTTATATATATATATATATAAATCGAAAACTTATCGCATATATTGTACAGTCCTCATTGTATACATAGCGTATATATATTTTACGAACTTGTTTAATCAAACGATTTGCAATCAATGCCATAAGACAGTAAAACTAATTAAAAAGAACTTGCGAGAAGGTTAACGCTTAAAAAAAAAAAGATTCCAAGATAAAACTTTTACGTACATCGTAGGCGGGAATATTTTCCTTGTCGCGTACATTTGGTGAGTTGTTTCTCGGTCCGATAAGAGCCATTTTTCTTTCGATTTTTCCGCAGCAGACTTTCTGCTCGATGCTGGACCGAACGAGCCTTGTGGATCGTTGTATTCACTCACAAACACATAAGCCCACATGCAACTTGTCTCTTCTCACCGACTATATTCCGCCATAGACATTTCTTTCGGCTGGCGCGCTCGCTTTTTTTTTCTCCACCCTCGAGAATATCCGATTCAATGCTCTTGAGAAAGTCAGAGCGGTGTACGACACTTGCCAAAAGACGAATTTGTGGTGTAACCGTATGGGCTGGTGGAAAAATGCTGGCGCAGCGATGAATCGATGCTCCCAGGGTTGCTTGTGTGTTCACAAACGGAGCTCGCAGTAGTTAAGTCTTGTGCTTGGTCAGACGAATATTTTCTACCGCAAAATTTATTCTTCGAATAGTTCTATTATTTTTTTTTTTTTCGCGATTTATTAGGTAATTTGCCAGAACCGGGGATTTATCGATCACTTTATTTCCGTTTGAGCGTTCCCGCGTTTACATCGATAAGTCGTTTGCAATTCATTTTTTTTAACTTTTGCACTCATATAATCATTGCAGGCAGAGTACGAATTTTTCTAATTTGAAGAAGACATACGTTCAAAATTAATTTGTCAACAATTCAGTACTTTCATCCACGGAATTAAAATGTATGAAGAAATTCTTTTCTTAAGGTAGTGGTTTCGCCAAAGCATTTTCTATAGATTTTTAAAAAATTTTGAGAATCCATTCAGGACACTATTAAATTATTACCTGCAACATTTCAAAAGGATTCACCGTTCTATTTCCGAGATATTGGCAATCAAAGATTTCACGGTTTTACACGTGTTCTTATGGGGAGCAGTGGAAACTTTTACATTTCGCGCAATAACTTCGAAACTTTTCTACAGATTAAAAAAAAAAAATCTCAATTACAGAGGAACATTTCACGAAGAGGGTAAAAAAAATCATGAATCTTGACCGTCTCGTTTCGGAGATATAACGATTTAAATTGAGCAATGTCTAGCGAGGCTACACGGAGAGAATTAAATGTTAAAAATTACCGTGCAGTAACGGTAACCAGATGACAACCCTGAAACTTCGCTTATTATTACTGAGTAAAACACAGATTTTCACGAAAATAAAATAAAATTTCTTCTTCAGATAGAAAATTTTACCTGATTTTCTAGTCAATTTTGATGTGTAACAAAATACGCAAAACTTAAATTTAAAAAATATATAATATCAGCGAAATTTTACTGTGCATTTTATTATTTGATGCCTTTCAAAAATGTCTATAAAAAAGTATCGTCTTTATAACAGTTATTTTGAGATTTATTATAAAATTTAATGAGTGTTATAGGAAAATGTATTGTACTCTCGGTAAAAATTATCGTGCGCCCTACCCTTCTTGTATAGTAAAATTTTAGCTACGTATTTGAAATTTTCTGTAACGTGAGTTTAAAAAAACTTGTCGCATACGAATTATTATGCTTTTCTCACTTGTCGCCACATTGAAATATATCACGGTAATTTTTACCGTAAAATTCACGACAAAAATTACTTTTTATTTCTCTCCGTGTAGCGCCACGAGGCGTCTGGAACAGACTAGAACCAGATTACAATAGTGTGTGCATATCCGTATACGCAGAGTATCTACGTATGAGTAGCCGGAATGGATAGCCCGATACAAAAGTAAGGGTTAGGTAAACATTAAGCGTTTTCATCATTACTTTAAGTTTTTACATCCCGATAAGATGTACAACCTACTCTGTAAGGATATTTCGTAATATTTCGAAGCTTTCATCGATTGAGCGGAGAGTCAATTTTTCAACTCGACTGTGGCGAGACTACTACCTTAATTTACGTGGAGTACACGTTGAAAAAAGGCAATTTTGTAGCGAATATATTGAACGGTTGGATGAAAATGTATAAATGTACTACGTATACATTTTACGACTAGTCTATCGAATTCATTAGTACGTGTTGAAAAAACACTACAGCTTTAGCATCGAATATCCAGTACTTTTAATTCGTGATACAATGGTAAGACATTTAAGTTCCCTAATTTAGATTAACCTACAGTTAATTGCATTAAGATGATTGCTTGATTAATATCGAATGACGATGAAGTTTGCATCCTTTGAAAGCAACGATTTTTTTCTGTTAATTATTTATTTGTTTATTTTCATCTTTATCCAATGCCTTTTTTCTGCAAATTCACGTCGCAAATATCTAATTAAAAAAAAAAACATAAAAACGTTTGCGTGATTATTACAGACTCAATGGGCGAAAAAAAATTGAACAATTAAAATGAATTAATTTTCGTTGCATTCCAACGATACAAACTTCAACATCATAATATCGGGATTTCCTAATTCGCGCCTGATGACATTAAATTATGCCAACTAATAAAAGCCGAAACGATTTGACTCTAAATTCAACGACTGTAACTAAAAGCCCCTTCTTCAGCGTTTATACTGTCGTTAAAAAGATTGTGAAAAAGTATCTCGAGAGTCATAGAATTGTATATTAGGCGCCGGGTGACTAAGAGTGGCAAGTATTTGCACGACAAAAATAAGATATATTTCGAAGGCGTCCGATGAGGGAATTTCTAATGCTGTATATCTGCTTGTCATGGAAATCGTACGTGAAAATAACTGCTAAAGCCAGTTTCGAGAAGAATGTGATCGAACTGGAAATAACACGAGATAAATTGACCTTCTTTTTTTGCGCTGAATACGGTTTACTCGAAAAATCAAGAGGAGGAAAGTTCGCGTACAAGCAAACAAAGGACGTTTACCCGAGCGTAAAACGGTGATTAAAAACCGACACGACAAGCTCGAGGAACGAAAGAGTTCAATCGACATTGACATTGAAGCGAGTTTCAAAGGGACGTAACAGTACATATGAGTTTATATCGAGAGATCCGTATCGATGGACCAGCCGCTCCCATTTCACGGATCCAGTTGTGAAACTCGATTCGGAGTTATTCCCATTCGTGGCTCGAAGAGAAAGGAAAATCGTGTGTGTACGCGACTTTTCTTCGATACGTCCTATTTGTCGATTGCATTAAATCTTCGATCGAAATTTGAATTGCAAATGAATTCATTCTTTGTTCAAGTGCTGTGATTGAATATTTAGTTGATTAGAGTTTTTTTAAAAATGTTCAAAGTAACTGAATCATTATTTTTTTCTTCCTCGCAAATGTCTTGTCAAGAAGAATTTTGTGGAAAAAATGGAAAATGCCAGTTGCAAAAGAAAAACATTTTAATTAAGAAGCAACAACAATAAATAAAAGTTCAAATATTTTAATACACTACATTGACGTACTAGAACAAAAACTGTCAATATAGACCCAAATAGAAATCTTGATCCAGCAGCCTTAATACTGATCAGACCGCTATCATACTTCGGTCTGGAATGCCGTAATAAGACACGCTTGATCGTTGCTGGATGTCCACCGGATCAGTGGAACCGTAATACGGCAGTAAAAAGGCTACCTTACTGCGGCCTGATCAGGTCGCCTTTTTACTCCCGTATATCAAGCAATACTAATATGGCCCTACTAGGGCTTGGCCTAATAAGGCCCTATTGGGGCTTGCCTTACTGCCTCAGCATTCCATCAACGCACATAACCTCCTATATTCTACATGGAAATTTTTTATTCAGCTGCATATTATCTTTTGACGTTTTGACGTTTTTGGAAGGTGTTATGGACTGTGCCGAAAAAAAACGTTATGCAATTCGGATGCGTGTTCGAAGATTTCGCTGTATTTCGAAATCTCGAAACACAGTACAAAATGTATCATCGCCGTGCGAACAAGGTATAGCCTAAAAATACATATGGGCGTTTAATACGTTAATGCTTTAATTCCTTAAAAAAAACTGTTTTTCACCAAATTTAAGTCCGAAAAACACGAACTGACAATTTATGACGGGTTTGAATTGAACAAACGTATATTTTCTTCTATTTTCCATCAAAAAATTTCGAGCAAGCCGTGGGAAAAGTAATTAATAATGCCAAGGATTGGGAGGGGAACCGCGCAGTACGGAACAAAAAAATGGAACATTATTTATAATGATCTCTATTTTTAATTAATTTTGTTGAAACCGTTTTTGTAAAATTCCTTAATAAAAAATATATTGAAAAATACATTCTAGGCCATGTATACATATATTGCAGTGAGTGTATGTGTACGAGCATGTATGTGTACTGGCTACGTAAGGCAGTATCATAATGACCTGATCAGGCAACATTATAATGACCTGATCATAGGCACCAAACGCCTTGTCGGGTAGCCTGATAACCGACTGATCAGGCAACCAGACAAGACCTATATGTGACAGAACGTTACACTTTCTACCAGAACGTTATCGGGTTGCCTTATTAGTGGCCTACCAGGGCTGTCAGGTAACCTGAAAGCGTCCTTAATCGGACTCTATCGAAATTTCTACGTAGAGAGGGATCGTAGCTAGTGAATGTTTATCATCGATATTGACTCTATCTGTATTGAAGTTAAGAGACAAGCCCAATCGTTTAATGCGAGGTCAGCGTCCTATAAATTTGCTGTTACGATGAATGAAAGTATTGTTTCCAAGAAATTGTACGTAGAACGACTCGGAAGAACGAATGAAGTATCGTGAATCCTGTACAATTTAATTTAGATCGATCCTACTCCCTCCCGTCCATTATAACACATCGCATATAATTATTCATCTCTACATTGATCGTATCCTATTTTCCAAATTAACAGACGACGTTGAAGTTTCCATCGTTGGAGTGCAACGAATTTTTTCTTTCTGTTTCCCAATTTCTCTTCACAGATTTAAAACTATAAAAATCACGCGGTCATTTTTTAGGCTCCTTATTTAGCGATTTACAATCCAAGTTAACAAAATAACACTTTCAATAACAATAAAAATAGGAAATTAAAAAAAAATGGTTGCATTCCAACGATGCAAACTTCAAGCCTATATTAATAGACGAGATCACGCTATTGGGAATATTCTCGTGAATGAAATGCACCGAATTGAACTTGTTAATCAATCAATTTTCCCTCTATCGAATTACCCGCTAGAATGTGACACAGAAGCCGGACAAGAGATTACGTTGCACACATGTAAGTAAAGCGAGACGCGTGGAGAGATCGCTGCTTAGGTACAATCGCATAACTATTCTATGTACTATGCTATGTGTATATATAGTCGCTTTCAAGATCCGTAGCGGAGCAGCTTCTAGTCAGCCGCTTCCGGTCTTATACTAGAGAGAGCTCGACGAATCAATTAATCTTGTCTCGCACTTTCATCCGCGAATTACAATGTAAAATGAGAGGAAAAGAAAAGCGAGAGAGAGAGAGAGAGAGAGAGAGAAAGAGCAAAAGGTCGTGAACAATTTCGTGAATAAACCGAGTCTTTCACATTTCACTTTTACGCATGGTCGTTTTTTTTTTTTACCTCTAATCACTGCAAAAACATAATTTTCGACACTTTTACCGAAGTCACAAAACTTGATGTTTATATTCGTCGATTTTTCGTTGATTCGTTCGCTCTCGACACTCGTTTATTATTAATTTTTCGTTCGTTATTTTCGACGATTCACAAAGCCATACAACGATACAGAGATAAATCGTGGTGAATCGAATAAAAACTTGATCGTTCGTTGTGGAAAGTCGAGGGACAATATTCGAAATGAAGATACATTGGAGGGAGAATGGCAGCGGCTGACGGCCAGCTCTGTACTGATTGCCGAGGTGCGCACTCACGCTGTTCGTGATGCTCGAGTTTATCCCACTCTTCTCCTCTCTATCCCTCTCCTTGTCTCGCTCATACCTAGCGTTCCACAACGAGACACCTGCGAAACGCCCTGTGGGTGTCTCTCTGTCCTAATGCTTGAAATTACAAGTTTATTTAATGGAGAATTAAATAAAAGATGCGCATTACTAATCCAATGAAAAAGCTTGGATAATTGAATTTGAGTGATAATTGTGGAGGCCATAGATTTAATTGTCGATTTGCTATTGTTATTGGTGCTGGAATATATGAGACAAGACAGCCTTGTCGATTTATTGATTGATAATTGATAGTGAGCGAATAAGTACAGGGATGTTTTAGTGCGTCGAAGATAAAAAAAAAAACATAGGGGGGAAGCGGATAGAGGGAGAAATCAGAATCTCCATGAAATATCCACCCACGTATCTTTGATTTCGATTTCGATATTGCTCAGAAGTCATATATGTTCCATGGATTCTCTTCTCTCGGTCGCAAAACGTGGGAGTGGAGAAATCTTGAGAAAATAAAAAGCAAATATATTCGTTGCAATCAAGATTAATATTAAACACTGAATTCAGTCATTGCGGAATAAATCGAAAAAATGTGTAATGCTCACTTTCCCTACGCGTCCTTGTGTACGACTATATATGTATATATATATACACTACCGGCGAAAAGTTTCCGGACAAAAATTCAAAAAAGTTCCGGAACGATTTTTTATGCCATTTCGCTTATAATTGACATAAATGAATTTAATAAACGGCATTTTGAAGGGGAGGAATTCACCTGTATTCCGTTTTTTTTATAATTTTTTACTATTTTTTTTTTTTAGGACTAGTACCCTTTTTCGAAAACGAACTTGTGGGTTTTACACGGAGAGAATTAAATGTTAAAAATTACCGTGCAGTAACGGTAACCAGACGACAACCCTGAAACTTCGCTCATTATTACTGAGTAAAACACAGATTTTCACGAAAATAAAATAAAATTTCTTTTTCAGATAGAAAATTTTACCAGATTTTCTAGTAAATTTTGATGTGTAACAAAATACGCAAAACTTAAATTTAAAAAATATATACTATCAGCGAAATTTTACTGTGCATTTTATTATTTTATGCCTTTCAAAAATGTCTATAAAAAAGTATCGTCTTTATAACAGTTATTTTAAGATTTATTATAAAATTTAATGAGTGTTATAGGAAAATGTATTGTGCTCTCGGTAAAAATTATCGTGCGCGCTACCCTTCTTGTATAGTAAAATTTTAGCTACACATTTGAAATTTTCTGTAACGTGAGTTAAAAAAAAACTTGTCGCATACGAATTATTATGCTTTTCTTACTTGTCACCACATTGAAATATATCACGGTAATTTTTACCGTGAAATTCACGACAAAAATTACTTTTTAATTCTCTCCGTGTACGTATGACCCTCCCCAATTGAACCCTTTTTTTTATTACTCCCTACCCGTAACGCATTTGCCCAAGGTACTTAAACGCATTTTTCTCGAAATTACATTTTTGGAGACGGTCCAATGCAGTATTTTTTTTCTCAATCTCCAGAAATCAATTCTCTATAGTCTGTCAAGCGATGTTCTAATTATATACTTATTTTAAAAATTCCAAACATTGAAGCACGAAATTGACTTGATTTGACTTGAAAAAAAAATGTTTTAACATTAAAATGTAATAACTTAACTCTTTCTTTCGAAATTTTAAAATTCGACCCGACAAAATAACATTACAAAAATCTTCTTGAATTTTTCAAACCCATCAGTCCGCGCGTCTGATGGATCAACGGCCATGAATAATTTGTCGTCATAAATTAATAGAAAAAAATGTCCACAGAGTTAAAGTACCAATAAATAATGTATGATGGATATTTTTCCGGTTGTTTTACTATTGACCCTTTATAAAATCACAAGAAATGATGATTTCCAGGTTGGCTGTAGATATGTAACCCGTTAAATTCTTATATTTACGGAGGAAATAAAAGTAAACTCGAAAAAAGATTGTTTTTAATTTTCTCGGAAAGATAAATCATTGCATTCGTAAGAAGAAAATAATGAAATTTTGTCTTAAGCGTGAAAAAGATTGTGCCGAGAAGGCAAGTCTCGAAAATGCAGTTTTTTCCGGACACTCAAGCAAACAAGCGTTATTCAAAAAAAAATAAAAAAAAAAATACTTTTATTATTATAAAATGGAAAGACTCGTAGCGCTGGTGACGACGAGACGGGATTTCATTTAACGGTGACCGTTCTCTCTCTTTTCTGTATATAGTATCTATACAGACGCGAAGTTGAAAGCACGTATATAATTATGATCGAAGGAGCGGCCAGTTCGTGGCGGAGTAACGATCGACCTGTGTACTTTCGGGACCTTCCATGTACGTAAACTAAGGACTAAAAAGTTCAGCAACCCTTGGAGAACGTGTGATTCAAACTAGAGAGGAAAGGCGTTGTACATAGTCTGGTGCGCTGTCCAAGCGGATGATGCAAAATGTTCAGCCGATATAAAACATACTGTAGATTTTAATTTTTTATATTCTCAACGAACGATGAGCAAAATAATGGAAGAGAAAACAATATCTCCGGGGGAGGATGAAAAATCGCAAGATATTTTATTTGATGCTCTTGAAGTTGCCATCTTTTTTTTTCATACAGTTACTTTTATTTTTATCAAAAATCTTCATTGTCAACTTAGTTTGTAGATTTCCAAATCGTTTTTAGTGATTGTTCAGCCTCAATCCGTCCAAAAAAAGTACGGGTAAAAAAATATAGTATTCTCGTTGCATCGCAACGATGGAAACGTCAACATCGTTCCATTTGATAAGCTCGTAGTTTCGTTCAAAAAGAAGATTGAACAGTACATCGACATCGGCGTACGTTTGTGAGGAACAACGCGTACGTTCAGCCTTTGACTTACGAACAATGCGTTCCGTTTCGGCGAATCCTATAGAACAATGTGAAGTGTATTTCAAACGGAAAAAACGGCATAGACTATCAGAAAAAAAAGAAGGCTGTACTCGTCAATCCCAACCTCGATGTATCGCAACTCTCAAATGATTTTTATAATTCATTTTGGTAACGTCGTATCAGTTTTAAATGAGCTTCCCCTCATAATTTTTCCTTCTTGAAGCAAGCTTGGCACGCTAAGGAAATGAAAAAATGTCCGAGACAACTATATACACGGATATCGATTCTATTACAAAATAACTACGATTTTGAAATATCTATCGTTAAAATGCAACGATATTTTTATTATTTATTTTTTATTTCTTTATTTTAAATATTATCCAGTCTTTTTTTCGCAAATTTAGCTCGTAAATGTCTGCTAAGAATACGTATAAACGTTTAAGCGATTTCCACAGCCCAAATCGACCGAAAAATGTTGAATTATTAAAAAGAATCAATTTCCGTTGCATTCCAACGATGAAAACTTCAACGTCATAAATAATTGACGTTTATGCGGCCGCGTTTTTTTCGGTGTTTGCGAACGTTATAAAGCGAACGTCCAAAAATAAAGACGTTTGAACATACCTCCTTTATAGACTAGCTCGTCACGTCAATATTGAAACAGTGCGCTGGGAAAGAAACCGTCAATAGATCGTACCGTTAGTTGAAGTTAATACAGGAAATCATGTGTGTGTGTGTATATATATATATACAGGGTGATTCATAATAGGTGACGCACTCTGAATTGGCGGGTTCAGGGGGGTGCCCGGAGTGTAATTGTCAAGGCTTTTTTGTTTCCGTCGAATAGATTTTGAATGGGAAGCATTAGAATTTGGGCGTTCGATGCATTGTCATAGGACTACAGTCCGCCATGATCGACGCCGCCACTCAGTCCTCGGAGCCGAGCGCGGGGCACGTAGCAGACGACAAGCAAGGCAGATCGGCATCTGTCTCGCTTTTTCTGGTGATGTAACGTTTCGTGTATCGTCTGCTAACGCTTTCCGTCATCTTGGGTGCGCAAGTTCAGAGCGTCAAGCCGCGCGGAACACAAGCGAATGAGCGTGAATTGTCTTTTCGGGTGTCGTCGCCTGTTATTCGTCGCTCTTTCGTCCTTCGTTATTATCTTACTGTCACTCATTGGCATTCTTGCGTTTCTTATTTCTCCTCGATTATACTTGTCGTTTGTCTCATCTTCCCTTACGTCTGCGCATTCTTTCGCTTTTCCGTCGATCCACTCTCAACGACATTATCAGCATATGAACTATGCAAGTGTGATCTGCTGATAGATAGGCGTTATTTCTAGGTACTTTCTGGGTAGTATACTATGGGATTTGTATTGTTCGATGTATTCGAAAAGAGTTCTGGCTTCTAACTGTTGTCAAATAATTGTAAAAAAAAATTATCAGCATCTTAACTATGCAGGTGTGATCTGCTGATGGATAGGCGTTAGTTCTAGGTACTTTCTGGGTAGGATACTATGGAATTTGTATTGTTCGATGTATTCGAAAAGAGTTCTGGCTTCTTACTGTTGTCAAATAATTGTAAACAAATTTTATCAGCATCTTAACTATGCAAATGTGATCTGCTGATGGATAGGCGTTAGTTGTAGGTACTTTCTGGGTAGTATACTATGGGATTTGTATTGTTCGATGTATTCGAAAAGAGTTCTGGCTCCTAACTGTTGTCAAATAATTGTAAAAAAAAATTATCAGCATCTGAACTATGCAACTGTGATCTGCTGATAGATAGGCGTTATTTCTAGGTACTTTCTGGGTAGTATACTATGGGATTTGTATTGTTCGATGTATTCGAAAAGAGTTCTGGCTTCTAACTGTTGTCAAATAATTGTAAAAAAAATTTATCAGCATCTTAACTATGCAAGTGTGATCTGCTGGTGGATAGGCGTTAGTTCTAGGTACTTTCTGGGTAGGATACTATGGAATTTGTATTGTTCGATGTATTCGAAAAGAGTTCTGGCTCCTAACTGTTGTCAAATAATTGTAAAAAAAATTTATCAGCATCTTAACTATGCAAGTGTGATCTGCTGATGGATAGGCGTTAGTTCTAGGTACTTTCTGGGTAGGATACTATGGAATTTGTATTGTTCGATGTATTCGAAAAGAGTTCTGGCTCCTAACTGTTGTCAAATAATTTTTAAATAAAATTATCAGCATCTGAACTATGCAAGTGTGATCTGCTGATGGATAGGCGTTAGTTCTAGGGACTTTCTGGGTAGGATACTATGGTATTTGTTTCGCATGATATATTCGAAAAGAGTTCTGGCTTCTTACTGTTGTCAAATAATTGTAAACAAATTTTATCAGCATCTTAACTATGCAAATGTGATCTGCTGATGGATAGGCGTTAGTTGTAGGTACTTTCTGGGTAGTATACTATGGAATTTGTATTGTTCGATGTATTCGAAAAGAGTTCTGGCTCCTAACTGTTGTCAAATAATTGTAAAAAAAAATTATCAGCATCTGAACTATGCAAGTGTGATCTGCTGATAGATAGGCGTTATTTCTAGGTACTTTTTGGGTAGTATACTATGGGATTTGTATTGTTCGATGTATTCGAAAAGAGTTCTGGCTTCTAACTGTTGTCAAATAATTGTAAAAAAAATTTATCAGCATCTTAACTATGCAAGTGTGATCTGCTGATGGATAGGCGTTAGTTCTAGGTACTTTCTGGGTAGGATACTATGGAATTTGTATTGTTCGATGTATTCGAAAAGAGTTCTGGCTCCTAACTGTTGTCAAATAATTGTAAAAAAAAATTATCAGCATCTGAACTATGCAACTGTGATCTGCTGATAGATAGGCGTTATTTCTAGGTACTTTCTGGGTAGTATACTATGGGATTTGTATTGTTCGATGTATTCGAAAAGAGTTCTGGCTTCTAACTGTTGTCAAATAATTGTAAAAAAAATTTATCAGCATCTTAACTATGCAAGTGTGATCTGCTGGTGGATAGGCGTTAGTTCTAGGTACTTTCTGGGTAGGATACTATGGAATTTGTATTGTTCGATGTATTCGAAAAGAGTTCTGGCTCCTAACTGTTGTCAAATAATTGTAAAAAAAATTTATCAGCATCTTAACTATGCAAGTGTGATCTGCTGATGGATAGGCGTTAGTTCTAGGTACTTTCTGGGTAGGATACTATGGAATTTGTATTGTTCGATGTATTCGAAAAGAGTTCTGGCTCCTAACTGTTGTCAAATAATTTTTAAATAAAATTATCAGCATCTGAACTATGCAAGTGTGATCTGCTGATGGATAGGCGTTAGTTCTAGGGACTTTCTGGGTAGGATACTATGGTATTTGTTTCGCATGATATATTCGAAAAGAGTTCTGGCTTCTTACTGTTGTCAAATAATTGTAAACAAATTTTATCAGCATCTTAACTATGCAAATGTGATCTGCTGATGGATAGGCGTTAGTTGTAGGTACTTTCTGGGTAGTATACTATGGAATTTGTATTGTTCGATGTATTCGAAAAGAGTTCTGGCTCCTAACTGTTGTCAAATAATTGTAAAAAAAAATTATCAGCATCTGAACTATGCAAGTGTGATCTGCTGATAGATAGGCGTTATTTCTAGGTACTTTTTGGGTAGTATACTATGGGATTTGTATTGTTCGATGTATTCGAAAAGAGTTCTGGCTTCTAACTGTTGTCAAATAATTGTAAAAAAAATTTATCAGCATCTTAACTATGCAAGTGTGATCTGCTGATGGATAGGCGTTAGTTCTAGGTACTTTCTGGGTAGGATACTATGGAATTTGTATTGTTCGATGTATTCGAAAAGAGTTCTGGCTCCTAACTGTTGTCAAATAATTGTAAAAAAAAATTATCAGCATCTGAACTATGCAAGTGTGATCTGCTGATAGATAGGCGTTATTTCTAGGTACTTTCTGGGTAGTATACTATGGGATTTGTATTGTTCGATGTATTCGAAAAGAGTTCTGGCTTCTAACTGTTGTCAAATAATTGTAAAAAAAATTTATCAGCATCTTAACTATGCAAGTGTGATCTGCTGGTGGATAGGCGTTAGTTCTAGGTACTTTCTGGGTAGGATACTATGGAATTTGTATTGTTCGATGTATTCGAAAAGAGTTCTGGCTCCTAACTGTTGTCAAATAATTGTAAAAAAAAATTATCGGCATCTGAACTATGCAAGTGTGATCTGCTGATAGATAGGCGTTATTTCTAGGTACTTTCTGGGTAGTATACTATGGGATTTGTATTGTTCGATGTATTCGAAAAGAGTTCTGGCTTCTAACTGTTGTCAAATAATTGTAAAAAAAATTTATCAGCATCTTAACTATGCAAGTGTGATCTGCTGATGGATAGGCGTTAGTTCTAGGTACTTTCTGGGTAGGATACTATGGTATTTGTTTCGTATGATATATTCGAAAAGAGTTCTGGCTTCTAACTGTTGTCAAATAATTGTAAAAAAAATTTATCAGCATCTTAACTATGCAAGTGTGATCTGCTGATGGATAGGCGTTAGTTCTAGGTACTTTCTGGGTAGGATACTATGGAATTTGTATTGTTCGATGTATTCGAAAAGAGTTCTGGCTTCTAACTGTTGTCAAACAATTGTAAAAAAAATTTATCAGCATCTTAACTATGCAAGTGTGATCTGCTGATGGATAGGCGTTAGTTCTAGGTACTTTCTGGGTAGGATACTATGATATTTGTTTCGTATGATGTATTCGAAAAGAGTTCTGGCTTCTAACTGTTGTCAAATAATTGTAAACAAATTTTATCAGCATCTTAACCATGCAAGTGTGATCTGCTGATGTATAGGCGTTAGTTCTAGGTACTTTCTGGGTAGTATACGATGGGATTTGTATTGTTCGATGTATTCGAAAAGAGTTCTGGCTTCTAACTGTTGTCAAACAATTGTAAAAAAAATTTATCAGCATCTTAACTATGCAAGTGTGATCTGCTGATGGATAGGCGTTAGTTCTAGGTACTTTCTGGGTAGGATACTATGGAATTTGTATTGTTCGATGTATTCGAAAAGAGTTCTGGCTCCTAACTGTTGTCAAATAATTTTTAAATAAAATTATCAGCATCTGAACTATGCAAGTGTGATCTGCTGATGGATAGGCGTTAGTTCTAGGGACTTTCTGGGTAGGATACGATGGTATTTGTTTCGCATGATATATTCGAAAAGAGTTCTGGCTTCTTACTGTTGTCAAATAATTGTAAACAAATTTTATCAGCATCTTAACTATGCAAGTGTGATCTGCTGATGGATAGGCGTTAGTTCTAGGTACTTTCTGGGTAGTATACTATGAGATTTGTATTGTTCGATGTATTCGAAAAGAGTTCTGGCTCCTAACTGTTGTCAAAGAATTGTAAAAAAAAATTATCAGCATCTGAACTATGCAAGTGTGATCTGCTGATAGATAGGCGTTATTTCTAGGTACTTTCTGGGTAGTATACAATGGGATTTGTATTGTTCGATGTATTCGAAAAGAGTTCTGGCTTCTAACTGTTGTCAAATAATTGTAAAAAAAAATTATCAGCATCTTAACTGTGCAAGTGTGATCTGCTGGTGGAGAGGCGTTAGTTCTAGGTACTTTCTGGGTAGGATACTATGGAATTTGTATTGTTCGATCTATTCCAAAAGAGTTCTGCCTTTTAACTGTTGTCAAATAATTATAAAAAAAAATTATCAGCATCTGAACTATGCAAGTGTGATCTGCTGATAGATAGGCGTTATTTCTAGGTACTTTCTGGGTAGTATACTATGGGATTTGTATTGTTGTGATACATTTTTTTTACAATTATTTGACAACAGTTAGAAGCCAGAACTCTTTTCAAATACATCGAACAATACAAATCCCATAGTATACTACCCAGAAAGTACCTAGAAATAACGCCTATCTATCAGCAGATCACACTTGCATAGTTCAGATGCTGATAATGTCGTTGAGAGTGGATCGACGGAAAAGCGAAAGAATGCGCAGACGTAAGGGAAGATGAGACAAACGACAAGTATAATCGAGGAGAAATAAGAAACGCAAGAATGCCAATGAGTGACAGTAAGATAATAACGAAGGACGAAAGAGCGACGAATAACAGGCGACGACACCCGAAAAGACAATTCACGCTCATTCACTTGTGTTCCGCGCGGCTTGACGCTCTGAACTTGCGCACCCAAGATGACGGAAAGCGTTAGCAGACGATACACGAAACGTTACATCACCAGAAAAAGCGAGACAGATGCCGATCTGCCTTGCTTGTCGTCTGCTACGTGCCCCGCGCTCGGCTCCGAGGACTGAGTGGCGGCGTCGATCATGGCGGACTGTAGTCCTATGACAATGCATCGAACGCCCAAATTCTAATGCTTCCCATTCAAAATCTATTCGACGGAAACAAAAAAGCCTTGACAATTACACTCCGGGCACCCCCCTGAACCCGCCAATTCAGAGTGCGTCACCTATTATGAATCACCCTGTATATATATATATATATATATATACACGTGATCATAAGCATCTCGAAGTCCCGTGCCTCATATATTCGAATCGATTGACCTGAGGCACGAGACTTCAAGATGCTTATGACGTTTGAGGGATGTTGTTACACACGTAACAAATCGATAAAAAAAAATTAATAGTCGATTTTTGGCTCGTGCGAAAACATAAAGTGTCACACAAGTCGAATGTTGATGTTTCATTATTATTTTTCTGTCCGTCAGAATATGGATGAGTTGAACGCGAAGGATAAATATTTTTTTTTTTGGAGCAAGGATGTGCCCTTAATTTGCAAAGTATTACGAACCGTCAGGGTTACGTGTCTCAGCGGGTCATTTAAATTCGGGCCTCCGTCCAATTGCTCTCGAAATTAATCGTGAAGGTTCTTGACTCGCTCTTAAGAATACATATATGTGTATATGTGTGTGTGTGTGTGTATAAGTAATCATCTTCGTCGTCAACTCGGCGTTTTATCTTTAAAGTATTGACGTTGAGGACATCGGGCGGCGTGCTCGACGACGAGATGGACAATACTAATTTGCGAATATGAGGCACCGTCTTCCTACGTTACAATTTGCACACAATCGAATATATTTTGGAAAGAGGGGATAAAAGAGAGTGCGTGGGTGAAAATATGTGATTGATGGGGGGGGGGGGGGAGATCGTTGCAACAAACGAGATAATATTTCACGTAGCGTAAATCTCACTTTGACATTAACCCAAACAAACTCAATAACACACTTTTCGACCAAAATACGATATTTTTTTACATATAAAAAAAACACACACATACGTCTCCTACGTTTCAGATTTTGGAATCGATAGTTAGAGTTAGAGTAAAACCGATTCGACGTGAAAGTGCTATTATTTTAATTTAATTAAAAATGAAACGAAATCGATTTATTGAAAATTTCACACATTATTAATTTTTTAACTACTTTCAATGCAAACAGAATCAATTTATTGAAATGGTCAACTATAACAACTAATTTTGATTGAGAAATAAACAATATAATAACATTTTAAATCGTACCTGTTGATGTTTGAATTCAATTGAAACATAACCGAATAATCTATTTAAATATTTAATTATTATTATCCCAATTGAATAGAATTTTCAATCAAATCAAGTTTAAATTGTCAACTGTTGTTATTTTTTATTTAATCAACATTTAGAACGACGTTGAAGTATGTATCGTTGGAATGCAACGATTTTTTTTTCTTAATTTTTCATTTCTTTATTTTTATCATTATCGCAAGTCTTTTTTCGCAAATTAAGGTCGTAAATCTCTAATACGAGGGCGTAAAAACGTTTGAGGGATTTCCACAGCCTGAATCGGCCAAATCAAATTTGTGCAATTAAAAGAAAATTAATTTTCGCTGCATTCCAAAGATTTAAACTTCAACGTCATCATTTAGGTCGAATAAATTTATTTTAATTTTCCGCTATTGTTATTATTTTAATACATATTCGAACAAAGATAAATTATTCAAATTTCCAATAGTGCATTATTTACCGTTAAAAATAAGCAAAAAAAAGTTGACTCGCGGATTAAAAAAAAAAGCGAAGTAGATTGTATCGCAATGACTGTGCGTCGGTCTAGGTAGAATGACTTAAACCGATAGTAATTATAATCCGTGAGAGAAATTCGAGTTTTAGGCTCGCGATAATTCATTATTGTTGGCGAACAATTCGTACCGTGGCTCGTTTACCGCGTTTTTCGACCGATCATGCAGAGAAGCGATACGAGCGCCAAAGTGGATAATTCCGTATGCGCCCAGACGCGCGAGTTAATCTCGATGTGTGGTGGAAGAGGGCGCCTGCGAACGGTCTTACCGACACGATCGCGCGCTCGGAATATGTGAAGATTTCTTCGGTAGATTCTTCGTCGGCGAGGAGGAACGCCGATTTATCGACGAACCACCTGAGACCGCAACTCGTTGATGGCCCAGGCGGACAACGAGGGTCATCGGGTAATGACATTCGTAGCGAAACACAATCCTCGGTACAAACAATTGAAAAATCGATATGAAACGTGGCGCGGCAGCGTTACGACACTAAAAAAAAAATGTTTTAATAAAATCATTGAAATATTCAGCGAATTTTCGCTGCTCGATTTTTATCGCTCTCTCTCTCTCTCGTCTGCTCCTTTCCGGCCAAGCAATTATAGCGGGATTTCGAGTGGGAAGATCTTTCGAAAAACTCGAAAGAACGACGACACTTTTTGCGATGCAATGTTATTTTTACATCACGAATGCGCTCTCCGTCCCATCACGATCTCCTCGATAAATCGTCAGACATGATAGTGGCATCTTGATGAAAACGTGATTTCATCGCTTATAAATACGACTTGTGCTATCGCCTAAATTACGGGGGAGGAGGCCTGGTGTGACTGTCGGGGCCAGTGATCTCTTCGGGACTCTTTCCTGCGCACGGTAGTCTCGGTAAATAATCTCCAATGTCATCGGAATCGTTCATGAATCAAATTATCTTTTTACGATATAAAATTCTTCAACTCAATGTTTGCTGAATTCACATTATTCTTCACATCAAACTCGTCCAAGTGTCCTCCGTCTTTAGATCTTTTTCAAATGAAATCTCTCCGTCTTGCCTTTTTTCTGCATGCGAAAAAAAAACTTATTGCTAGTTATGTCCGATCGGCGATGTTGTTGTATAACAAATTACGCTTGTTGGAAAACTTACGTGCTCAATGACTTTTACTTCTCCTATTGCGGCAAAATTATTGACGTTGAAATAAAAAGTAATTTTTTCGTGGGAAAGTTCTTGATTAAAAAAAGGTCCGTCTCATATACTCGACGCGTGATTCGTGACTGTTGCTCGGTGAATTTCCGGTCGTTCGAGTCACGAATCCACTCGTAACGCATATTCTTTTAATGAACAAGACGAGAGACGAAAATTTGAAATGTCCGGGCGCTTTGGAAAGCCCCGTTGAGTTTGTATTTCCTGCCGCAAATTGTATGTTTTTTTTTTTTTTTTTCAATTGTGGTCTTTTGTCCGAGGCCTTAGAGGAGCCATTGTATAATGGAACACTCTTCTGAAATGAGATTCGAAAAGAAATCTCATTGAAGTGAGGATTGCCATCAAATATATGTCGAGAACGATTAGAATTGTTTAGAAATGCCATTTATCGTCGTAACTTTTTTTTTTTATAACGAAGCTCCATGTGGCAAGTTTTGTTTAACAGATACTTTTGAAGTATACTCCTTTCTTATTATGAAAACAACAGGTGACAAAAAATCTTGAGAAGCCCCTTCGAAACACAATAAATATATGTATTAGCAACAATGCAGTCGTGTTTTTTGTATCCATTTCAATTTTTTTTCGGATTATAAGATCAATTTTGTGATAATCAATAATAAATCAAAATCAAAGAGCTCACCCTGTCCTGTATCCTGACATTTTCCTGCCCTCTCTTGAGGCTTGGGGTCCGCAGGACTTTACTCGTTATTGGAGGCTCCATCGTCTCGCTATCGCAGTCGTCGTGCTGCACTCTCACTTCCCATCGCTCAATCCATTACACTGTAACGAGATACGAACGAAATATCCCTTTTATATAGACCGCCTTTCATTTTCGACCTATACATCAGTGCGATAATAAAATATCACGGGGATAATTGATGTATGGTGGGCCGGTTGGAGCATATAAATTAAACAGTTTGCTTACGGAATCGTTGCCTCAGAAATATTCGCGATAGTAATTAATTTGTATCGATATTATTACTGTAGCGTTGCCCCTGATGCGCAGAAATGCTGCATAAGTGAACAAATGATTGTGCACTTCTACGAATTAATTCAAAAAAAAGTTTCCTACTGATAAGATCGGATTGTCATCAATTGTCAATGGAAAACAAACTTGAGGGGTCAAGTTTATAAGTTTAACATTAAAAAAAAACGATTTTTGTTTGGGTTTGTTTGGGTTTATAAGTTTAAAATTAAAAAAATACGATTTTTGTTATTGCATAGTTTTAGAGCCGAGGGTCTTAATCTTAATTGGCAACAAAAATTGGAAAAAAATATAAAAAATTGACTATGTTGTGATGACTTTTGTGAAGGGTCAAGATGGCTTACTGCACTACGGCGAACCGCTCCGCTGTCAATAACCCTTTTTTCTTTTACGTTTTTCTCTAAACTATGTTTTGCGAAACGATCGAAGCCTTATTTCAAAATCTATTCGTCCGATTCACTTCAAATTCGGACAGAGCATGGGTTATACAATTTTCTATCTTATGACCGGATAGTATTTTTATATGTATATCCATTTGTCAATAACAAATTATTAAAGTTGTTTTTTTTAGACGAAAACCGATCGTTTTTCTACAGTCTGCCAGTTTCGTAACATTAGAAAAAAAAAGTCGTACGAAGCTTTGAAAAAAAAACAAAATTGAAGCTTGAGCTTCCTCCTTTATGATTCCGGTCAAAGAAATGCATTAAAAAATTTTGTCTGTAAACGGGGTCCACCAGAAAAGGAACAAAAAAAAGGCGAAAAATGGTCGTTTTCGAAAAAGGGTACCAGTCGTAACAAAAATAGTAAAGAAATGAAAAAAACGGAATGAAGGTGAATTCCTCCCCTTCAAAATGCCGTTTATTGAATTCATTTATGCCAACTATCAGCGAAATGGCATAAAACATCGTTCCGGAACTTTTTTGAATTTTTGTCCGTTGTTAATTGTGTTATAAAATCCCGATCTCGTCGTCCCATCATAAAAAAATATTGAAAATCGACCTGTTTTTTGAGCCCCAAGCTTTTGCAAAATTACTTACAATTTACAAAAACAATTAAACATTAACAAAAACATTTAAAATAATTTACAACGAGTTTTTACAAAAATCGTTCTTGCTTATTTGCATATCTTTGAGTACTTTTTTTCAAACTTTACACGAAATATATGTATAAGTTGCTAGGAATGGCGCGAGACAAAAATTGTCTCACGACAAAAAGTAAGTGAACAAATTGTAGAAAAAGTTAAATCGTAGTCGTTCAAGGGACCTTGCGTTGCGATAATTCGAATGAGTGCGGATAACGAGAGGCTATGGAATAACTAGATTGGCCAGCGAGAGAGAAAGTGTCGAGACTTATAACTGACATCAGAGACATAAGAGAGACGCGATCGTGAGACATTTTGAGCACTATGTACACATATATGAGGCACGGTTTGATCGCGAGTTAACATTTTTTTTTTCAAATCAGAATAACGGGCCGCTTCACGTTCCTGTGTCATTTATGTCCTAACGGAATATAATAACGCTTGGAGTAAATGAAGCTCCGTGTTATTGTTAAGACAACGAGGCTGTCTCCCGCCGTTGTTTTCGCTTCAGGGTAATTTTTCTTACAGTCGTTTTGTCACGAGTGTAGAAGGTTTATTGGAGATATTTAAGCGAAATATTGGAGCATCTTTCAAGAATGGTGTTGGAGTTTGCATTTAATTAAGATTTGAATAAAATGTTAGAACCATTTTTGTAACCTAAAATTGTCGGAAGATAATTGGCAAACCGGAAAGAAAAATCCCTTGCATTTTAAAGATGCGAATTAGTAGAAGTGCAATTTCTTTGCAATCTCGACTTGCTAGTGACGTGATTTTTGGGCAATGCGCTAAATTTCGACACGTGCTTTCAATAGCAAACTCGAAGATTCGCTCTTAAAAGTCATAATTACATAGCACTGAATCTGTTTTGCAGGGATTGGACCTCAAAGTTCAATCAAAATCGTTTTTCAATGAGATTCTATAAAAAAAATGTGACCTCTTCAATCTCGAAATTTGTTGATTTTCCATGTGCATAAATATTGATAAGGGTTGTCAGTTCAAAAAAAAAAACAAGTTTTATATGTAAGATCCATAAAATCTAAATCGCGCCTACTGACGGAGTGTTAAAATGTACATTGTGAAAATGCAACAAAGATTCCTCTGCATTTTTTACATTTTTATTATTATCCAAAATTGTTTTTTGCCAATTTCGATCGCAGATCTCGAATAGGCATCTCAAAAAACATATAAGTGACTTTTACAATCCGGCAATCTTTTACAAATTTCGGCAATCCGAAAAAAGTAATTTTTATTGCGTTCCAACCTCATCATACTTGATGATTTGTCAAAATACAGAAGGATATTAATCCCGCGTCCAAAATCTATCATTACCTTTTCACGAACCTACTCCTTTGGCGTGCGCGTATCCCAAAAATTTTATTATCACAAGGATAAATCATTTTCTCCAGGAAAAGGGAACAATAATCTGTAAAGGGAATAATAATGCATTTGTGGGAGAACGAGTTTTAAAAGTGTCTGATGTGAGTGCTCGTCTACAAAGCCTTGAAGCAGGGTATCTTTTTTTTAACAAGTTTTAACAAATATCATATTCACACACGCCCATATTTGCGTACCCATTGTACCGTAAAAGTGTGTGGTCAGTTATTGGATAGGGCTTCGTCGTACGTAACACGAATACGAGCGATGACTGTGTGGAGTGAAAATAGTATTGGAGAAAGACCGAGGAAAAAGGGACGAGGTAAAAGAGCTACGAGTTTGGTCGACGCGAAATCGATACATAGGTCACAAAAGCTTCTCCCCTAATAACCGATGAGTGACGTAATCGCGGCTTTCCGCCTATCCCATACTACCCCTACTCGAAGCGAGTTCGGCGAAGCGATATTAATTCCTAAATCGAGAACCCAAATGTGTGCTGCCATGTGTTATAGCCCTAGAGAAATGAATTTTGTCGTTTACCGGAGGCGACTCAGTGCCAAATATCGAAGATCGATGGAAATTGCAGCACACCGCGGAAATCGCATCACTCTCGCGAAGGGACGTCGGGCGAAACATGATTGCGCGAATATTAGGCCTCGAGCTATACACAGGATATTATGTGGTGGATCGTGAAAATTTGTCTCTTTTGGATTTCATCGATCTTTCGTCATATATCGGCTAAAAAGGAACTTTGGGTACACGAAAATTGATACGAATTCGATGATATGGGTTCTAGACGTGGCCAGAAGAAAAAAAAAACAATTAAAAATCGATACAAAAAATCAAAGAAAAAACCAAAAGTATTATATAAATATAAAGTATTCTATAAGATTCAAATCTATACCGTAAATTCTTTCTCATATACTGAATGCACCTTCGAAATTTTAAATCGATCGTCTACACAGTTCCTATAAAGTTTACAATTTAAAAAAAAAACCCTTTTTAACATAACGAGATATTTTAACTGCCTATGCTCATCGCTAAATGGCAGTTTTACGCACGAAATAGTGTGAAATTTTTTTTTACCATGTTATGAAAAACTGTCACATCACTCAGTATATTGTGAAAAAATCGTTATCAGTGTCATAAATTCAAAGGCTCTATGTTAAAAAGTGTTTCTTCAATTGTAAATTTTATAAAAACGGTGTAGACGATCGATTAAAAATTTGCAGGGTACAATCAGTATATGGCAAAGAATTGACTGTATAAATTTGAATCAAATGGTAACATTTCGTTGTGTCCCAAAACTCCTTAAGTACTGGCTAGGTACTAAGTACTCCCCTCTACTTCTATGGCCATCACACCGGGATACTCTGAGGGAGACTGGCTGATTGTGGTTTTTTAAATATACTAATTTTAAGGTTGATCTCATAAGGATTTGTTTTATTTTTGTAAAGTATCTCAAAGTCAAATGTTCAAAGTTTAATTACAAATAGAGATAAGTAAAGAAACGTATGTACTTTTATTTTGGCGGATCCTTGAAAAAACTGTGGCCTACTACTCCGGACTTACCCTATATACACTGCCGGCCAAAAGTTTGGATACACTAGTCGAAATTTCTTACCGCACTAAAAGTTAAATAGCGGACTCAAAAATGAAGATAATTGAATTTCCCACGTGGCGTTTTAAAGAGGACAAGTTTACCTTTATTTTGCTTTTTTTTTTTAATTCTCTGCGATTTTTTTTTCGCCCCAGTACGCATTTTTGAACGTGGCTATTTTTTGGCTTTTTTTTTTGGCCGTCGAAAATGAACAGCAAAGTTTGTGAAAAAAAATTTTCTCGGTTTTTCCATGGTAAACTTAAAAAGGATATCGAAACCTACATTTTTATTTTTTCGAATGTCTCGTATGATTTTTTTCGCCTAAATATTGCATTTTTAGCTAAAAAAGACATGTTTTAGAAAAAACGGCGTCATCGGAGAACTATAGGGTTTCAGAGGAAATGTCAAGAGGGTAAAAAGTTGCATGGGTTGACACTGGAGTGTCTAGAATTTTTTGCAGTATTTTTTTTGTTACCATTTTTGGTTAGAACCTTGATGAGTGGAGAGGCTCTAATTGGGAATTATGGGGTCTAGAAAAATATATTAAGGAAATTTATTTACATTAATATTCTGAAGTACCTACAATTAAAAAAAAAAATTGCATCTAGAAAAATTGTAGTTAATAAAATTGTAAAAAAAATTCCATCTAGAAAAATTGTAGTTAATTAAAAATGAAAATGTAAACAAATTCCCTTTCTCAATATATAGCCCTAGACCCCATAATTCCCAAGTGGAGCCTCTCCACACGTCAAAGTTCCAACCAAAAATGGTAAAAAAAAATCTCCAAACAAATACTGAAAAAATTCTAGCCACTCCAGTGTAAACCCATGCAACTTTTTACCCTCTTTATATTTCCTCTAAAATCCTATAGTTCTTCGATGTCGCCTTTTTTTCTAAAATATATATTTTTTTGGCTGAAAATGCAATACTGGGACGATAGAAAAAAAGTTCGAGACTTTCCAACAAATAAAAATGTAGGTTTTGATATTCTTTTTAAGTTTACCATGGAAAAAACCAGGGACAAAGTTTCCACAAGCTTTGCAGTTAATTTTCGACGGCCACAAAATAGCCGAAAAATGGCCACGTTCAAAAGTGCGTACCGGCGCGAAAAAAAATCGTAGAGAATATTCGAAAAAATAAAAATAACGGTAAATTTGTCCTCTTTAAAACGCCACTTGGGAAATTCAATTATCTTTATTTTTGAGGCTGTTATGTGACTTTTAGTGCGGTAAAAAATTTCGACTAATGTATGCAAAACTTTTGGCCGGCAGTGTATATGTATATGTGTGTATATATATACATACATATTACCGAAGTGAAAAATAGACCAATTGAAAAAAAAAACTCATCATCATTGAACTTTGCGATCCCGAAAATTTTGCTAAAGTCACGTACAACCTGTTGAATACAATCAATAACGAGAATTGAGTATGGTAGGATGCGGAAACATCGATGAGAATAATTCTACGATAGCCTTGTACCGAGCTGAAACGATTTGCATGTAACTTCGCTGAGAAAATATTTGATTTGTTATGCACACGCGGCACGCGTTGTCGTAATGGGCATAATGCATTGCGCAATCGGATCCTATATATCTTCGCGCTAGACAATAATGTTGGCCCTTCCTTGATCTTCCTACGGTTAAATGTCTGTCGGATGGAATTTGTCGTTGCTCGCTTCAATGCACGAGGCCGACTATTTTCGTTGCATCGCAACCACGCAACGGGTAAAGCCCGGAACGAAGAAGTGACTGACCCCCGATGTGAAAATTTCCACTGAGTGAATGCATGCGAACGAAAGAAAAGAGGTGAAGAAATGTCCAAATATTACGAGTTTCGCTTGCGCACGGTGGTCGTTTAGTTAGAGGCAAGTCGCTCGAAATTCAGGCTCAAATGTTGCCTTAATTTCTCTTCGCCGTTTGGATGCTCTTAATGTTTATTCTACATTGTCCTTTCATTCTAAAGGACTTTCATTGGGAGTATCTTAGGAAAAAGTTAGTCCGAATGTTTGCGATTTGACATAATGAACAATTGTGACAGGAATCGTAAGGCAAAGATCATTAGAAAGTAATTTTTCTTTTTCAAATCGTTGCATTCGGAAGTAGTGATTGTCATTCAAGCTGTTCCCAATGAAAGATCGACCAAGCTGACGTAGAATGCCCAGTGTAGAGGGACTATCGCATGCTTCCGTAATAGCGCACGGGACGCGAATTCGCGAAGATAACTTCTCCGGTTTTGTGGAATCTTTGCATACATGATGCTAATAAAGCTTCGCGATTAATATGCCAACATATTTCCGCAACCAATTATCAATAGCCGTTGAAAACGTAGTCGCGCCAGGAATTTCACTTTGATGATAACTTTTAGACATACGAGGTGATATTAAAGCGTGGAACTTACGATGGATTTGTAAGAGGATCAAGAGAGTACAGTCGCCTCAAGCCAGTACTGAACCTTCGAAAATTGCTTTCCTACATTTAAAAGCAAAAAAAAACCATCCATGTGTATACTATATTGCAAAGCCATCTAGTTCTGTAGACAACAATGACACTATATGATACTGGAGTTGAAGGTTGGCACTTTTATACTACTATTTCATTGATTACCAATCCTTACCTCAGTCAATCAGTCTACCATCGTGCTTGAGAAATATACTCTACTTTCTTTCTTTATTTATTACTCTTTTCTCTCTATTTATCTCTTCTCTGAATCAAATTCTAAAGTCCACGTGAACGAAATCGCGGACGAAAGCTAGTGGAATATGAATGTTATTGATGCTGATAAATCGACAGCAAATAACTGCGCGAACGAAAATCCCACCCGCACAAATTCTAATTTGCTTCCGGTTATATGACAACCCATACGTCGTACTCGTTAGACGATGCGTTACGAATTAAACGACCAACAATTAGTCGACAGTATTCACCATTCACAAACTACGAACGTCTCTTTACAGGAATATATCTAAAGCAATACAAGTGAATTAAAGGGATATCGATGATTCGACCGAATGCATTATTATTCAGCGAATCTATTGATCGCAATTCGGTAATTATCACGCGCGATTATTATTGGAATTATTCATTAAAATACAAAACTACTTAAACTACCTAATCCAAACAAGTCGGATTATGTTGAAATTAAGAGTGACTAATTCTAGTGCATATTTATTAGTCCTGGCGCATCGTCAGAACCACCGGTTTTCTGAACGTTTTGCAAACGATTATCGATAGATTTTCCTGCCTCGTTGAGGATCGATCGTTCCACCGATTCATCTCAAACTGAATTTTCTTATCCGTATAAATGTCCAATAAAGGATAATCTCCCGAGCTGCCATATGTTCGACTGGATCTTTTTCCAGAATAAATAAATTTAATTGATTTCTTCAGTCAAGTTAAAAACCAAAAAAATTTGACACAGTTTAAAAAATGAAAAACCGTGATTTAGAATTGCGATGTCTGAAAAAATCAGAGTCCTATATGACGTTGAAGTTTGCGCCGTTGTGAAGCAACGACTTGCTTTCACGTTTATTCATTGTTTTTCTCTTCTTTTTATTTATTTTTTATCTTTATTATGATCAAATGCCTTTTATTTACAAACTAAGGTCACAAATATCTAATGAAGGGCACATAAAAAACGTTTCAGTGATTTTCATAGTCTGAATTGGCTAAAGAGAAATTTGAGCAATGACAAAGAATGCATTTTCGTTGCGTTCCAACGATGCAAACTCCAACGTCATTGTCCTATAACATTTGTCTAAAAAAAAAAAACCAATGTCCTATAACATTAATCGGTAAAGGGCTCGCGGCTCGTTAACAATCGATTGAGGCGACTGTACGGTTGAAACGTTCCCAAATGAACCAAACACAAGTCCGTGGCCGAGTATTTGGGACGCTGTATAAATGTATGACTGCCGAGAGGATTATGGGTTGAACATTCATTACTTATATCGCTGCGAGTACGAAATTTCATCTCTCTACTTATGGAACCACGAAGCCGCGAGAAGGATGAGAGAAATCGTAGTTCATGCGATTGCCGAGCTTACACACATATATACAACCCTGAAACCCTCACGTTGATGTTTCTCACCTATTAGAATATCTAATGGTGCGATACACCCTGTGGCTGTACACGCCACATGTAGGGTATCTTCGTCCCTCGGATTTCCTAGGACTATCCCGAGCGATGATGGAACTTTGCCAAATTTGCGTTTTTACAAATGAAGCAAAACGAGGACTCGGGCAACGCTCTCTCTCTCTCTCTCTCTCTCTCTCTCTCTCTCTCTCTCTCTTGCTCTCTGTGATGTTTCACAATATTTGTACACGGCTACACGTATGTACGAAACGACACGGTCAAAGTTGTGCATACATTTCCTGTGACCCACCGAGAGCCCGTAATTACTGTCAATCATTCATAATAGGAACAGTTTGTAAAAGGGATGTCATTGAAATTCTATAATTCTTGGATCGTAGCCACAACGATGTAGAAACATTGGCTCGAATGGTCTTGCGAGAAAACTTCTTTGTGGTGGTAGAAAAATCAAGTGATTTTTTTTTATTCAATTCAAATCTATCAATGAGATTCTGTATGAATCTATGACATACTTTTTGGTGCCTTACAAGCAATATCTGTTTGAGAATACTGATTATATTGGGTCTATCCATAATTCCGTAGCGAAAGTCGAGTAAATTTCAAACGCAAAATATCTTTCCATATTAGTTGATTAGACAATGTTGAGATTATGTCCGATCTCTGTAAGTCGTCAACTGCCAGTTGGAAATCTTTTCACATACTTTTCTGTATGCGATGCAAACAGAAAAGATGTTCCGCAGAACATGTATGCTTTGTAATTGCAATTTATATAGTATTGACGTTTGCATCATTGGAAGGCAATGAAAATTCTTTTCATTAATGTCTTTCCTTCATTCTGATTATTATCCAAAATCCTATTTTGCAGATTCACGTTGTCAATTTCTAACAATAACTGTAAAAAAATGTTCGAGTGATTTCTGTAGCCCAAACACGCCGAAGAAATTGGATCAAAGAAAATAAATTTTCATTGCCTTCCAAGGATAGAAACCTCAAAATTCGTCGTCAACACATTCAAACTTCAGCGGATCCATTTGAATCATTGGTCAAACTTCATTAGTTCCATTATTTGACTCACTGGTGAAAACTTTGTGGGAAACTGACATAGAACATTATTTACACCGAAAAAACCGGACTACGATAAAAAAAGGCATTCAAACAATCAAACTTCTTTTCCATTTCGATACGGATAATAAAAAAATACTTTTTTTATCACCGTCACAATTTTGTGTGTCGTGTCATGAAATTTTCATTAAGATTTCTCAATACCTTTGGAATATCAGTGGAAGAAACAAAGAATTATTTTTCGTATAAGATCAAATCTCCCAATTTTTATCGAAAAGTTAAAAGGAAAGCGACGTCGTTTGCGGTTGAATATCGTCAGATATACCCAGCGAGGAGTTCACCCAGCACGATTGACATGAATAGCGTGCCCCGCTGTCTCTCGTCATCATTACGGCCACCTAATTATTTCTTTGTATGCATATATACGTATATAAATCGAAAGCCATATTTCCCCGGGCTCTTCCGCAGCGACGTCTCGAAGACGTGATTAACTTCGGCCTTGGAGCCTCTGCGAGCGCGCTCCATACGTCATTGGACTTCGTCATTGAATAATATACATTTATGTGCACATGCAAAATTGCAGCGCGGATGAACGTGAATCTTGGATCGATATTCTCGAGCTTCGTGCTCGATGCCGTGCAAACTATCGAAAACACGTACACTTTTGCGTCATTATCCTGTTTGATAATTCATCGAAAAAAAAAAAAAATCCCTGATATCATCATCGTCTGTATCAATTGGATGATTGCCTTTGGTCGATATACGTTATTTTATTATACGTACGAGTAGCAGAAGTAATTTGACTGGAAGTTTTCTACGAGGCACCGCAGACCATTGTTGAGTGAGGCAGAGCAATTTCTTTTCAACCGCAACGAATTTGTGAAGTTTCGAGTTAATAATAATAATATGTCAATGAAACAAGAAGTATTTTAATGACGGGATAATTTTCTCCACCGGGAATGAAGTTCGATTGGATCACACTTTTTATTTGTTCAATTGAGACACGTGTTGTTTGATCATTGCTGCACTGCGGTGTGATTCTGTATTCATGAATAATACCAAGTAGACTCCTTTCGCGCAGCGATCGAAACGTCCTTTCGAACTTTCCTTCTATCGGCCGTCATTCCCGAACCGCTTCGTCTAAATATATTTCTCGCCAAATGACAATAAGAAATTACTCACCAAAAAAAAAAAAACATTCATCGCAACGAGAGCACAATTTTTTTTCTAATTGTTCTTCGTTTTCAGAAAAATGTCATTTTCTCGTCATTACTCTGTTACGTTATCATAATTTATGACGACGCTTTGATTCAGACGATTTAATGGTACGCAATTTGTTTCGGATCATCGCAACCTCAACCTTGATAACTCCACTCCCACAAATTATCGGATCGAAGTATCCTGATCTTTCCGGCTGCCTAACAACAATGCATTTGATATTATACGTAATGGAAGTCGTCCTTCTTGACAAATGGTGCATCACCAAAGTGTCTAGTCTATTCTATTCGAAAATGGGCTTGTGGAACGTGTTTGAGAATTATTATTATTTAAGAATATATGCATACGGTCTCTCTTTCGTGCCGGATTTTTCAGCAGCCACTTATTCGATCCACCAGGCCAAGTAATGACTCGTATTCATTTGAAACTCACGCATCAACGAAAGTTTCGCGCGCTTTTATCTCGATGCAACCAAGTGAAGCGCGTTCGACGTCTCGTGTCCTTGGTCGTTACTTTATCATCATCGTTATTATTATCATTGTCATACCCTGTAACTCGCTTGTCTGTAATCTTTTCTTCCGTCTTCGACCGTACATTTTTTTTTTTTTCAAATTATTTATCATTTTAACGTTGCGTCTGTGGTCGAACGGAAGAGCTAAGGTAGAAGTTGCCGCGACTCGTTGTCCGTGAATATTATCTATTAGATTTGAAAATAAAAGAAAATTTGTAATCAAGCTTAATGTTGGCAACTAATTTTTCCAAAGGAATTCGATACTAATATCTTTTTAGAGCACCTGGACGATGTTAATGATTTTTTTCGGTCTCCAATTCACGCATTGAAAAAAAGATATTACGTGCTTACCGATGTATATGCTGTAATCAATGTTGAGGGGTTACGTGGGTTTGAAAATTAAAAAAAAAACCTGTTTTTTATTTTATTATCTAATAGTACAATATGTCTAGAATATTCTCCCAAAGTTTTAAGTCAATCGGAGTTAAAGTCTAGGAGAGAGAACCTTTGGGAATTCCCCCCGTTGGGAAAGACCAGCCGGGAGCGACGCAGGTATACGCATTTTTCTCAAAACACTATTTTTGAAGTCGGTGGACACGATTTTGCAAAAAAATAATGCACCGATCTTATTGAAATTTTGCACAGTTCTTCAAAATAGCATTGACTAGTGATTGAACGAAGGCTTTTCGATTACAACTAATTTTACAAGGCTATACGTAGTGTAAATTGTACCAAAAATTGAACTATTTTGTATACAACTCTGCCAAAAATTCAAATTCCAATTTTTTTTTTAAATCCTTCGTTCAATCACGAGCTATACTTATCTACTAATAGAAAAAAATTGGTTTTTTAATTTCAGATAAAACTATCATGCGTTATCTTGACCACCACGAGGACACTTTTTTTTAGGGGTCTCTGGAAACCAGGTCCCACCGGTTGAATATCCCAAATTTTTGGATGAATTTTTTAAAAAATATTGTTGAAATGTTGCTCTTTTATGTGTTTAACATTTTAAAGAAAATAATTTATATATTATATTTTAAAAAAATAGAAAAAATATGCATTTTTTTTGGCTTCGAAACCCACGTAACCCCTTGAGGGAGACTACCAATCTAGATCCCGGAAGAAAGGTGAATTTCTACATTTTTTTTTTATAGATACCCAGTTGATGGAATGAAAATCCAGTTTTGTGGCTACATTCTACATATCTTCAAGTATCTTGACATTTTTTTTTTCACCAGATTTGTAACGAAATCGGTCGCTGGATAAAGCGAGTCACCTTTCTCATTACATCGGCAATCCTTTACCGATTGACTCGGCGTTTTTTAGAACCTTATACCACCATTTTACATCAAAGTAGTATGGGATTTTTGATACGTTGAAAACATTTTCTGATAAAATTATTTTCGGCGATTTTCTTTCGAAAATCGAGTTTAGTGACTTTCATTCTACATATCTTCAAGTATCTTGACAATCTTTTTTCACCAGATTTATAACGAAATGGGTCGCTGGATAAAGCGAGTCACCTTTGTCTGATAGTATTCTGCGACCAGGAACATTACATCGGCAATCCTTTACCGATTGACTTGGCGTTTTTTAGGACCTTATACTAACATTTTACATCGAAGTACGTATGGGATTTTTGATACGTTGAAAACTTTTTCTGATAAAATGATTTTCGCCGATTTTCTTTCACCGAAAACAATTGTTTTTTTTTCCAAACGTAGACCACTTTGTCAAAAGTCGATATTTTTCTATTTCCCTGCGTGCTTCGAAGGCAAATTTTAGCTAGGAATTGAATTACTTCACGACGATGAAGTTTGCATCGTTGGAATGCAACGAAAATTGATTCTTATCAGACATTTGCAAACCTCAATTTGCAAAAAATAGAAAAGGCTTTGGATAATGATATAAATAAAGGAATGAAAAATGAACAAAAAATGCGTTGCACTCCAACGATGCAAACTTCAACGTCATGCCATGGTATATTCTCAACAATGTCGCGTAATTTATAAAAAATACGTAATTATAAATTATCACGTAATTATAAAAAAACAATATATATTTTTTTTTTCGTAATTTATAAAAATCAAGGCTCTTTGTATTGGAGGCGGGGAGGAGAGGGGGTAGGTACCGAATCATACGTGGCATTTTGGATAGGATCTTTCGGGATTTTATTTTAACCTTCCCTCAGGGCTTCCAAAATATGACGATGACATACAAAATACAAATAAAACATACGGAAAGTTTACGAAACAGTTTTATATATACGTGCGGGTGAAATGATAAATCGGACTTTTCAACGGTTATGTTGTACATAAACGTCCATGTCTGCAGTCGTATCAGTACGGCGATACGAACGCGCACGTGTACGAACATTTACAATACCAAGTAGACCCAGGAAGCTACGAAAAACGAATTTATATCTGCCGTATAAATCTCCAATAGCGCCAACGAGATTGTTCGTATAGAATTTTGGCGCCGCTAACGAAACGCTATGCCCCGATAAAATTGTGCTTTCTGCATGTGTATGAATTATATCGGGTTACTCGTGCATAAAGTTCGTTGTAAATCAACGCCACTACCGGGCGGAGAAGATATTGTAAAAAAAATCACTACAATCCCTCGCGTCTATCTTGAATAATTTAAGAGCCTCGAAAACAATTTAACCAAAATTGCAACGATAAATAAAACGTTGGATTAAAAACGGAACGAATAAATGAGAAACGAACAGTAGCGAGAAAATAAATTCAAAATTCTGGTGCCAACTGTCTTGCTGTTCGATATCATCGCAGCACACGAGGAAAAAATATAATTGAGCCAGCCTTCAAAAGGGAAACTTTACAACCTCACTTTAACATATATTGTCTGAAAAAATATTCGAAATGAAATTTACAAATATCCAATTGTTTGTTGAATAGTGTCGATATATGACCATAAACCTACAATCATATGAGATTAAAGTTTGCATCGTTGGAATGCAATGAAATTCTTTTTAATATTCTCATCATTATTATCCGAAATGATATTTTACAGATTCAAATGCGCTCGAAAAAATTTGGGAAGTAAAAAGAAATGATTTCCATTGGGTTCCAATGATGCAAACTTCAACGTCATGCAATCACAATAATTGTAATCGTTACAAGTTCAAAACACTTTTGCAATCAAACCTAAACATGATTGAGTATTTAAAAAGTCATTCCTGGTTTTATGACAAAAAAAATCCCGAGTTAAAATTTTCGAATTTTCGTTTTTCAGCGAAAACATGTTTATTTCGTCATCGAACGGGTAACCGATCAGGCCACATCAATGATGTGTCGATGGAGGAGATATCGAATTTGGGCTCAAAGCAGGTTAGGTGGGGTCGAAGCAACGGACTTTAGATTGAAAGCAAGTTAAGGAGGGCTGTGTTCTGTACGTTTCTCTGAAACTGGGGGGGGGGTAGAAAGAAGGTTTGGGAGGACTAACAAGAGCTACACTGGACCAAATGGAGGCCTCTTCATGGCACTGGACTCGACAAATGGGGTTTGGTAGGTTCAACGGAGGCTGGCGGCTTGTGCATTACAAAAGAAATGGGCCCTGCGAGTGTTCAGAGGAGGCTATACATTTTGACTCGGGATGGGAAGTAGCATGGGAGGTAAGCCTTCCTTACGAAAGTACAACCTTTTTCCATCGTCTCTGCGGCAACATATTTAGCTCATTGAATGATTTATACCGAAGGAGGACACACGTGTGTATAGAAAATATGCTAGTCTGCCTGGCAGGCTTGTTCATCGCTACCATGGAACGTTGACAGGTTCAGTGTGTCAAGTGACCCTGCAATGTTAATTCTATTACGATATAGCGTGTTGCCATTCGCTTCTTCCTTCTTCATCATTTCACGATCAAGAAACTTTCGCGCCTCCTGAGCTCACAAATATACGAGCAGACATCATTAGTAATGGAAAGAGAAAAGATTTGCAGCGTCGTAGACATGTCCGCCTACTGCGTTAACATGGTAAATCAAATTCAAAAAATTCAAACATTAAATCGTTTTCGCAAAAAGATAAATAAAAAAAAAAGGACGCGACGTTCGATCAAGAATGGGGCGACAATTTCCTGCATATCCGCGGATAAGTAGGAATAGCTGTTTGCAGTAAGTAAAGCATGTACTGTGCGGGCACGAAGTATTGGAGAACAGCCTAGCCCGCGGTAGAATCGGGAGCGTGAGAATCATGATGACCTATCGCTGAACGAACACCCGAGAACGACTTAGCGGGCAAACGAGACCTCTCCCCATGGCCAGACATGAGTCTGCAACAGAAATCTTTGTCTTGGCAATTAAGCGAATGACAGAATAGTGACGTCAATTGGAAACCCGAAGGTCCTTCGTTGGTGAGAAAAGCTACTGGGAAAGTGATTCCGAAGTCACAGCCCTCGAGGATCCACCACTTTTGGCTACCGGAAGGAAAGAAAATACCTCCAGCATTGTGCTGCTTTGAGATGAACGAGATTAAACACGCTCAGTCGGCGATAAAAACTGTAATCAATCGTTTTTGCAAGTATTTGAGTTTAGATTGGAAAAGGAATAATTTTTGCTCTCAGGTCGTTGACCTGAGAGCAAAAGTGATTCCTGAAATTTCGGCACGTCAATCATAAATAAAATGTTATTTTATTTATGATTGATAATTATACGGTGCCACTAAAAGGGCGAAAGATACAGCTGCTTTTCGCGATTCCACGTTTTCTCCAAGGTAGATATTTAAATAAAAGAGACACTTTCCACTTATTTGTGGAAAAGTAACCGGAGTTGTTTTACTGTTTACTTAACGGATACCGTTTTCTCGAAATGTACAACCCGTCGGAGAGAAAACCTGCACGGAAGATATTCACCGAGTGAACGCGTGACACTTTTCCTTATAACGAAGAAATTTCACCTTTTCCAACGCGAGCGACGAATCAAGGCAGATAATGGACAAGGGGTTGACAGGAAAGTCCGTCCAAGATATACACACGCGAACCACATTTAGCCCGGAAAATTGGGGGATTCCGAACACGCTAATAAGAATATTTATTTGCTTAACAATAAGATAAACAATTGCCATCCTATTAAATGCGTTCAATCGAGAAAAAGATTGGAGAATCAATAACGTCTAGCCGCTAATAACATGGTGATCGTGTCGAAAAATCATCTTGTGAATGCCACATCACAAATGGATGTTATACTGAACCCAAACTCCTAGGAGTTTCATGTTTGTCGTCTAAACAATCCCGTTCTTCCTGATATTTGCTGTCAAATCTATGCTCCGCAATTGCCACTTTCCACTATTCTGCCATATGTATATCCCGATGCAGGAAAAACAGAGAGACAGAGAGAGAGCAAGAGAGAGTGAGAGAGCGGAGAATGAAAAAGATGTATAATAGAGGTAGTGATAGACGAAGATCAAGTAGCGCCAGAAATGAAGATGAGAGAATAATACAATGAAGGGATTGAAGTATGGAATTATTAACCTTCCGTGGGAGAGTGTTCGAGATTTTCTTTCGGCTTGCTACTTAAGGCTATAGTCCACTCTAGAGGCCAAAAAAGGGCATATTTTGTGATTTTTTTCAGCGAAACCATAAAATAAATCGGAATTACAAAATAGGGGTTTTATTATACACGTAATTGACTATACAAAATTATTTTTTTCACTGCGATACATGTCAAAATGGCGACTGTGCAGCATTTTTCCGATGACGCCTTTATTTCTGGAAGGTCAACAGCCGGACCAACAGCTCCTATAATTTTTGAGTTATGATGAGACACTAAAATTTTTTCGATTATATATAAGAACAGCTATAGAAGTACGTAGGATTTTTTTGATGTATTGTTTTTTGTCAAAATGCCGCATTTCTAAAACAAAAAGTATAAAGTGCCACGAGAAAATCGTCAGAAAATTGTTTAAAAAAAGGAACTATGTAATATAATTTTTTAAAAAGCCTCAGAAAATGTAATTCTAAATATACAGTTGAAATTTCAAGTGAATCGGTTGAAATTGTTTGAGTTATGAGTCCGGCCGATTTGAAAAATGTAGTTTTGAGAAAAAACGCGTTTAAAGTTAGTAGAAAGTCACGACATGAATCAAGAGGGGTTGCGCTAGAATTCGAAAATCGAGTCCTTGGAGATTTTTCACACCCATAATCTTTTGGAATATAATTTTGTAGGTACTAAGGTACATTTTTAACAAAAAAAATCGATTTTTGGAAAATCCTGGAGTGGCCTAAGGCCTTAAAAGCAATCTTCACCCATAACGTACAAAACATACCGAAATATATAGTGAGGTTGAAGTTTTCATCGTTCGAATGCGATGAAAATAAATCTTTCTGAATTCCTTTAACTCCTTCGGCAGATTTTGCCTATAGAAAGTCTTCAACCATTTTCTAAGATACTTATTCAGCGATCTACAATATAAATCCAAAAAAAAATAATCTTCTATAATAATAAAAATAAGAAAAATAAAATGTAAAAAAAAGAGCTTTCTTTGCGCTCTAACGATGCAAACTTCAACACCATAATGTATATGTATGATTGTGCATGCCCACACGATGCTTTGAAGCTTGCATCCTTTGCAACGATAATTTTTTTTCCAAACCTCCTCTGAATCAAAAATCATCCATATGATTTTGGATAATAATGAAAATAAGAAATTGAGAAGACTTTTCGTTGCATCCCAACGATGCAAACTTCAACCCCATCCCACACGGCCATACACACACTGACATATATTCAGAGTGTTATGGAGGTAGTGCAGAAAACTGAAGGGGTGCTAGAGGAGATCAATTTAGGATCGAATTAACTTAAAACAGTATTATCCAAAGTCTAACGGTTTGAGGGAATCATTTTTTGTTTGAGGGAAACCACACTACATAAATAAGTTATATATATATATGTATGCGAAACGGTGATTTTTCAAGATATTTGACTTCGATGGCCGTACTCGTAGTAGCCAATTATCGCTGTATGCAATATTACGTCATCTCTAATGTTTCCAAAATCAGCCTCGATAAATCTCGAGCATGAAGGTTATTCAAGGCTCGAGCAGTCGCTCAAATCAATGATTCGGTTATTAAAAAACGTTAAGAAGCGTTCTCAAAACAGACTAATGTGCTAAAAGGCAACATTATATAGACGTAACGGGTTCAAAATAATCTTTCCCCAAATATATATGTAGACATGTCGGATATCCGCCGTAACAGAGCTCAGAACGTACAGGAAAGATAAAGTGTGCACCTCATTACGTCTTTCTCTCACGGTTTGTCACGCGCGATGCCTACATATTTGTACACCGCTATGGTGGCTGCACTGTTATTGCTCACGTTCTGTGTGCATACAAACGCGTGCGAATCTTCTAACATCATTCGACCACGTCGACGTGCACAAATAGCCGTAATGTCTAGAGCTAGAAAAAATAGGCATATTTTGGGATTTTTTTAAGCGCAACAATCAAATAAATCATAATTCTGTGCACAGGTTTTTATTATATCACTAATGAACTATACAATAGTACATTGTGTACCAAGGAGACAAAGTTGGCAATTTATGCCAAGCGAAGACGAGTACTGAAAACACCGCACGAGGCATAAAACCCCTTGTCTCTGCGATGCACACGAGTATTTATATATCAAAACCATGTTTTCCGAGCTTTTGAATCATAAAATGCATAAGACTGCAAGCACTTGGAGAAGGTGTATTGCAACCGGAAGGTGTGTTGCACGCGCCACGCGGGGGCGGAAGGGACGGAGCCACCCCGCAGATACCAAACCAAATTTTGAAATGTATTGGCATATTTTAATATATTATCTTGTTAATCATTTAAAGCGAGGCGTTCATCGTTCACACGCTCGAAAAAGCGAGGAAAACATGTGTCATCTTTGTCGCGGCTTCCTTAAAATCGGGTGGCGTGCATTGCAGCCACTCGTCGCGGCTCTGTTTCTCAATATCACTCACTTTTTATTTTATTTTTTTTATTAATACTTTATTTCGCGGCGATATCGACGATGCTTTGTCGCGGTTTCACGTGAAAGTGCGATTATGTTTCATCCCGTAAATAACGTTTCAACGTACGTAACTCCTCGACCTAACAACTGAAGGTAGCACCTAACGACTGACAGCTGTTCCGCAACGGCGTTTCATGACCGTGATCGTGAAAAACGTCAGCGCGCACATATTTAGGGTGTATAACATAAAAGACTTGCTTTAAATCGCGTTTACACGCACGAAAAAGCGAGGAAAACATGGTTATAGTATATAAAATATTCTTGCCGCCGTGATTAATAACAAAATGGCGGCTGCGGAGCATTTCTCTGTCAACACGTTTTTTCAGAAGGGTGGAAAAATTGTTCATGCGACTTTTGACTTGGAACAAAAAACCAAACATTTCTTCAAGTATATATAAGAAGACCTGCAGATAAGATTTTTTCGATATACTGGGTTTTGAAAAAATGATTAAAAAATCATCAGATAATTGTTAATAACAAAAAAGTATACAATACAGCGAAAAAATACTACGTACTTTTATAGAGCATCTAGTTTGTTTCATGTATGGGTAGAGGAATCACGACTGAGTCATGAAGTTCACTTTTTACTAGACGAATAAAACAAACAAAAAGTATTTATTCAAATTTTGTTCGGTACATTTAGACGACGCGTTTGACACGTGCTTTTGCTGGACGCGACGGGACATAACTGGTCAAGCGAGCGTTGAGGCCCCGAGGCTACGGTGGCAAACGGGTGAAGTCGAAGAAAACGTGAGACGCACAAAAAGGGGTGCGGCAGTAAACAAAGCGAATGTAGTCTGCCGAACGAAAATGTAGACGAATATCTACGAGCGCGAAGCTAGAAAATTATTGAGCGCGAACATAGTTTTTATTGTACAGTTAAATTTTTAAATCGACTGGTGACGATTTCATAATTTGAACATGGTGGAGACATATGTTTCTACGTAGTTAAAAAAAGGTGCTTTCGAGAAAAACGCGTTAACGGTAAAACGCGTAAAATAGTTTTCAGTATTATAAAATCATAGAAAATTACAATAGGCCTTCCACATTGATTTCCTGCTCCGCTGTTTCCTTTCTGAGGAGAAAGGAGAATTTCTGATATCTTAGACCCTTCAGGTAGCAAATACCTTCATTATACCCCGCCGTTAAAAGGCGCGCGGAGCGGACCGAGAGGGGCTGAGGCAGAATTCGAAATTGGGGTAGTTACAGATTTATACCGTCCATAATATTTTGGTATATCATTTTTGAGACCCTAGGCACCTTTTCATACAAAAAAAAAACCGCGTTTTACAAAATTGTAAAGCGACCTAGCCCCTTAACTGCGCATATTCGCCCTTATTACACGTATAATGAAAAGAAGAAAGAAGAGCTAAGATTCGGACGGTCAAGGCTCTCGACGAGACCCGTAAAAAAATCGTCGTCTCTCCAGTTCCTCAAGTAAAACTATTCGAGCTTTGGCATCTTGAATTCCGAAAAATCTGACAAATTTTTATGTATGAATTAAAAGTAGGTGGCAAAGATTTTAGTTTCACGAGGCTTGTCACGATGATATTCGACGAGTTCGTGCATAATTGCGAAATAACTTGTTCGAGGTTGCCAGGTCGCTTGAGGGATTTCTCGGTTTGTGTTCTCGGCGTCGTGGCCAAAGAGTACTCGCCTCGTCTTGCTCGTCGTAAAGTATTTCGCGCGCTATTGTGCGAGTCCCAACGTGAGCCGTGTGCTCTGGCCGTACTCTGCACGGATCTTTCCAGTGCAAAGACCCAATGGGACAACTTCTTTCAACAAACTGCTCTGACTAACCACCTACGTACTGCCAACAACACACACACACACACATACCATGTGCGCTTGTACCGTCGAGAATGACGCTACGAAACTGGCATAATGCGAGCACATGTGCCTTGTTCTCTCGTCTCCTCGTGCACCTTCGAGTGCATACTCCAAGTTTTTGTTCATCCTTCGCTCGCTCCACGAGTCATCTGTACAGTGTTTCTTCGCCCATTTCGTCGAGCACACGAGTTTACTCTTGATCCCGATCCTCGAAGGATCACGCACTATAAACCATTTAAGGCCTCAGGCCACTCTGGAAGCCAAAAAAAGGGCATATGTTGTGATTCTTTTTTTCGGCGAAACCATAAAATAAAGCGGAATTACAAAATAGGGATTTTATTATACACGTAATTGACTATACAAAATTATTTTTTCACGGCGTTACATGTCAAAATGGCGACTGTGCAGCATTTTTCCGATGACGCCTTTATTTCTGGAAGGTCCACGGCCGGACCAACAGCTGCTATAATTTTTCAGTTATGATGAGACAGTAAAGTTTTTTCGATTATATATAAGAATAGCTATAGAAGTACGTAGGAGTTTTTTTGATATATTGTTTTTTTGTCAAAATGGCGCATTTCTAAAACAAAAAGTATAAAATTCCATGAGAAAATCGTCAGAAAATTGTTTATAAAAAAGAAACTATGCTATATAATTTAAAAAATCCTACGTAGTGCCTCAGAAAATGTAATTCTAAATATACAGTTAAAATTTCAAGTAAATCTGTTGAAATTTGTTTGAGTTATGAGTCCGGCCGACTTGAAAAATGTAGTTTCGAGATAAACGCGTTTAGTTAGTAGAAAGACACGACATGAATCAAGAGTGGTTGCGCTAGAATTCGAAAATCGAGTACTCATAGATTTTTCACACCCATAATCTTTTGGAATATAATTTTATAGGTACTAAGGTACATTTTTAACGACAACAGAAAATCGATTTTTGGAAAATCCTACAGTGGCTTAAGGCCTTAACGAAAGCCAAAGGAATTCATCTCCTTCGACAATGTTCCTTCAACGTTGAATTCCAATCGATATTTTTGTCAAATTATTCATGCCGCTTGAAGAACTTTCGGAGACGAAATGTTAACGGGCAAAATACATAAAGCGGCATTAAAAAAATTGATTTTTTATGTAAAATTTTAGAAGCTGGAGGACTAGTGCACGGCATTGGAATCACTGATTAGCCGATAAGTCACTGAAATCATTGAGTCTTCGTAGTTCAAAACTTTCAACAAGCTTTTCCCAAAACTACATTTTTTAATTTTGTGGAAAACATAACTTCAAAACGAGTCGACGGATCGGGCTAAAATTGTACACAGAACTTAATGACAATATTGCCGTGAACTTATACCTACTCGTTTATGAAAATTACTTTTAGAAAATACTTTTTTATTGGAAAATAGATCGAAAATTTTGTGTAAAATATCAATGCATTTAATTTTAATCAATGTTTTTAATTTTCAAATGTTTAAATGCTTCTTAAGTACAAGTTCAGTCTTTGGGTGTTAAACGACGAAAAATGTTTAGCTCATATTTTTCAGATAAATATTGAAGTCGTTGAAATTCCCAAAAATGAACGACTGCCATAGTGTCGCGATTTTGCAAATTTTGAAATGAAACCATTAATTTAAACAGTTTAATTATGTAATGAATTGTACCTACAGTTTCATGAATGTAAAAGTTTTTGTTCCTTTACAAAAAAAAAAAATGAACTCTCTCAACGTGCGGCATCCTTATCAAATCCCTATAGGGATGCGGTAGGATCTGGAGACTCCCCAATAAATTGCTGCACGGGAAGTTGGTAGTTGGTCAGTTTTCCTCACCGACCGAGTGCTCTTCACCTCGTCTTCTGATCTTAATTATTGAAAAAACGCACGTTCCAGCAATGTCAATCAGTGCTGGAGATATGCCAGTTCATCCAGAACCGCCGCTGTAATTCCACGTCGAGGAAGAAACACTCTCCCGGTAGGAATAAACGCAAGAGCCAAAAGTCGCGTTAACCGGTGTGCCGGCAATTTACAACTACAGGCTGTCGCCGTGTGACCGAGCCTCGGGGAAGACAAAGTGCCCGATGTTTCAGTTGCGGTTGCAGTAACCGGGGCAAAAAGGTGAAGTTGGTTAACGCTGTTGGATATTCCGGTTGTCCTATGCTTCATCCTCTTTCAGCCACGCAGCTTGCAACCCTCTTTTTTTTTTAAATTCATCGTTCTTTATAAAACAATCGATGCTACGCATGTGCGAGAGTATTCTGTGTTGCGGATACACGCACACAGTAATGTACGTACACTAGTTGCGTATATAAATTAAGAATGTGCATGAATTGCTCACGAGAGTATTCCACAATCATATCGTATGCGTATGACACGTATTCGTACGTGCGCATGCGCTTACTCACCATAAGTTTAAGCTGTATATATAGATATGTATATATAAATTGATGCAAAAAATTAATATTTTTTTTTTTCGTGGTCATAGCAAAAAATATTGCTATACGGTGAAAAAAAAAACTTCGTGACAGTAACATCGTGACGCTCTACTTTTTTTTTTAGGTATTTTCCAAATTTTACCAATTAGCTACGATTTTAATTCAAAATTAGAAAAATATCTATTTTTCTAATTTTCAATTAAAATCGTGGCTTTTTACGTCTCGAATAAAAATAATATTTACAAAAGCCAATAAATATGATTGCTATCAAGAATAGATTATTCTTTAAAAAATTTTAAGTGCATTCGATCACAGGATCAGAGCGCTTCCCTAGTGCGATAAAAAAATAGTTTTTAGGGTTGCCAATAAAACTTCTTAAACGAGGAGAACCCTGTAGACAACCAAAAATGAGCGAATTTTTACAATTTTTTTTGTGTCAAAACTATTGGACCTACATGATTAAAATTTTATGTACATATTAGTACATCTTCCAATTTTGCAAAAAAATATTTTTTTTTAAATATTTAAACTGGCGGTTGTACGACACTTGCTTCAGAGACGGTTGCCGCCTGACTTGTTCCACGGCGTACAACCTAGCGTCTGTCGCAATGGTCTGAAATATGAGAGTCAAAAAAATTTCAATTTCTAAGAGGCGCACCCTCTATGTAAACCTAAAAAAGCCGAAGAAAGAGGAACATACAAAAAAATGGTACGTATTTTAAAAAATGTTGTATTTTTCATGGAATTTTTACTATAGTATTTGTTAATGAAAAAGTAGTTTTCAAAAATAATTTGCAAGGCACTTTAGGTTCACATAGACGTTAATCATATTATCTAAGGGTGTGCAAAATTTTTAAATGATCGATGCGATAGTTTCTGAGTTATCCTGTACGCGGTTCACGAAAAAGTGGTTTTCAGGAAAACGCGTTCAAAAATTTCAAGACACAAAAATGTTGTGCCTAAATAACCTACCCATTAATCTGATATTCCGGGGCCATAAACTAGTAGTCCTTCAGCTTCCTCATGTTCATTTTCGGCCATAACCTCTTTTTTACGTTATCAAGACATCTCCCTTAAGTAGTAACATTTTTTTAAATATATTTTCTAATTATTCTCTTATTTGACATGTGAAAAGTTGTGATTTCAAGGAAAAATTAGTAAACTACCCGAACACTTGCGCCATCTATTGAACTTGAGCTATATCACTCTGAACGAGAATTTCGTGTTTGATAATAACATTTTCTTTGCAATGGCAACGAAGAAAAAAAAAGTATCGATTTATTCATATCACCTTAGTGTCCATATAAATACTCGTGTTCTAGGCTGGAGGTATGTGTGTAGCGCTTTCTGGTGAACGTGGATTATCAATGCCAAGGGCTTCCGAGTCTCGCTGTTTCGCTCCGACTCTGAGTTAAAGAGAGCCGGAGTCACTATGCGGGATATATACATGGTAACATCCTCGGTGGAATAAACGCGGACTGATTCGAACGGGTCTTTGACGGACTTGGACCGATGAGTATCTCGTCGCTACGCGCATCACTGAAGACGGTGGCAAACGCAGCTCTGCGTCTTCTTTCTTTTGCGTCTTCACCCTTGTAAAAAGAAAATTCTTCTAGGAAACGCGTCTTGGGATCACGAGGGAATGAAGCATTGCTGAACTATACGGGGAAGACTGTATTGTTGAATAACTTTCAAAGAGAAAGAGAAAGAGAGAGAGAGAGAGAGAGTTCTGCCTTTGCGATATCCTTTTCGAAAGGAATCGGCCAACTTGTTCTAGGCGCACTCATTGTTCACTTGCGTTGAATAGACCTCCATGAGTGAATACCCGCAGAGGTTTATGAAGCACGAGAAGGGGGGAGGGGGGCTTCTACTTTGCACTGTAGGAATGTGCGGTAAGCAATGAGAAGGAAAGAGCTTGTGGATTTTTCGAGCTCTCAGAGATCTGGTATTTGAATTTGAAATGCTACGAGTTCGAAAATACCGCAGGTGTGGTAGCGCTTGCAAAATGAAGTAGTCGAAACGTTAAGGTAGTGCGATCACGTAATTGATCATCAGATTGCTGCTGGAGCGGGCATGCAGGCTAAATAAATAAATCGAAAGTTGGCAGATTTAATGCGATTTCTTACGGACAAGATGGCATGACCATTCTCTTATTTCCTTTGTATTTCGAAATTAGATGAACATAGGAACAAGATGTGTAACATGGTCCTGAGAAATCAGGGATTCAAATAGTGTTGGTAAAAATTACGATTATCAAATATTTCAATGAGAATTCTATACTTAAGGGCATAAGCTTGGAATTTGAAAAAAAAAAAAACGATTTTTTTATGAACATTTTTATAGCTTAGGATCTCGTTTGAGCATTAGAGATTAAAATAAAAACATTACAGAATCATTTCCGCGTAGCAAAAAAAAGCTAGTTTCTATTAAAAGTGTCGAGAATTCATTCCACTCGTGTACGTTTTCAAGATGCATTATATAATGGTAAAATCATTGTATTATTCTTTGTGCCTATCTCTTACTATTCTTAAAACGAATGATGACAAAACGGGTATGTTCGGGGATAAATAAATACATAATTAAATAAGGGAGTTTTGAAGGTGTATGGAGAAGTATTTGCTGAAGATAATCGCGAACTATCGTCGACTCGATGTAGACTGCACGACCGCATCATCCACTGCATTGTCGCGCCGTCTGGATATAAACCCTACACTCTGGTGTACGTGATCGGTATTCTCGAGCAGGAGAGGCGACGAGGGAGCTCGATTCAATACGGGACGAGACTACAGTATGGCCGAAAATTCTAGCGGATAGGATAAAACAGTAGACAGCAAGCAGGGGTAGATATAGGACGAGAAGTGCAGAGATGCGGCCAATTTTCCATTATCAAGAAGTCTCGTTTGCCAGGCGCGTGGGTACTTTTTAAATGCGGAGCAAGTTCAGACTACATTAGCGAAAATCGAAATGAAGGTGTTTTAGAGTTCTAGAGCCGCTGAGAACCCTTATGATTCTGTTCATTTCGTCTGTACATCCGCCTGTCGCAACAAGATGACCCTCTATTCTTGCAACCCTTTGGCTTAAAAATTGAAAGTAAGTCGTGAAAGTTGCATTCAGTGAGTGCTCCCTAAATCATTGCGCTTTCTATATAACAATAAGTCTTCGATAAAAGTGGTTTTTCCATTTGATGACGTTTATCTGCAATCTTTTTAACCTGACGCGAAACATTTTACATACCGTACCGCTACCGTCCGATTCGAACTAGGATCCTAGTTTCTCAACCGGGATCCAGTCGCAAATCGGATCGGATCCAGGAGCGAAGTGTAACGCTACCAAATCGCATTCCAGTCAGGATCGTAATCTGGAGCTATTAAGGACTCTAGTCAGAATCCTAATAAAAACTTTGCATAGGATCCAGGCTAGAATCCCGAACTCCTGGAACAAGATCTAGTTCGATATCGAATCGGATCCCAGGGATGAACGTGAAAATCACCAGAAGATACCGATCCGTATCAGCTGGAGATGCTGAACGTTTTCCAAAATCATTCATTTAAAGATCTGGAAAAGATTAGGTAAAAATTGGTGCTACAGTATAACTGTCAAAACTTATATATTTTAATAACAGTATTTCGAACAAAATTCTTTACATTTAATTTAAAAATTCGAAAAAAAACAATATATAGACCTTGGAAGACTTATATTTCCTGGAGAAAAGTAATATAGGTTATTTATTCTAAGTAATCATATTTAAATTAAATGGAGATCGTTCGAACTAAAACAAAAGCGATTTTTTTTTCATTTATTTATCTTTATTATTGTCCGAAACCAGCTTTTGTTGAGTTAGGTCGTAAATTCAAAATAATGATACGTGGAAATGTTTTTTTTTTGTAGCCTAAGTCAGCCGGAAAAAATTAAGCGATTAAAAAATAATCATTTCCGTTGCATCCAACAATGGAAACTTCAGCAACATGATCACCCGGGTGCAACATTAACATCATGCTGTACTATAAATAATTTGATCCGAATCTTATGATATCCTTTCACAAAGTATGATGCTTTCATACGCGGAGGTATTACAGAATTTGCAGAACTATTTTTGTAAAACAGACTAATTACATAGGGTTGAAACTTGCATCGTTGGAATGCAACGAAAATTCTTTTCGATCTCTTATTTTCATTATTATCCAAAATAATATTTTGCATATTTAGATTTTAGATCGTTAAATAAGAGTCCTGAAAATATGTTTGCGTAATTTATGTGGCTGAAGTTTGACGAAGGAAATTTGGGAAATAAAAAAAAATGCATTTTCGGTACAGTCCAACGATGCAAACTTCAACGTCATTAAATAGTGGTAAAGCTAACTTCGCTATCAAATGTCTCGAACAGTTAAACTTCGCAAACTTTCAGCCGCTATATACATTTTAGTAAATTCTATCGAAAGTGGCCTTCGTCCAAGAAATACCACAAATTTTAATTCATTATTACAATTCTAATTAATATAAAATGCTCAATTAAATGCAACACTTCATTGTGTCGCACAAGTCAATTAATTTTGAAGCATAATTCTTATGGGTTCAACAGTTCGGTGCTTTCAGGCCCAGCGACTCTTCATTTTCCCGTCAAGCATCCCCTAACGCGCTACTTCACTTTTTGAGGCCATGCGGTACGTGACTGTGACCCAGACACGAAGAAGCTGGTGCAGCCCCCTCTCAAGAACCACGAGAAGGTCTCGTTTTACATTCCTCCATATGTATGCTATATAACGCAAACGGTAGACTACGTATTACGTGTGTGTACGCGGGCTCGTAACGGTGGCGCAGGGCATGAAGGGAACGCTTTTCCACCCGAGCCACTCTCACCTTTATTACTGACTTCTTTCGGTACCCGAGGCTATGTGGTAGTTTGTGAAAATGGCCAGCAACCACAAGCCAGAACTTTTTGTTATTTCTAAACTATATACTTTTTATGATTGCTCCTAACGTTAAATATTCTTGTATCTAAGTATTCGGTTGACAAATAAGTTCGTTCGGTTTTGAAAGTATGAACGGTATGAACAAAACCGAACGAACTTGTTTTCCAACCCAATAGAGGGAGGGACGTGTTGAGCAAGTTTGGAATTATCGCCCTGTAATTCCTTAACAGCCTGCCGTATAAAAATGAAACCTACTTTGGTCAATGGGAAATTTATCTGGGAAAAAATAGTCTGTAGACGAAATTCCTGTCATCCTTATTGTTTTACAGGTAATCGCTCACAAATGATTGAAGCCATATTTGCTCAACCAGCCCCGATAGTGGGGTAAGTTGAGAATGGGTATGAGGTAAGTTGAGAAAAGTAAGAATTGTATAAAAAAATCAAACGTATGCAACATGATTTGATATAATGCAGTAATGAGCCAACAGTTGATTGTTAATTAGTGAGATTTTAAAACTTTAACATTCATTGCAATGGACTTTGAAATATTTTTTCTCATACAATGGTAGAAGAAAATTTTTCAATCACGTTTTTTTTTTACTTTTGGGTGCAAAAATAACGAAACGTCCCGTGTTACCGTCTCGTGCGCCGCATGGCAACGGCCGATGGCGTGATGTGTTCCCCTCCTCCATACCTCTCTTTCCGTCATTTGATGCACTCGCGTGCGATGCTTAGTTTTCCAGATATTTCGATTGCCCAACTTACCCGACTGCTGAATATACCCCTCCCTACCTTAATGATGGATTCAGAGATTATCCATTTGGCGTGAGAACATCAAGCTCTCATGGGGTCCGTATACTATCCAGGATGCTTGAAGTGCATTTTAGAAGACTGGAACCAGTTTGAAGACGAAGAGAAACTTCATCTTCTAAAATGCGCCGTTACGGCAAACAATTGGAAGCCGAAGGACGGGCGATAATAATTATGGATAGTGTATGGATCCCATGGTAGAATATTAATCATCAAAAAACTTGATCGACTCCGTTTCTTACTTTACAATTTGTGTACAAATCTCAGACTAATTGGGTCGGTTCGGTAAAGTAATGATAGGATAAAAATGGCTGAGTCTCCGCGAGTGTGCAAGTGTAATGAGTGACGCAGGATATTAAAATTGGCAATGTCTACGGCCTACGTAAACTTCTATATATCTGTACGTGCGCGTTAGAGTGCTCGCAGCTTCAACGATAAATAAGCCTGTAATTCAAGCTCTTTCTGCTGCTGACAGTGACCGCGGTCATGAGCATTGCAACGAGGAACGTGCGATGATTCGTTGCGGACATGATTTCATTGTTTTTTTTCTATGGGAGAAAACGAGAGCTCCTATATAATGCCGAGTAATTGGGCAAAAAAAATGGAAATTATAAACTTTCCGAAACGCAGATTACGCAGTCGTGTATATATAGTCCGGTATTTCATATGGCCGTTCGTATAGGAGAAATAACTATCGGCGCCTTCTGCTTGGATAAGCGTAGGTCTAAAAGTTGAAGATCAAAATGTCTTCTTCCAAGAAAACTCAATATCGGTTTCTGTGCGATGATGTGGGAATCCTGTAGGATTCTAATTGGATTCGTACATTGGATTTTAATGGGGAATCCCGATTAGAGTCCAATGTACGAGCGTGACGTTTTTGTATAGGGATTCAATGCGATGATCCATTGGATCCCTATCAGAAAGCAGGGACAAGTATGAGAATCCATTTGGATCCCTACGACAACAGGGTGTCTCATTTTGATCAGAACTGAAATTTCATGACAATTAAGGATTTTTAAGGCAAGGAATAGGGTTTTTTTTCATGACTTTTAGTATGACTTTCTGGTATAAAAGTATACTTTATAATTCTTTACTGCAACTAATTTTCTAAATTTTTATATTTATATTCTGCTCTTCGAAACCGATGTGTGTGTATGCCAATAAAAAGTGTACGAAATAAACGAAAAGTCACCAAACTGTACAATTCCATGTGTAGTAAAAAAAAATGTGAGACAAACATAATTTCAAGTTTGCTGTAAAGTAATTTATTTTGGGAACATCTGGAAAAATATTACATACATTTAGGAACTTTGAGTAATATCATCTAGTCGCTTTGCACGAATAACAAAAAAAAACTAATATGTTGAGATAACGAATCATTTGTTTTCTATTACCTTTTTTCCTAATACCGTAGATTGTTGCAAACCCGCGAAAAATTGTAATTATTTTGGATAAATTAATACAAAAATCGGCCATGATGAGCGCTGCAGAGATCTTAGAAAAATCAGGTATATTGGTCATTTTTCAAGACATTTCATGACTTTTTCAGGGTCGAGTGTAATTTTATCACATTTGGGGCGGGCAACCACTTTAGATGCTTCAAAAAATCTTTTTTTTTAAATTTCACAAATCGTTAGCAAAATATCTTTAGAATACACCCTGAAAATTTCAAAACGATATGCGGATTCCTTCTAACGGTATGTATATAAATGATAAATTCTCCGCTCGACTTCCGAGCGCGCTCGTACTCGCGCTCCCACCTGCTGACGTAGATCATTGTAAGTTTGCTTTAGGGTGGAACAGATGATTCAGAAACAAACCCTAACAAACCGAGAAGGCGAACGAAAGTTTTAACTCGACCGTTTGGCAATTAGTTCTAAAACATCTCCATTCTGGGTACAAAATAATCGAGGTAGCGGTATTTCTTGCTGCTATTTTGTTCAATGAAGGGAATTCAGCCCTACTCATGGTTATGAATAAATCGTAGTTGGCAGGCAGAGCTACGGATATGCCGAGCAAATCGATCAGATACGCGTGGCTCGGCAAAATAGAAAAACTTTATTAGAGACAAAAGAAGCTCGAGAAGCTCGTAAAGAGGAAATGCAAGCTTCAAATGAGTTGTATGAGGAAGAGGAAGGACTGCTGTATGGTGCTGGAATCGCTGATTAATCGGTAAGATACTTTATCATTTGATTAAACACATTTGACTTTGAGTTTTTCGTTTGTGAAACTTTAAACGTGTTTTTCTCGAAACGACATTTTTTTCAATTTTCGTGAATCATAACTCAAAAACTAATTGATGGATCATCTTCAAATTTGGAACACGTTTACATAATATAATTAATTAAAACACGAACCTATAGTTGGAAAGATTAGATTGTTTGAAACATATTTATTTTTGCAAAATGCCGGAAAAAAATGCTAAAAATCGATCATTTTTTTTCAAACACGTTCCAACATTCAATTCTCGATTTTTTTTTTCAAAATTTAGGTTCATGTTCTTAAAAAACATCTCAAGAATGTATAAAAATTTGTTGGACTATTTCAGATGCGAATTGCGAGCTGCACAATTCCCGCAAATCGACAACGACGATGAGGACACGCCGAGGGACACAGCGGATTACACCTTAATTAATGCAGGAAATAACATGAAAAAATTACCAGAGATGAAAATATGAATAAATTATTGTCAGAGTTGCAGAAATTTCCATTTTTTTTTCACAATAAAAAAAGTCCAAAAAAATCATCTAATTTTCGGTCTTCTAAAGTGGTTGCCCTCCTTGAGACTTTTCATGACTTTCCAGGTCAGTAGACACCCTGGGCAATGTGTGCACGGGTCAACTGTATATTTGTCAGAATACGACTTTCACTCTGAGGCACCGAATAAAAAATGTAAGCAGTATTAAACGAAGTTTCGCAAAAAATTGGGATCATCAGCCATAATTTTGTACAGAAGGGCTCACAGTTCAGCGATGTTTCGACGTTCGTCCAGTTCCGTGCCGAAAATTGTTCAATGACTTTCAATATCCGGTGCGGATAAGATCAAATGTGTAATTAAGCGAAGAGAAATTGGTATGCCAGTTTCGGGCCCTAAAGAGGTCGAGTGTTCCCCGCGAGCCAGGTTCGCGATGATCAGCGTTGGAAATTGGATCAAATTGGATCTGGAAAGTTGCATGTACAACGAGTAAAAAAACCGCAAAATATGGAACTAAGAAAGACCCACATGCTGAAGAAATGAATGTACGTATGGTCGGAGGCGTTGCTCGCACGTAGCCAATTTCGGTGCTAACACCCCGGTCGTCACCGGATAACGAAAACCACTCAAGCCACGATGCCGCAACGCTTGAGGGCATAAGGCAGTTTCCAGCAAAGAGCCGAGCTGTGGACTCGCGACGGGAGAATATCTCGTTGGAAATTGTTTGCTGTGCGCAAAGAGAGAACGGAGTAAGAGAGAAAGAGGAAGAGAGCAAGCGAGAAGCCCGCAGAAAGACGGAGTGAGGAGGGAAAAAATGAGAGCAGATAAAGGGCGAGAGAGAGCAGAGAGATCAAATAGTGAGTGAGTGAGTGAGTGAGAGAGAGAGAGAGATAGAGAGAGAGAGAGATAGAGAGAGAGAGAGAGAGAGAGAGAGAGAGAGAGAGAGAGTGTACGGAGCTACGAGATGAACCGGTGAAACGATTGAAGCAGCCGTTACGGACCCTGTCTCCTCGGCCTGAATGCCGGCTTGGTAACTTGGGTTTATCCATTTTCCAGATAACCCTCTCTCGTTGGGGTCCCAGGGAGATTCCCCGACTTAGGAGTTTGCAACTGAGCCTCCGCTCTTCGAATTCAAGAACCTCCCTTGGGACGAGCCACGAGACCGGAGGACATAATTTACAAAAACACAAACGAGAAACGATGAAGCCATTTTCCCTGGCATGAAACCCACCGCAACTAACTATATGTTTCTTGTGAACTGAAAGCCAGCCCCGATCGCTTTGTTTATTCAGAATTATGTGGAGCTCTCTCGTGCCTCGGCAGCACCTAAATTTGCCGTATTCTTGATGAAAATGGCACGAGTTCTGAAATTGAAACGAGTGCACAATTCGTACAGACCCGAGTCAAAATTTATATAGCCTCCTCTGAACACTCGCAGGATCCATTTCTTTTGTAATGCACAAGGCGCCAACCTCCGTTGAACCTACCAAACCCTATTTGTTGAGTTCAGTGCCATGACTCTATTTGGTCCAGTGTAGCCTATGTTAGTCGTCCCAAGCCTTCTTTTCACCCCCAGTTTCAGTGAAACGTGCAGAACGCAGGCCTCCTTAACCTACTTTCGATCTCAAGTCCGTTGCCTCGACCTCACCTAACCTGCTTTGAGCCCAAATTCGATATCTCCTTCATCAACACTCCATTGTGACCTGATCGGTAACCCGTTCGATGACGAAATAAATGTTTTCGCTGAATGGAGGGTCCGGAGGGACTATAGTGCGCTTACAGTAGGCTGAATGGAAGGTCCGGGGGGTCTACACTGCGCCTCCAGTAGACCGAAAGGAGAGCCAGTAGGTTCTACCGGAGCGCTCGGAGTAGGCCCACCTGGAGTTTCGCAGATTCAGTTGCGCTCTACGTTGGCCTCCTTTGATTGACAATATCCAGTTTCTGCCATTCGTGAGGCTCATCAGAGGTCCTAACGTATTGGCATTTCAACCATTGTACTCTCGTTTATGTACCCGATGATCCACTATCGCCGATCTCTGCTCGGGGAAGGATGCCTTTATTTTGTGGATTGAACGCGGCACGAAAATTTGGCCTCGGGGATGCTTGAAGGAATCTTACGAAGATCATTCGTCGAATGATGCCACCGAGGTTCGCGGTGCTGTATGAAAAAGCGACAATTAATGAGAAAGAGCAATAACGAGGAATGGCGAAAAGACGATGCGAGAAAACGAGAACTAAAAAATTCACGAATGCACTCAGGCAATTACGGCTGTAAGAAGTTCTCCGACGTATATTGGTGCTTGAAAATTCTCGCCGTGTATCGAGTTATCACTCGACCGGGCACGAGTCTAGACAAATAAATTTTCAATGCATCCGGAAGCAACACTCGCCGGTTACACGTACGAATATTGCGGAAAGCGGAAAACTTCTGAAGGAATGTAAACCTTGCGAGGCAGTTATCGACCAGTTTCTTTCCCAGCCACTTCACTCTCGTTCGTGGGTTTTCACCTTCGGTGCATGTGCAGACTAAACATACTCTCTGTGCATCATATCGCATCCTGCTCCCGTGCTCTCCCAAAGTTTGTTCACGGAAACCTTTCTCGATTTTCCGCAAAATTAGCGGCGATGAAGAGCTATATATATTTTTGTTTAGTTATTCTGTGGTTATTTTCATTTTTTCAAGCAAATGCCATGTGCAGGGTCGAACATACGCGAATATAAGAACACTGCAATGTGCCGGGCAAGACGAACGCAGTCATTTGTTTTAGCCAGATCATTTTTCTTCACTATTTCTGATAGGTTTTTCTTGAAAAAGAAAAACGTTTTTGGATTTATTTTCTCTATGATACGACGTTCGAAAGAATTGCGCAAAATTATTTACATAAACTGAAAATATAATAGAAAACTTGATAAAAATACATATCAAGTTTGCTACCATGATAAGCGAGATATACGACGTTGAAGTTTGCATCGTTGGAATGGAACGAAAATTTATTCTTTTTATTGATTCGATTTTTTCGGTCGATTTAAGCTGTGAAAATTGCTGAAACGTTGCACCGTTGTGCAAAAAGGTACAAAAGTGCATGATTACAATTTTATTTTTTATGTTTTAATATGTACATATTCTTGGAGGATCAATAAACATGCGTGAACAATATCAGAAAGAAAACAAGAACAGTCTAAACGTTATTCCATTTTAACGATCACCTTCAAAACAGTGCTTTAGACAATGATACTGCCTTAAGATACACGATTTCCTTGATTCCATTAACCAAGCAATAAAATATTGATTAACTCCTGAATAATATCCCTATTATTAAAAACAACAAAAAAAAAAATGAATTCAATACATTTATTATTCGAAATTAGACGAGTTAAAACGAGACACGAATAAAATAATAATTGCGATTCCAAACCTGCACTGTATACGCAGGTTCGTGCATCATATGCCTGTATATGAGTCGCAAACGTCCTACGTTTTTCTAAAACTTCCTGTCAACCTTGCGATTATTTATCGACCACTCTAACATATGTGTATTTATCCCGACATGACTTCTCGAGCGTGGACGAGTGTTTTTCCAAAAACGGCAACGAGACTCGAGTCTCTTACGAGTGCCATAAAAAAATGATTTAAAAAAAAACGCATTGACATGCGTTTCGATGGATTAGAACACATCCTGACAATGTCTACTCCTCGAGGTTTTTCCTTTAAGTGTTCGTTCCGTAATGGCATCGACATGGGTATTCTGCAGAGGTGTTAACGAGAAAGGACTTTATAAACTTCCCGCACCTTTGTCTATCGATCCGAATCGCGACAATTAGTACATCGAATGTTCAACCGATCAAACTAGGATTATCCCAACTATCGACCGCATACTTCAATGCGTTTTGCGTTTCTGAGTAAGTTTGCAATGAAAACGCAGCATTTACGTAGAAAAAGAATTAAAAAAAAAAAACGTTTCTCAAATTACCAAATCATCGTGGGCATGCGCGATGAAGGACGATTGACTTTTACGAGGTAGGGCGATCGTATTTGTTAAGCTAATCTCACGTGCAAAATTGGAGGACTTGTGCAAATCGAGCGACGATAAACGATCAGCAAGGACATTTATTTCTCTCAAGGAGATTCCCGCTACGCTATTCGACAAAATCAGGAACTCAAATAGATTATTTCTTACAAGATTTTACACATCCTTGACAGAGCTCTACTTTTATTTGGAATGTAGAAAATCTCGGGGAAATTCAATACCGCGACATCGTTACCGACTACATCACCATTCCATTCCGCCTCGAAGGATTCTCCTTTTCCATTGTCGAACATATTTTGATTGACCAAAAAATACGACAACGTATAACGCGTTTCCATACACAGACAGAGTCCATGGTATTTGAAACAAACGCCCATGGTCAAAGAGAGAACAGTTAAATTCCCTATAGCTTATTGACACCGCAATCATAATATAATTAACACAATTATAAGCAAAAAGTATATATGAACATGCGATTTGGATGGTGTGTTTGACTATCTATTATTACCGAAATAATTTTATTATCTACTGTAAAAGGCTTGACAAAATGGATTTGGTTAATTCAGCACTATTGCTTTAATTTAAGCTTTATGTATGCGCTAGGTTATGGCGCGATAGATTTGCTCGCACACACAGACCTTTCATCCTCGCCGCCACTTCGATATGGGCATTGATATATAGTGAGGAAAAAGACATTGGAAACGATAGATACAGTGAGGGGGACGGCGGAGAGTGAGCGGCGAGACGGTGTAACAATGTTCAATCTCAGTGAGAATGCTCCAACTCGACTATCCTAGGTTAGTTACCTATAGGTTGGATATATATATATATACGCGCATAGGGTCAGCAGCACTTAGCCTAAATGCAGATCGCGTCTGAGAACGTATCAGGCATTTCCGAATCGTGCCAAGTGTACAGGCTGGCCGAAAATTTCAAGTCTTCGAACCATCACGGTTCAATCGCAAATAATAACGATTAGGTTAAATTATTTTTCAACTAATTTTACGATTTCTTACAAACCATTGTTGTTTTTTCTTCGTTCAACTACCCATTGATGTATAGTTTATGACGTTGAAGTTTGCATCGTTGGAACGCAACGAAAATTAATTCTTTTCAGTTACTCCAATTGTTTTTTGGCTTATTTAGGCTGTGAATATTGCTTAAACGTTTCTACGTATTCTTATTAGAAATTTGCAACCTCAATTTGCAACCAAAGGCTTGGGCAGTGATGAAAAGTGAAGAAATAAATCAATATATCGTTGCATTCCAACGATGCAAACTTCAACGTCGTTATAGTTTCGCGTCGCTACAACTTTGTTGCAAAACTAATAAAGATGTTCTTCGTTTCAGAGCGTGTAAAAAAAAATCCCAAAATATCGAGTGACTACTTTTAGAAATGAGAACAATTATTTTAATTGCTTCACAGATTCTGTAGACTTGTTGCATGTTTAGATGTGAAGACTATTGTTAGGGCATTCGACATCAAGTGCATACATCTGCGAGAACATATGTATCGTAGTTTTTAGATATGTTGCAAGAATAATCGAAGATGAAGTTGTTTTTTTTCTCAATCGTACGTGCAATCGAATGAAAGCATAAAAAAATCTGCAATTCGGAACTGCTTTGCGCGTATGCACAAAAACAATCGGTAATGGTGAAAGGCTTTGTGAATAAAATGCAGTTTCCGAAAAAGACAGGTTTTAAGGAAGGAAATACATGTGGACACCGCAAAAATAGCGAATTTTGATCATTTTTTTTTTGAGGAACAAAACGTTTTACATTTATGAAACTTTAGGTTGAATTTATTAAATAATTAAACCGTTTAAATTTTTTTTTTTACTAAAAAATATTGCAAAATGACGATGGTATGGTGTGTTCTTTCAGGAAGATTTTGGCTGAAGTTGCTCGTTTGTGGGAAATCTTACAACTTTAATATTGATCTGAAAAATATAAGCCGAGCACACAAAATAGCAACATTTCAACAATATTATTAGTCTAAGAATTTTTTTAGACGATACAGGTAATGCTGGTTTATTTAATTAATTTCCATATAATAATACAACATCTGAACTATAGTTTCCTAAATTTTCATTGCAAAATATTGATAAATAAGCCATTGGCAGCAATTCTCCGCAGGCGCCTCGAAAAAAAATTTGTTTTGCGGTGTACGCTATAACTCGTCACTGGATCATCTGAAACAAAGAAATTAAAATGCATTTATTAGGTGAGATGTTTCTCGGAGTAACGCTGATGGGTTTTTTTTAATCGATTTTTTCATTTTCGGTAGCACTTGGAAGTCAAAAATGCGATTTTCGCTAAAAAAAATCGGCAAATTGTTATTGTAAGATAAAAAATAATTATGAAAAAAAACTCGGCAGCGTTACCTCGAAAAACATCTCACCTAACAAACGCATTTTGATTTTTTTGTTTCAGATGAACAGTGACGAGTTATAGCGTACACCGCAAAACAAATTTTTTTCGAGGCGCCTGCGGAGATTTGCTGCCAACGGCTTATTTATCAATATTTTGCAATGAAAATTTAGGAAAATATAGTTCAGATATTTTATTATTATATGGAAATTAATTAAATAAACCAGTATTACTTGTATCGTCTAAAAAAATTCTTGAAAATATGCTTTTTTTTTCACCGAATTAACCTTACCCCGCCCTTAAAGTAAACTACGAGAACCCAATGATTTCAGTGACTTACCTGCTAATTACTTACTTTACCACGGTATTCTTAAAAAGTTTGAATAACATTTTACGTAGAAAAAAATTGTTTTTTTCTACGCCGCTACATGTATCCGCCCCCGCCCCCCTTTAATAATGGGATTCGCGATTGGTGTTAAAATCCCATGTTGTACGATCAATCGAATCATTTTCCAAAAGGGACACCTAATGGTAACGAATGGATAGCGGGGCGAACGATTCGTACGTACGAGTGGTGCGGCTTTATAACGCGGCGTCAGCTCCTCTAATTATAAATGCAAAGATTCCCGAGCGCCTCATTACGTCTCGCTTCTATACGCGCAGTACTCTCGTGCTTCGCTCGTTGCATCCGTGCAAACCTCGTCGATTTCCCTTAGCGATAGTTAAATCCGTATCGGGTCGCTGAGCGTCGCAGAGATTTCAAGTATTCAACGAATTTCGCTAATTCGCCAGCGACACCGACCATATAGTGCCATACATTTTTCATCGATCCCGCATTCGCGCTTCAATGCGCGCGATTCTACTGGAATATCATAGGGAACAATAGAGCGCAAAGAGAAACGATTGTGGACACGATTGTGCGCTACAATACGAAAATTTCGAGAAAAATTCTCATTGCTCGATAAGAAGACGAATGCTACAAAGATATACGACGAAAAATAAACGACAAAAAAAAACAGTTGCGAATGTGAATGTGAGTGCCTGCATCAATATATTTGGAATCATTACGAATTTCTACACTTGGAAAAAAAAAAATTTAATTTAAGTAGGATCTATTTAACACTTCGTGGTCACACATCCAAATTCAATCGCCGTGGCCACACTTGGGTCGATTCTACCCAGTCAGTTTTCAAAAAAGTAATTGTGACCAAAATATCCGTTCGAAGTGGTTCAAAAAATTACGGAACATGCTTTGAATTTATTAGAAATTTATTAGACATATTTATATTTATTAGAAATAAAATTTATATTTATTAGAAATAAAATGGCGATATGTTAAAAAAAAAATTCATAAAGAGGGGAAAACGCAAAAAATACACTTTTTCTCTAAAAAAAATCATAGATCCGTGAATTTTTAATATTTTTATCTAAAATTTGGACGTGATACTCATTAGATATGCTACTTTTGGGAAAAAAAATGGTAGCATAGTGCGCGTTCCAAAAAAGGTAATAATTCCGACATGTGAAGAGGGTAAATTTTATGGTACGAGGATACTTCAAACTCCAGGTAAGATGGTGAATACATTCGAAGCCGGGAACTATTATATATTTACGCCAAAAATTGATCGACGGGTCGATTTTGCCCAGGGTGATCACGAAGGGTTAAATCAAATAGGTATTTTCCTTGTCTCGCGGCCAACTACAACCTTATTTATTTTAGATATATTTTTTTTATTTGTTGAAGCTATTCTTTTTAAATATTAAATATATTCAAATTAAATAAATAAAGATTTGATTGAAATTAAATAAGTAAAGATAAAACACGATATATCGCACGAATATGAGAAAGGAATGTAGGTTCATAACATAAAAGCGCGGTGAAAAAAAGTTAAATTGTTTTTCTTTTTTTTCACTAACAAGACTGTTATTTGGAAAAAAAGAAAGGTATCGTCGTACCTTTTATTAACAGGCGCGACTATTTATGTATAGCAAGACTAACCATTTTCCTCAACTGCAGAATGTTACAACAGTCGTCTAATGAAAAAAAAAGCCATGAGATTTTTGCGAAACCGAATCATGTACAATTTTCCGTTTGTCACTTTTGTCTTATACTATAATAGATCTTGATTTGAATAAATAAATATATTTAAAATAAATAATTTCAATAATGGAATGCAATAGGAAAAATTTTATTTCACGAAAAATCTAGTTAATTCAAATTGAAAAAAAAAAAAATCAAATAAACGCATCTAGTTAATATCAAAAGAATTTTTCCCATCAGTGTAGATGAAATCAATTATTTGTATGACTTTTGTAAGATGTTGCACACAATAAATTGTGTATTTAGAGGCAATTTTTTAATTAAGCAACCGTGAATAATAACTTTTGTGTTGATTTATCATTTCAAGTGTTGAGATTTTCATTGTTTGTAGAATAAGTGCACACACGCGATGCATACATTACAGAGTTGGGTCTATGCTGAATCACTTTCCAAAACAAATTATTCTTCATGAGCCAAAGAACCTGAGAAATCTTTGAATCATGGGACAATTCTTACAGCTACATTGCATCAGTAGTTTTGCACGATCCAAAAACACGGCACGAGCGAAGACAGCAAGCGAACAATAAAAATTCCGTGTATTAATTTGACGTTAAATGTAACGTTAAATGCTAATTGCAAAATGACCAAAGGATCTCGCGACAACTGCAAACGTTCAGGTGAGACGGGGTTAAACGAGGCGAAACATTTTGTTTTATTTCTTGCTTCTGCGTTGTTTTTTTTTTTCTTCTTCTTTTTCGTTGTTCGTTTTTGTGTCACAGTTGGCGGCGGCAACTGTTCCGTGCCAAGTGGCAACTCGACTCTGCGCCCCGTTATACATATACGCACCTGGAAATAGCAGCGACGCGCTAAATGTCTACGCGCTTCCGCGATTTTCCTCACGCTAGAGTAAACGCTAAAGCGGCTGCGGGACGACTTTTGCCACTATCGACATTAACGCCCCTCTTTGCGGGAAAAAAAAAACAATCCTTGTGGCCGAAATGTGAACAAAATTTGAATTTTTTATATTTTTTATGAGGCTCCATCGATGTATTTTCACCCATTGAATACAAATTCACCATTTATTTCACCGTAAATCTTCAATTTCCATTAAACATCCCGAGCAGAAATTTGTTCAGGGTGAAATCCGGACCGGATCAGGCTGCCACAATAGCAAATCCGGGCCGGATCAGGCAAATTTAGTCCGGCCCTGATCAGGGATGTAACGCTTTTGCAAATTCAGGTGCGGATCAGGCACCTTATCAGGCTCTGATCAGGCGCTTTATCAGGCCCGGATCAGGCACCTTATTACCAGGCTCGGATTAGGCACTATATCTGGCTCGGATCAAGCAACTTATCTGGCCCGGATCAGGTGCCTCATCCAGCCTGAGACATGCGTGTCATCTGGCTCAATCATTTGATTAATTTTTTGTTTAAAAATAGATCAACATTTATTCAATTATTATCGCAGTTACACGTTATCAAGTTTACTAATGTTATTAAAAATATGAAACATATGAAAACATTTTTTTAAAGTTTAAGTTTTTATTTTACTTGTCTTGATCGTTTAGTTTTTGTTCCGGTTTTGGCGATGACCGTCCCAATCTTTCCGGCCCAATCTGTCCGGCGCCAATCATGCGTGCCTGATCAGGGCGCCTTATTGATCCCTGCTCAGGCCCCTGTCTGGCGCAAATCAGGCGTGCCTGATCAGGGCGCCTTATTGATCCCTGCTCAGGCCCCTGTCCGGCGCAAGTCATGCGTGCCTGATCAGGGCGCCTTATTGATACCTGATAAGGCTTCTATCCGGGGCAAATCAGGCGTGCCTGATCAGGGCGCCTTATTGATCCCTGCTCAGGCCCCTGTCTGGCGCAAATCAGGCGTGCCTGATCAGGGCGCCTTATTGATCCCTGCTCAGGCCCCTGTCTGGCTCAAATCAGGCGTGCCTGATCAGGGCGCCTTATTGATCCCTGCTCAGGCCCCTGTCTGGCGCAAATCAGGCGTGCCTGATCAGGGCGCCTTATTGATCCCTGCTCAGGCCCCTGTCTGGCTCAAATCAGGCGTACCTGATCAGGGCGCCTTATTGATCCCTGATCCGGCCCTGATGGATCCTCAGGCAGCCTGATTAGATTTCTGCTCGGGATTTTCGAATTCGTATGGAAACTGGTTTTTCGCGTTTAGCCGGCGTAATGTTCAGCTTTCGAACAAAAAAAAAAAAAAAACTTTGCGATATTTGTAATCACCGGAAAATTGCCCATCGGATAGACTCGTAAAATGGTGTAAAAGTCGGAAAAAAAAATTACGACGCTATTGGCCACTTTTTCAAAGTCGCCAAACTCCTTTCAAACAACCGTAGCAGCGGTCTTTCTTCGAGTCACGGAGACTTATTGGAGTGTTTTCGAAAGGATTTGGGTAGACTAAGATAATGCCGCTCGGTTCATCGCGATATTCCAGAAAAGTGTACTTGAAAAATGGCTGAAAAAGAGGAAAAGGTGTATGGAAAAAATGCGCGAAAATCGATGGCCCGACTTTGAAATTCTGCTAAAAATCGAAAACCAATCGGTGTTCCATTAATCAAAAGGCATTTTGATAAGGATACGGTCATGAAAGGAATGAGCGTAGAGCAAAGTTTCAAATCGAAACAGCAAAAAATTACGGGCAATTCAGTAAAAACACAAATTTTTGTCCAAATTGCACAAAAAAATGGGTGTTAAATATTTTCTGAATTTTTGTTTATATTTGATGAATTTTTATTAAATATTTACCTCCTTGAGCTTGCTATGCAAGAAAATAACAAAAATACATTATTCCACCCCCCCCCCCCCTCCCGCCTTCAACGTGTACCCCATGTCAATCAATGTAACGCGCCCCTTTTCAATGTGGCATGGGAGAAAGTTTTAACAAGTGATGTCCTTGTTAGTCTATCATCGTACACCATTCATCGTGAATTGATCAAAAGGTGTGCACAATATTAATCAAATGAATATTATATCACAAACCCGGTGGTTGATACCGCAATAAATATTTCCAAAAACAAATTCGAACCAATATTGCGAAATACGATTTTCCAAAAAAAAAAATCATTCGTTGCATGCTTCTACAAAAGTGGTCCATTTTTATGAAATCCATTACCCCAAACTTTGCGTGGCATCAATGGCAGTACAATGCACTATCTATTTACTGCCAATCAGCCAAAGACAACTTCAAATAAACTTCAAAATAAATTTATTCGAACTTTGCAATCACTGAACTGCTGCGTTCAGCTGTAAAAAATGGATAACGAATAACGATAGAACGATATTTCGTGCAAAAGCGAAGCATCGATCACAGATGAATTGACTCTTCGATCGTCAATAATTATCTTCGTTTGGGAAGCAAAGTCTGCAACGAGGATCTTTTAACCAAAAAAATTCAAGTGCTTCTGCCGCATACGCTTACGTTACATGATGAAGCTATCACACCCTTGCGAATGTACTCCACGCGGCTCGGTGTCTTTCAATGAGCGGTGCGGCTCGAATCCATGAAATAATAAACATTCGCGTGTGTAAGGTGCGTAGGGTGAGCTGCGGTACATTGATATAGCAGTCTGCAGCAACAAAAAGAAGTCTGTGTGTCTGTTGTATATATACGTATATATTATGACAGAGAGTCGAGACTATGACGGGAGAGCTGCAGGTATCGAACGAACCAACGACGACGACAACGACGACGAACAGTGAAGGACCCGAGCGGGCTGAGGGAGAGAACCCCACGTAGGCATGGCAACCGCGTACCATACCATCAACTCCGAACCACCATTTCATCCCTATCAAATTTCCCCTATATCAAAACGTCTCCACAAGTGGTAAATGTTATATTACTCAAGGGAAAGTGGAAAAAAAGGCAATAAAAAATGCATACATCTGTGAAAAAAGGAAAATCAGATATTTTGGAACGGAAAACTATATCACTTCATGCTGTGTCCCACCGATTAGCATTTTTCACGAAATTCATTGCACAATTGAGAATCCTAATTTTTTTTCTTTCCTATAAAAACTGCGCGCACGAGATGAAAGACGAGATAAAAATGTTCAATGTTTTATTCGCCAGATGCTGATCTTTTCCAAGCTTCAACAGACCTCGTTGTCTACTTTGCAGTCCATCTTGATCTGTTGGGGTTTAATCTTATTGGGACACTCTTCGATGACAGACATACGTCCATGAACCTTTCGTGAGATGTAAATAATGGATTGAAATTGTAAAAAAAAGTTTCTATGGAACGTTGCGTTACGTTCAAACAGAACGATCACTTTCGATTTCCCAATAAGATCCACTATCATTTTCCTTGAGCAATGACACAGCCGACGATATAGTGAAAATGAGTGTACGTGGCTCAAAGCGTTTTAAAAGCGCCACGAAACGGCGCAAGAGTCAGCGCTTCTCAATTCAACTCGACGAGCTTAAAGTCGAGGGTAAAATAGAGGAAATTGCCTTAAGGACCAATTAGACCTTAACCTCGGGCAAGAAAATTATACTGCTGAGGTACTTATCAACGGACGTGGTACATCCGTGTTTGTCGAAATTTCCAAGCTCATTGTATTAAAGTTGTTTCAAATTTGAATTTAATTCAAATTAAATTCAAATGAAATGAATTCAAATGAAATTTTGCGATATTGTTGGAAGAACATTGCAACTCTGATAAGGATTTTCGTCCAAGTGCCAATGAAGAAAACGGTTCTTTTTTTCCATTACCGACTGCTGGTAACGTCGATATGTTATGTATATTGATTTATGCACGCGCGCGTACATATATGTGTATATATATACACATGGCTAATACATAATGCAACTTTTCCGCCAGTTGTGGACGCCCGACCAGTTTGGTTTACAGTCCAATTCACGCGACGGTGTGTGGCTACAGCGATTTCTGAACGAGCACATGCGAACTGTCGAGGTAATGCACTCGGGATCGAATGCTATATATATATACAATGGGCTTCTCCTGCCAAATTGATCAGACATTGTCTGACCATATCGATCGTTTTCGATATAATAAATCATTCAGCATCGGCAACAATTTTTTCTACCTCTAAAGATAGCCAACACTTTTTGAACGTTTCTTTCGCTGATGTTTTTATTTAATACTCATATGTACGCAAAGTCAATGGATTTCTCAACAATATTTATGTCTACAATAACACTTTTAAGAGCACGGATAATTTTTTTTTTTCTCGTAAGTTCGACGAAATAACGACCAGGCTTTACGAATTTAAGATATACCTTTCGCGAACCCGAATATTTAACACTTAGCTGATTTCGATCGAGAGTTAAGTACAAATACGAGGTGTGTAAATTAAGTAATGGAAACTGGCAACGTAGTGTTCGATCTGGCAACACGGGAGACGCGGGACTTGGAGGGGCGGCAGGTGAACATGCGATACGCCTTCAGTACGAGTTTGATCTCGCTAGAGCCATCTGGTTGTCCATATCGATTTTTTTCGTGAAACAGTTTTTTTCTAGTGCGTTCTAAAAATGAATGACAGCAATTTCGAGCAACGGTGTGATATCAGTTTTTGCTTCAGACTTGGGCACAGTGCATCGGAAACTTTTGCGAAACTTCGGCAAGCCTACGAAGACAATGTTTTGTCAAGGGGCCAGTTTTTTCGGTGGTTCAAAGCATTTTCAGAAGGAAGAGAGTCGATCGAGGATGAACTACGCAGCGGAAGGCCTTCGTATTGATGAACCGATGAAAATGTCGATAGAATCCGGGATCTTGTGCGTTCGGATCGTCGGTTGACAGTCAGAATGATCGGGGAAGAGTTGAATTTGACTCACACCACCGTTCATCAGATTTTCACCAATGAATTGGGGATGGGAAAAATTCCTGTCGCAAAGGAATTTCAATAAACGAGTTTTTGGCCAGTAAAAACATTCCTGTGGCTCCTCAGCCTCCTTATTCGCCTGACCTGAGTCCTTGTGGCTTTTTCCTCTTCTCGAGATTGAAGAATCACCTCAAGGGACGTCATTTTTGGACACTCGAAAACATTCAAACGGCTGTAACCGACTAGCTGAAGGTTATTCCAGTCTCCTAATTCCAGCACTGCTATGAGGATTGAAAGAACCGTCTCCAGCGCCGTGTGGCTTCCCAAGGAAGTTATTTCGAGGGAGACAATATTTACTTGTAATTCTATTTGAACAAATAACATTGAAAAAAATCAGTCTCATTACTTGATATACACACCTCGTATATCCCAGTATACTGGTAAAATTTTAAGCCAAGTTACCGAACTTTCAACAAAAAATTACGACTTTCAATCTTGAATCTTGAATCTTTTGAATCTTGACCTCCAACTGTACGAAACTTGAAATAGGTTTACTCATTTTTGTCATAAACTAGATAAGAATATTTTTTCTTCAAAATAACAAACGATAAAGACATTTCAGCTCTTTCAATAGAGCGGGCTACAGGATAATTGAGCTTGAGGAGAATGCCCTGTATATTTGCATATGCATTTGATGTAGGCATGAATGCAGCTATGTTCATGAACTGTGCGTGCGCAGGCGTTACATAGACACCAAGCGAGTGAAGGTGCGGAAACAGAGGCCCCTCTCTGGTGTTATACTCAACGCAATCTAGAAGGGAACGCACGCAAATATTATATACTCGTATGCCTTTCATCGCGAGCGAGCGAGTAACGAGGGAAAGCAAAAAAAAATTCTACCAGATGGGTTGACGATGGGATCGCCACTTGAGGGTTAAAAAAAAAGGGCAATGAGGTTGTCTTCCTTCTATCGAATCTTGGATACGTGAAACTTGGGTTAACAAGACATCATTTCTGTATTTGTATCCATAAGAGTAATACGTATTATGAGCCTTTTCCAAAAGCGAGTGTTCTCTAATATTCGGTAAAAACATATTTCGTCGGATTTAACGTTTGATTAATTCCGTTAATTAGTCTACGGTGCTTACTCATAAACAAAAGGTCGAATGGATTTATTACAAATTCTCCAGAGTTGTGTAAACAGCAATAAGACCAATTGTGTAAAATTGAAATTGTCTTCAGTGTGTAAAAAAACTAGACGCAATTTTTCGTGATACAAAACAATCTTGAAGTTTTTTGCAGCTTCTGAAATCACGATTGTCATCAGTTTTATTAAGATTAAGTAGAATCGTCGGAAAAAATGAGATTGAAGTATGCATCGTTGAAATAAAACGAAAATTCTTTTCAATTTCTTAATTTCACCATTATCCAAAGTAATATTTTGCTGATTTAAGCTTTGAACTAATAAATAAGAATCCTAAAAAAATGTTTGCATGATTTACTTAGCGCAAAACTGCCAAAGGAAATTTGAGAAATGCGAAAAAATAATTTTCGTTGCATTCCAAGGATGCAAACTTCAACGTCATCCGAAAAATCGATTGACAGCTACATAGATAAAATCCAACCGAGTATAACACATAACTACAAGAATATTTAATATAATAAGTATAAACAAACTAAAATATAAGCATAACCAAATATAATAAAGGGATTGTAAGCCTTCGTTATGCAAACCAGCCATGATTGGTCTACACAGATATTAATTGCACGTTGAATAGCTAGGATGAAAGATAATTGGAATAACTTCTCGAAATATTGAGAAAACATTTATCTTTGTATTATAAAACTTTGGTTGCTAGATTCTACGTTCTTATTCGTCTCTTCGAGCCACGAGATCCACATTTATTTTACAAATATTTGCAGCTATATTTTTTTTTGTCTCCTCGTATACGTTCTTTTGCGACGTGAGCCTGAGAGTGATTGCATCCGTGTGACGCGACACTTACGAATACACGATAGCTGCATTCTCTCGATCTATACATGGTTGGATGCGGTATGGTGTGATTTCTAATTGCTAGAAAAGACGGTCAGTCTGGTCGATGAGACCGTGTGATTTAATAGCCACGATACAGATCTCCAATGGAATAAAAAAAAACCATTTTCCAATCAATTATTGCACACGGTATTCCATCCTATTAAAAAGAACTAAATGAACAATTGTTCATCGATATGAAAAAGCTCAAAGCTTAAAAGAGCTCCTGACTGACAGACATTTGTCAACGAGTAAGAAAGTCATGAATGTCTGCGAAAAAAATTGGATAAGCATAACTTAAGTTGAGCGTTAAATGGTAACAGCGAACTCGGTGACTCCCTGAAAAAGATTGGGGTTGATAATTATTTAAACCGCTGTCTCACCGTGTGACAATTCTCTAACAAATCATCTAAGTCTTCACGAAATCCCATATCGACATTTAATCCTTTTTTAAATCAATGTCAAGCGGCGGCTAAAAAGCGTTCTATGGTTTTTTAGTGCAATTCATGCAAACTAGATGGCATTAATTGGATAAAAATTTGTTCAAAGTTCACTCGTCGCGAGATTGCAAGATTCGAGTGTGCGTAAAGGTTGCGAAAAGATTAAAAGTATATACAGGGTGTCCGATGGCAGATTTCAAACTTTAAATGATCATAACTTTAAAACGCGAGGTGCAAGAGGAGTGCGGGACGGGTAGCTGAGGTCGCGTGCGTTGCGGATTTTTTAGTCGCCATGGAGCGTTGGTCTGGAGAGCAACGTGCTTTCGCTGTGGAGGCGTATTTAACTAGTCGTTTTTCGCTTACTTTGGCGCGGCGTAAATTCTGTAACCGCTACAATATTCGCCGAATAAGTGACGCACCATCGATAAATTTGATCCAAAGTTGGGTAGCAAGATTTAGAGCTTCAGGCTCGGCTGTAAACAGGCATCACCAAAATCAAGCAGCCTCTGTATCAACTCCGGAAAACATCCAACGTGTGAGTGATTCTGTTTTAGAAAATCCACGAATGTCATTGAGAGTGCGTTCGTCTGTTTTGGGTATTCCAAAATCGACACTGCATGAAATTATGAAGAAAAAAATAAAATTTCATCCGTATAAAATCCAAATAATTCAAAAATTGAACGACAGTGACTACCCAACAAGAATAACTTATGCTCAAAAGATGCTGGAGACTTTTTCCACCGAAACTCGACTAAGAAACATTTTTTATAGCGACGAAGCACATTTCCATCTTGGAGGTTATGTCAACAAGCAGAATTTTCGTTACTGGAGTCTCCAAAATCCAAGAGAAGTGCATGAGCAGCCACTGCATATTGAAAAGGTCACTGTTTTGTGCGCTATTTCGGGGAACGGAATCATCGGGCCCTATTTTTTTGAAAATAATCGTGGTCATACGGTGACGGTCAACTCAAAAATTGAAATCCGCATTTGATTTCTTTTCATTTTAATAAATATTTTTTAATTACTTTGTTTATTCATTTTTTTTTACGAATTTTTTAAGTTTGATATCTGCCATCGGACACCCTGTATATAAAAACGACAAAAGTACGTGTTTGCTTTGGTTTGTTTGAACTGCAACAAACATCATAAAGGAATGCCACGATAAAATGTAACACGTCTGACACACTCCCTTTATTGCTTTATAACTAGACGCCTGGTTAAGGGACAACACCACTGTGACGGCTTCAAAAAATCGATTTTTTGAAAACCATCTAGAAAAATCTAAAATACATTTAAGATTAAGATGCCGTTGGACCCAGGTCGAAAAAATAATTATTTTCGGAGATATTGAATATTTTGTGGAGCGGTGCAGCGCTCCGTGACGCTCGGGGTCCCGCGCAGCCGCCTCTTCCTGAGGAAGTATTGGAGGCAATTACGCCAGTCTTCGAAAATTTGAGCAGAGACGATTTGCTGCAGCGTTGTTTGGGCGGCTTCACGCAAAACAACAACGAAAGCTACAACAAATCAGTTTGGACAATAGCCCCCAAGTGTCAGTCCGGGAGCAAAAAAATCGTCGATATTGCAGCTGATATCGCGGTATTATTATTCAATGATGGCCTGAGAAGCCTCATGAAAGTTTTGGAGACGTTGGGGATAACTATCGGCCCAAATTGTTTCAATTTTTGCGTTGAAACCCACGCAGCGCGGATCGAGCTGGCGGAGCGCTCGCTCACAGACGCTGCAAAAGAGGCAAGAAGAGCCTCTACAAGTTCGAGAAAAGATGCTAGGGACAATCATTTGCTTCTTGAAGGCCAGCTATATGGTGCCGGCATCGCTGATTAAAGGTAAAAATTTTTTTTTCCAATTTATCGCATAAATTAACAAACCTAAAACTTTGAACGCGTTTTTCTCAAAACCACTTTTTTGAGTGCGGCACGCAGCAGAACTCGAGCAATTTTTATCCGATCGAATTCAAATTTGGACTGCATCAATAAAACTAGATTATCTAAAGAAGTACATAGGATTTTTTCGATATCTCAATAATAAAAAAAGTTATAGCCTATTTTCGACGAGAAATTTTGCTCGAAAATCGTCCTTTAATTTCAAAAGCGTGCCTATTTTTTAAAAATCAATATTTTTTCAAATCCCTATGTACTTCTCTTCAAAATATCATATTATTAACGAAAACACTCGGTATTTTTTTTCAGATCGACTTTGAAGAGAGTTCTGCTGCGTGCCGCGAACCACTGCAGAGGCAACAGTACCTGACGCGGGAGCTTCCCCAGCGTCGCCATGGGGCGTGAAAAATTTGAATTTTTTTTTTATGTATCTTCAATAAACAACGAACAAAACAAAAAAAAAATTTTCGAATATCTCTTTTCTTTCCCACAAAAAAAAATTCTTGAAAAATGGCAGAAAAACAGGGGGTCACAGTGGTGTTCTGCCTTAAATTTTTCAAAAACTAAATAATACGTGTTTTTTTTTTAAATTTTTTAAAGCATACCATCAAGTCAACTGTTTTTTAAATTTTGCGTGATTGAGTTACGATAGGTTAACGTATAATATAATGACAAATGAATGGTGGGAATCATTGATTGCTGCTGAATGCAGGTCGTATGCAGATAGAACTACAGCTACAGGACTCGAAATTGACCGCAGGTGTTCAATTGCGAAAGCAACATTGTATCATTCAATGATCAGGGCTGAACTCTCTGCGAAGGTATTCTGACCGGAAGAATGCTTGAATCACGAGTCATTTAAGGATTTACAAATACGAGTCAGCGAGTCCGAGGCTAAGAATCACGAGAATTTTATTCGAGTATACGATTGATCCCATTATCGGATGGTCTACCGATACTTTTGCCGATCATTCCCGTCACTGTTGATTCTTTCGCAGATAAAAAAAAAATGTGCGTCCATTTGTCAATTTCATGCGCTTGGCGAATTTTATTTAACCCAAATAAATTGCCTTTTATTTGAACAATTTGTATTCCAATTCAAACAAAATTTTGACGGAGAAGATTAACCCATTTTTATTTCTCGATATATACGCTGACAAACAGGTGGGCACGAGAGGACTGAGCATTATTTGAAAGTTTATGCGAGGCAGGTGTGAAAATCGGTTGGCGCGTATAGAGAGGCGACGTAGGAGCTTAGCTCGTAATTTGATATCACCGGTCAAGTCTACCTGCAATAATATTCTCATCGGCTCCATATCACCATTCATACAACCCGAACATGCCGAGCGAATATTCGTTTTCCGAAAAACAAAAACAAAATCTTTCGATCCATCGCAATCGATGGATAAACAACCAATTAATTGCGCAATTACATTCATTTGACCAACGAGTAATTTTGGTTTCCTGCTTTTTCCAAGAGTTAACTGAACCCGCAACGAGCGACGTTATCCTAGTGCGTGAATCTATTGAATACATGCTTTACGGCGAACAATGCACGAGCCAAGGCAGGAAAATCACGTATGGAGAAGAATAAAAAGAAGAAAGAGTAAGAGAAAGAGTAAAAACCTTGAGAAGTGGTCGTCTGTGTAGTCGCCGATAAATACCCGCTATTCCCCTGTTCTCATCGTCTTCTCGTGGGAGAAGCCATAGGAATTCGAATTGCCTAATTAGTATTCACGAGACGTACACTTTCGTGGCAGATTCTGTGCTCGAATATTACTGTATTTGTAGGTTCTTTGGTGGTGCCTGTATGCTTCTTCTTCCACCAATTAATATACGTATATCTCTTTTCGAGTATATACACTTATCTCTCTGTGTTTCTCAATGACCTTGATGGTGCGAATGTAATGTACCCCGGCATTGAAATCGTGCAAATCTTTTGTGGATAAAATGAATTGCCGAAAATTCTCTTTTTTCATATCAAATTCAACGATATTTCATTACCGCTATTCGTTTTAAATAATCCGTGCATGAATCGATTTTTTCAACAATTTTTTTTATTGATGATTTGAAATAACACGTTCGAGGAGAACCGAAAAAAAAATTATCAATAATTATAGGAATAATATAGAGAGCAGCAAAAATTTTATCATTTTTCGTGGATGACTAATAATTTCGAAAATATTTTAATCAATTTGCCGATATGTTTATTCGACAGGTCTAAACATTATTTCGAAAAATATATGAATAATTTTTATTCGCGAAAAAAAAATTCTCTCCCATACCTGTTTTGTCTGTAATTAAAAACCATCGGTCACCAAAATTTGGCTATTTATAAATATCAAGGACGGATAAAATGCGAGACGAGAGGCCGAACCAACTCTCGACCTATATCGTTCCGTAATGATCTTGGAAAGGCTTTTCGTTACTTGAATTTAAAAAAAAATTTAATCAAGGTGTTGGAAAAAAATGGTGCTCGCGAAAAAGGTACATACACGTGTAACCGTACAAATATAACACGAATATTGAACTAGATACCTACATATATATGTATATATATATATATATATATATATATATATATATATATATATATAATGAAGTAAAAAGTTCTGAGCGTTTTTTCTCTTTATTTTGACGATGAAATTAACATAGTTAGGATTATCCGATTTAGATCAAATATGCGCCGTTTTGTTCGATAACTTTTGTCCATTTTGAAGGCAATTTCATAATTCCGCGATTGAAGAAGTCCTCGTCCCTATTGGTAAAAAAACTTGACCAGCTCATTTTCACAAGCCTCTCTTGAGGCCAGTTTTGTACTATCAAGAACATTTTGTAAATGCTTGAAAAGGTGATAATCGCTTGGTGCCAGGTCTGGACTATACGGCGGGTGGGATATAACCTTCCATCCAAGCTCTCGGAGCTTCTGGCGCGTCGTTAAAGATGTGTGCGGCCTGGCGTTGTCTTGATGGAACACAACACCCTTCCTATTGGCCAATTCTGGCCGCTTCTGGTCGATCGCCTGCTTCAATCTGGTCAGTTGTTGAGAGTAGAGGTCTGAACTGAGTGTTTGGCCCGATGGGAGCATCTCATAGTGGATGATTCCCTTCCAAATCCACCAAACACAGCAAAACCTTCTTGGCCGTTGATCCGGGCTTGGTGTTCGTTTGGGCCGGCTCACCGCGATTGGACCACGATCTTTTTCGGCTGTTGTTCTCGTATTTGACCCATTTTTCATCGCCAGTCACCATCCGCTTAAAAAATGGGTCGATTTCGTTACGTTTCAGCAAAGAATCGCAGGCATCAATTCGGTCCAAAAGGTTCTTTTGCGTCAATTTGGGTGGCATCCATACATCGAGCTTCTTCTTGAGACCAGCCTTATGCAAATGGTTCCAAACGGTTTTCTGGGTAATCTTCAGTTTCTGGGCAATGGAATAAGTGCTCCCATGCCGGTCCGACTCGACGATTTCCATGATTTTATCGACTTTTTCGACGATTGGCCTACCAGAGCGTGCCTCATCTTCGACGTCCACATTACCAGAACGAAATCGTTGGAACCACTGGTTTGCTGTTGCATTCGATACTGTATTGGGTTCATAAACAGCACAATTTTTTTTGGCCGCCTGCTCCGCCTTTTCGCTTTGGTGGTAGTGGTACTGAAGAATGTATCGAATTTTCTCTTTTTTTACCTCCATTTTGGAACGCTGTAACACACAACTGGCTTCACCAAACACAAAACTGTCAAAGAACTTTTTTTGAAGCGTAATATCACCTTTAAATCGCCACATCGTGAGATATGGCTCATCAAAAACATCTAGCGGAAAACGCTCAGAACTTTTTACTTTACCCAATATATATATATATAATATTCGTCGTATTATATGTTTGAGTTTACACGCGTATGTACCTCTTCCTTTCCTCAAGCTTTATATTTTCATACAGCTTAATTATATATAAACTTCTACATAATTACGAGTACTCCCTCAAACGTCGTATTTCGTCATCCCAACATATGCTTAAGGTCTGTGAAAAGATATTGTAAGAAAGACAACGGCTGCATCCGTGCATAAAAAAAAACGACAACGATACCCTTGCGGGTTTTTATACGTATATTACTCTTCCCAATTGAACCCTTTCCTATCACTCCTTACCCTGCTCACGAAGAGAGAGAGAGATGCAAGTTTTTTCTTACGAAAAAACGTGCATCTCTCTTTTCGCGCGCAACGGCTCGATTCGATACTTGGGAATTGTCTTATTATAAGATGACGTTCCATTGGGTATAGGTATAACGTTGTATCCGATGTTTTTTCAACAATTAAATGCCCTTAGAAAAAGATAATTATTTACAATTTTACGTTGTACATAATAGAAATTATATCCTTGAAACGAGTATACGCCCAACTAATAGGCGTCCGATCATTTTTAATTTCTTTCGTATACAACCACAAGGCTCATCGTTCCTCAGTGCGTACGATCGTGAAGTAACATTAGAATATAGCGAGGTCGTATTTAACGATCTTTCGTCAATAATTTGTGGGTATAGGCGATTCCATTGATGATTGTAAATGGATCGTCGATGATCGTGAGAACATAAACAAATGTTCGCCAATTTGATTTATCGTTCATATATACAGCGGGTAAAAAAAGTATTTGTAAACCGTGTGTTTTTCAAATTATCTTGCGAACAAAAAATAACATACTTTCGCATTTTTTTTTTTCGAAAAAAAAATAAAATGGTCGACAAAAATTTTCGAAAAAAAATAAGATGCTCAAGCATTTTTTTTCATAGGACAATTTGAAAAACACTCGGTGTACAAATACTTTTTTTACCCACTGTATATATAACGGGTGTCTCAAAATGACCTGACCTTTTCAATGGCGCACCATTTTTTTTGTGGCCAACATAGAGTACTAATCTTTGACAACTGGCATCCGGAAGTATTGAGGTTTAGTCATGGAGAATTAGCCGACCGGGCAACGCATAGAAAGTGTGAAAATTCACTACAAAAATGGTGAAAATTTTGTAGAGACGATTCGAAAAGTCCGCACGTCTTTTAGTCATTATAACCCACCATCCCGCAACACTGTGGTAACTTTAATCACAAAATTTGAGGTTAATGGTTCAATTCTGACCGCGAAAAGTAGTGGCCGTCCCTTACCGGTCGGTCGAATAAAAACATAGCCGCAGTGAGTGCGAGTATTGACGAAAGTCCTTCCACCTCGATTCGCCATCGTGGCTCAGCAATTGAACATTTCAAGATGCTCCGCGCAGAGAATTTTGTCGAAAGATCTGCATATGCATGCTTACAAGATCCAATTGACACAAGAACTGCAGCCAGCAGACTATGCGCACACATCCACACATAACCTCCATGTTTGTACCTTATATTAAAATAAAAAGATTCGTACTTTGCAAATAAATAATACGTTTTATCAATCAATTTAAATGCCAGGTCATTTTGAGACATTATATATATATATATATATATATATATATATATATATATATATATCATAGGTATAGCGCCAGCCGTAACTCTTTTCCCTTTTCGCCCCACCGTAGCAGAGATAAGATAAGGATTATAGCGATATGTACGCGAGTGCTATAACGATTATGCGGTATCGATATGTACATCGGGAATTTAACGCGCGCGTTGCTCACACTGAAGCCATGTGAAATACTATCGTCGAGTGTATTCATGGTACCATAAACACGCGCACGGTATCCGTGCATCTCCTCTTTGGGCAAGGGACACTTAATGCATTCTTCCTATTAGATCCTTCCTTACATACATGGAACATTCCACGCAAAATGCTCCAATGAATCCCAACCATATTAGTCGTAACTTTACTTTGTTTAGTTACGTTTTTTTTTTTATACCGTTGTTCTCTCTCTCTGTACGACTTACGTGGGTCGGATTGATAAGTTAACAGTTTCCGAATAAAATGAATAAGTATTCATGGAGCTACTGGTTTTTTATCCAGCCACTTATGAAATGCAGTTGCCTGATTGATATTTTTGATAAGTTATTTGGGATGCGAATTTTTTTCAAAAATATCCTTATCAGACGGCGGTCTATTTGAAGCCTTAGATTTTTTCTTAGATTATGGTGTTAAAGCTTGCATCGTTGGAACGCCACGGAAGCTCTTTTTACATTTAGTTTTCCTTGTTTTTATTATTATTAAAGATCTTTTTTTATCGATTTATATTGTAGATCGGTAAATAAATATCTTAAAAATGGTCGAGAAATGTTCGTTAACGGAATCTGCCAAAATAAATTAAGGAAATACAGAATTATTCATTTTCATTGCACTCCAACGATGCAAACTTTAGTCTCATTGAATATGAAGGTGCATTGATTTTTCAAACGCGAATATATGCTGAATAAAAGTTCAACGTCCAAGTTCCATCGCATTGTTTTTTTAGAAGAAAAAACCGTATTAACGTGGTTTGCGTGGTAAAAATATTCCTCATAATTCACGGCAAAATATAGGACCAGTTAAGCTCTTAACATTTACTTTTGATTGAGTGTATACTTCGGTCGCAACTACACATTAAAGAATTGTCTATCCGTGTACATTCGTATACTATTAAGTATTCTCCCGAGTGATGATTCTACAACGTCACGCGGTTAACCTTGATAGAAATTTAATCCTTTTCGTAAATGTTTTTCGAAAATGAAGTCTTCAACGGTGTAGTATTTTTTGGTGAAGTTACAGCGACGGGCTGACTTGTAATATTAACAGAACGGGGCTAGCGCCAGAATTTGATACAGTTGTTAACTTTGATATAATGGTATAGAAGTCTGCATCGGTGAAACGCAAAGAAAATTAATTTTAATTGCAGAAATATTTTTTTCTGAATCTGAGTTACGTAAATTCCTCGAACATTTTTCAAGATTTTTATGACAAATCTACAGCGTAAACTGGCGAGAAGAATTTTTGGATAATAATGAAAATGAAAGAAATAACAAAAGGTTTTCGTTACTATTCAACGCAAATTTTACAACATCGTTTGATATGAAATATCGTGAGTTAGAAGCAGTAACATTCCTTGAAATTTCACAAACAGCTTTACATCCTAGTTTTTTTCACTCGCTATATATTTTAACAAATTTTGTCGAAGGAGGAATTCACGCGAGAACTACTTTATAAAATCTAGGCAATTGAGAATTCTCATAAAAAATGGTGAATTTATTCACAGTTAATATCTCTTACACTCATAATTACACTGTATGATTTTCCACAAGAAATCGTACTCGCGATATGATTTTTTTCTCGTAAACCTTGCACTGGAACTTTTGAAGACTTTGAAGTTGATTGAACGTACCCGCCCCCAAAAAATCAGTATCCCTTAACACTTATTGCTACAACGCTCAAGCACCCGAAAATTTTATTCGAAGAAAAAAAGAAATGTATCGAATCAAGATAGTTCCGGGCGGGTTAAAATTTTCGGCAAGTTCGTTTTAGATCTCTCATGTACAGCTGCGAGTTTCGATAAGAGAATTAAAGTGCTACATGGAGAGAGTCTCGGATCGATGATTCGCTCTTGCGACACAAACAAGCATTGAGAAGTTTAGTCATCGATTTTCGCGGTAGTAATTGAACCTCGTGAATCGTGCGATAAGCTTCGATCAGGGGCAACGATAAATCAATCAAAATTTATGTAGTACCATCGATTTTATTGACCGAAGAATTCTAGAATGGAGAGCACGAAAAGGTAATCAGTGCATTCATTTTCTGGTCATAAAGATAACATTCGAAATCTCGCGCTTCTCGATTGGGATCGTTCTTCATTTCATTTTTTTTTTCTTCGAATTCACGAAAAGCTATAATGAAATTTTCACGGAATCATGAAAATATAGTTGTAAATCTTCTAATCTATATTGTAGGTACAGACTTCGCATTCAGCTTAAAATTTTCTTTAAGGTTGAAGCTATAAGAAAGTAAAACGAAAAATCGAGTTTTCAAAAATTTCAGGGTGGCTTAATAAAAAAAAGCACTCTCCGTCAATCTGATGCTGTCCAAAGCTGATATTTTTTTTTTTTGCAAAATTCAATCTGGCCTTTTGACTCTTTTACTGACGAGTGGTTTTTTTTACACCTTTTACAACTTCTTTTCCTCTGAAGAAAGTTTTAACACGATTTTACGAAATAATAATGATTTTTCATTGTCATGCACGTTTTCAAACTAGCACGAAATAAAATGCAAACAAACTGTGCGTACGAAGCCGGGCGAGATAGCGTCCCGATACTTTTGCACATCGACGAAACTCGCTCAACGCTGTACAGAAATAATACGCCATACAAAAAATAATAATATATTACGCTATTATTCATATCATAGCTCTCTAACAAATTTTGAAATGATTAACGAGTTCAGGAATTTAATATTTTATCACTTTACTCAAGAAAATAGAGGGGTTGACACTTTTGCACGCCACTGTATATATATTAAATATATGAGCATTTTATCGGATCGAGGAAAAAGCTGTCGTTTATATCTCCTAAGATCTTTCACATGGAAATATTCGGGATCTATCGATCTCGGTATTATCGCGTGTCTTATCGCTGCATAGCGCGGCTATCCTCGTAGTCATTTTCGCGATCTATTTCCATTGAAATACCTGGCCCTAAGTATTCCCGTGTGTCGCACACACTTTGTTCGTTTCGTCCGGTCGACACAATCCGCTCTCGTTTTTCATACGTACACGTTTGCCTATCCAAAGGTTTGCCCGCACTTCGAGGCTCGATCCGGAAAATAAACGTGAGACGGAACGTGCAACGATAAATGTGAACTTTGGGAGCGAATTTATGCGCCCGCTTATACGGTCCAAAAGCGACATACATTCCGCTCGTCGTAAAGTGAGCAGCCTGAGACACGTAAGGCACTATGATCTGGATACGATCGGTGCAAGAAATAGGCAATGCGGGGCAAAATGGACCCCTACGGAAATAAAACCCACGTTCCACACCCACTGCGCCCATTACGAGCTTTATTACGAGAGGTGCGTGATGCATTCTGTTCTATACTATAAACGTTAGTACGTATTGTACTGAACTATCCTGACAAACGTTGCGGAAATTATAGAGAATAGTATGAGCATTGAACATTTTTATTTAAATTAATTGAATAAAATCGAATTGAAATATTCAACGATGAATGACATTGATCGATATGAATGATGAATGGAATTCGTTTTTTTTTAAACTTCATATTTGTCGTTTTTTTTTATTGATATTTAAGATACATTTTCATAATTCGATTTTCTTTGTATCGAAGTGAAATTTCGGCGGTTTTTCTCCGCTTCCATCAAAATGCAAATTTAACAAAAAATGAGATTACATCAATCGAAGGAAAATCATGATACAGAGTCGAAAGTCTAGTAACGTTATTGCGTTCTTTATAACGACATTTACTACATGCAGAGCTCGATATTTTGACAAATATTACGATTTCCAAAGGGGTCCATTTTGCCCCATATTTGTTCTTTTTCAACGATCCGGATACTTGTAAAAAAACTTTTCGACATTTGAGACAAGAAAAATGGCAGAAGAACGTGAGGAAATGACTCTCCGGAGAGAACGAGAGCGTTTCAACTTTCCGCGCAATTGCAACGTTTACGATACCGTCCATCTACCAAGTGTCTCGCCTCGATGTAACGGCTTAGACGTGCGAACATGGTGAAAAATGTGGCTCATACGTAAATGTCTATCCCATTTATGTAAGAAATAGAAGAAAAAAAAAATGCAAACTTCAACATCATGTTTTCAAACTTGCCATTATTAACCCTTCGTGGTAACATTTCCAAATTCAATCGCGGTGGTCATACTTGGTGGTCTAATCAATGACACGCGATTACGAGCTATTCACTGTTACATATTTGTACATGATTATACACACCTCCACGTGCACGCATACACCCATACACGTACGTGTATTGAAAAGATGCTTGGTCCTCTTAGCCTGTTGTCCCCATATCGAATGATATGCAAACCCCAAGTCTTCAAAATCATCTTCAGATAAATGTAAGTAAATTTAAAGAAAGATTATTTCGAAGCGAGATCTTAAAGCAGCCAGATCTGCTGTTAACTAACATTGCATAGAAATAATGGATTTAAAATATCCTTTCGTCCAAAAGTCGTGGATCAAACGGAGTGGGGAGGTAGCTAGGATCATTTCCAACCAAAAGTCATATACAGATTGGTCCGTTCCCCAACGATTCAAAAGCTATGATTTTTTTCCAATATTCTTGAAAAAATAAGTTTCCGGCTGTACAAAAAAAAATTAATGAAAAAAGCAACTACTTACCATTTACGGGTTATTTTGTTTTACGATGTAGCCTGATGATGTGGCTTTCGCATGAGAATATAGACTTCATAATTGTCATCATAAGTTTTTATAAAAAAATTAATTTGTAATGACTTTTTGGATCATAATTTTTTCTCTACGTTTTCAACATTGATTCAGAAAGAAAAATGTTCTACCGAAACCTGCCCCTGTAGTAGAAAAATTGGTCTAACTTATGAGGATTGTCAAAAGGTACAACTCATAGCCTTGACCCTCGAAAGTTTTTTTTACTATCGATTTTTATTCGCTGCAAGGTAGTGTTTTGCTAGAAAGTCGAATTCGGCGCGAAGAAAATTCGAGCTATTAACCCTTCGTGGTCACACATGTAAATTCAATCGCGGTGGTCACACTTGGGTCGATTCTACCCAGTCAGTTTTCAAAAAAGTATTATGATCAAACTATCCGTCCGAAGTGGTTCAAAAAATTACGGAACATGCTTTCAACTTTTGAGATGATGTACGAAAAATTTATTTAAAAGAAATAAAATGGCGACATGTTAAAAAAAAATCATAAATAGGTGAAAACGCAAAAAAGACACTTTTTCGCTCAAAAAATCATAGTTCCGTGAATTTTCAACATTTTTATCGAAAATTTGGACGTGATACTCCTTAGATATGCTACTTTTGGGAAAAAATAGTAGTATAGTGCGCGTTCCAAAAAAGGTATTTATTCCGACGTGTGAAGAGGGTAACTTTTTTGGTATGAGGATACTTCAAACTCCAGGTAAGCTGGTGAATAACAGTCCCATTCGAAGCCGGGAACTATTATATATTTACGTCAAAAATTGATCTACGGGTCGATTCTACCCAGGATCATCACGAACGGTTAAAACGAAAATATATGGATAAAATTAAATTCACATAATCACAAGCGTATTCGTAGAAAAGTTGGATCGAAAAAAAAACATCAATGAACAAGTGAAAAAAGTATTGTCATTCAGCAATAACATAACTGGCCGAAGGGAGTGAAAACATGGCTCAAAGCACCCGATTTATTAGTGGTATGACTTAATTTTTACAGATTTTTCAGCAAATTTATTTAATATAAAAAAATAGAAAACAACGAACTTAATCTTGGAAATATTGTCCATCGTTTTCTATGACATTGCGCCATCTCTCAGGTAACATACGAATGCCGTCGCGAAAGAAACTTGCAGGCTTCGAGGCGATAAAGTCATCGACGAATTTACGCACATCGTCCAGCGTTTTGAACTGTTTATCCACCAAGGCGTGCTGCATTGACCGGAACAAATGGTAGTCGGATGGGGCCAAGTCTGGTGAATATGCCTCGTGCGGGAGAATTTCCCATCCCAAGTTCAAGAGGGTCTTCTGAGTCGCGCGAGCAACGTGAGGTCGAGCGTTGCCATGCAGCACTATGACTTGCCTGCTTCCTTGCCCAGTAAATAGCCTTTTCTGATCAAGTTCTTCGCTCAGTTTGTTCATTTGTCGGCTGTAGCGTTCGGCAGTCACCGTCTGACCAGTTTCCAGGAGTTCGTCATAAAGCACACCCTTCATATCCTGTCCAGGGCGAGGCTGGTCACTAAGATCGAAATCACCACTTCTAAAACGTTTGTACCAATAATTACACGTTTCATAAGACACAACGTCGGCACCAAGAACACTACAAATTGATTCTCGTGCTTTAGAAGCATTTTTTCCTTGTTGGAATTCGTATAAAATGCAGTGCCTAATTTACTGTTTATCAGTTGCCATCGTAAACTCTGCTATTCCGAGAGGTTATGCAACTCACGTAGACTTGTCGTTTGGTGTTCTGAAACCTTGCGTCCGATCCTTTCAAAGCCACAAAAGACCGCGAAAATATTTCTGTTTTGAATATAATTTTAAGCTCGAAGAAAAAATCTGTAAAAATTAAGTCATACACCAAATATTAACACTGAAATATTTGCCAAATTCTAAAGCGTATTTTTTTTTTCAATTCTCCGAACGACACAATTGGACCAAAAGTTTTCAATTTCACAAGCCCGTATTGTACCGGCAAAGTACTAATTCAGGGTTTGTCTCAAGAGTGGCAATAATATCTGGCCCAAAACTGGGCATTTGTTCTGAGCCAATACCCGTATAAAATGTCGAGCCGATTCACGGCACCATGACTTGGACAGGTGTTAACAAACCGAAGTTGTTTCAATACTGATTTTGACTTGGGCAAAGCTTGGCCCTTGGTAGCATGCCAGTATTGGCAGCTCTGGCATCAGTACTGAGCCAAGACTAAGGCAAGTTTCTGATCTATACATGGGCATGTACCGACAAAGTACTGATTCAGGGTTTGTCTCAAGACTGGCAATAATATCTGGCCCAAAACTGGGCACTTGTTCTGAGTCAATACCCGTAAACAATGTCGAGCCGATTCATGGCACCATGACTTGGACAGGTGTTAACAAACCGAAGTTGTCTCAATACTGATTTTGACTTGGGCAAGGCTTGGTCCTTGGTATCCTGCCAGTATTGGCAGCTCTGGCATCACTACAGTGCCAGTACTAAGCTCGTTTGCAGTTCGTACATGGGATGTGATGGTGCGAGTGATCCTCAACGATACGCGACGATAATATCTCTATCTATAAACAGCGAAAGGATATAGATGCTAATTAGTATTTTTCATCTTGGCCAGTGTTCCAGTAGTACGATCGTCATAATTGCCGGTATATGGTGGATCAAGAAGTTCGTCTTCTTCACGGGTATCTAGCGCGCGTCTTCATTACATAGGATATTATCCCGATCTATACAAAAACTTGAGAATCCGCGTATACGGCGTTCTAGATGCGGCAAGAAATTCCCCATGAAAGGATACGCATGGGCTGTTCCACGAAAACTTCCGAGTGTACTTTAATAATGAGATTGCGAACAAAAAAATATCGTCAATTTGTGAGAAAAAGTATCGCCTGTATGTTCGTCTACAAGGATCTACTATATTCGGCGAGGAATGTATTGGACAATTCTGTCTTACAAATGCTTTCAATCATTGGATACGCGCCCAGACCTTTTGTCCCTTTGTCTGTCTGGTGCGCAAGAAAGACTGGCTTGGGCTACGTGTGCTAAAATCATTTACATAACAATAATAAGCATTAGATGTGCACACGAGACGGAAGAGGCCATCTCTCGTATGGAAATTCTAAATAGCGCCGGCATGGAAAGCATCGATAAAAATTTGCATTTCAAATTGTCTCGAGTGAATGTACAAATAAATGCATAGCTGGAATCGAAAAGATCGTCAATGCGCGGGAAAAAGAACGAGATGATGGCCCGAAAAGGATCTTGAGTTTGTACAGTGGATCGTCAACTGGCGAGCAAACATGGTCACGAACTTCGCATCGTTGGTACGCAATGAAAATTCTTTCAAGTTTTTTTTTTAATACCTTTGCTTTGCTTGTTATACAAACATTGCGTTTGGCAATTTAGGTTGCAGATCTTTGATGAAGATCCTGAGCAACGTTTGAGTGAATTTTCGACGCAAGAACCAAAATGACGTGGAAGTTTGCAGAAGGTTGGACAACAAAAATGTTTTTTTTTTTTTTATGTTCAAAGCTTCCTTTTGCGGTTTTGAGCTACGAAAATCAGGCAAACGTTTTTTTAGGATTCTTACTCAGCGATCCACAGCCTAAATCTGCCAAATATGACATTGTACAATAACGAAAATAAGAAATTGAAAAAAAATTTCGTTGCATTCTAACTTGCTGCTATTTTATTCAGTGAAGGAAATTCAGCCCTACTCATGGTTATGAATGAACTACAAATCGTAGTTGGCAGGCAGAGCTACGGATATGCCGAGCAAATGGATCAGATGCGCGTGGCTCGGCAAAATAGAAAAAGTTTATTAGAGACAAAAGAAGCGTGAAAAGCTCGTAAAGAGGAAATGCAAGCTCCAAATGAGTTGCACGAGGAAGAGGAAGGACTGCCGTATGGTGCTGGAATCGCTGATCAATCGTTAAGAAACTTTATCATTTGATTAAACACATTTGACTTTGAGTTTTTCGTTTGTGAAACTTTAAACGTGTTTTTCTCGAAACGACATTTTTTCAATTTACGGCAATCATAACTCAAGAACTAATTGATGCATCATCTTCAAATTTGGAACACTTTTACATAATATAATTTATTAAAACATAAACCTAAAGTTGGAAAGATTGGTTTAAAACATATTTATTATTGCAAAATGGCGGGAAAAAAATGCTAAAAATCGATCATTTTTTTTCAAACACCTTTCAACATTCAATTCTTGATTTTTTTTTTTCAAAATTTAGATTCATTTTCTTAAAAAAACATCTCAAGAATGTATAAAAATTTGTTTGACTATTTCATATGCGAATTGCGAGGTGCACAATTCCCGCAAATAGACAACGACGATGAGGACACGCCAAGAGACACAGCGGATTACACCTTAATGCATGAAATAACTTGAAAAAATTACCAGAGATGTATGAAAATATGAATAAATTATTGTCAGAGTTGCGGAAATTTCCGTTTTTTTTTTCACAATAAAAAAAAATCCAGAAAATCATCTAATTTTCGGTCTCCTAAAGTGGTTGCTCGCCTTAAAACAAATGTGTGTTTCGTTGCATTCTACCGATGCAAACTTCAACGTCGTGGGCAAATAGAAGACACGACTGAACGCGTTGACCTTTCAATTGGAAAGAGAACTCCCATGTCTATGTCAACTTACGAAGAGGAAGAACCAGAAAATATTTGAACAGTCACAATAGTGGTCAGGACATCTGATAATTCCGAGCGTTTCACTATCTAGCTTTTACTCGTGTACGAAAGCCGATGCGTCACTGAGCGATATAAGATGTTTTTTTTATACATGGATGCTATCGAAACGGTCGGTGTTCCACGTAGTTCTTCCTGTATATCTTCGATCCATATATATATATATATATATATATATATATATACCGTACAGCGTATGTTTACATTCATATGAATATACATCACACACGCATAACGCGTGCGGACAAAATTTATCAGCTGTTCAAATGATTTCGTTCAATATGGCGTACGTTTATTTCGGCGGGAAAATACGAATAAAGAGGGCCGAATTGTAATTATAACAGTTTATCGGTTGGCGCATGCAATTTTCCGTACGACGATCGAGCCAATTTAATATCGAACGCTCTTGTTTCCCCCTTAGCCTCGCGCCTCCGCGCCCGATTGAATTAATAAGAGCCGGTTGTGTGGCTGTTGCTGCGGAACGACCAACCGAGTCGTAACTCCGTGTTCCGAATTGTACAAAGCTACGGGAGCATTCAGTGTCGCGCGGTCATCGGCCACCAGCTGTTTTCAGAGCGAGAAAAAAATCGTTTCGTATTTCCGGCATTTTGCGAGCCGAATTTTATTTCCACACGGATTAAGCCGGGCAACCGCTTTAGATGCTTCAATTTTTTTTTTAATTTCATAAATCGTTAGCAAAATATCTTAATACACCCTGACAATTTCAAAACGATATTCGGATTCCTTCTAACGGTATGTATATAAATGATACTCTCCGCTCGACTTTCAAGCGCACTCAGGTATCCACGAGCGCTCAGTTAGGTAGTTTGTTTGGGTTTGTTTGGGTTTTCATAACCCAAACAAACCTAAACTTGGCAATTAGCTCCAAAACATCTCCGTTCCGGGTAACAAATAATCGAGGTAGCGGCATTTCTTGCTGCTATTTTATTCAATGAAGGAATTTCAGCCCTACTCATGGTTATGAATGAACTACAAATCGAAGTTGGCAGGCAGAGCTACAGATATGCCGAGCAAGTGGATCAGATGCGCGTGGCTCGGCAAAATAGAAAAAGTTTATTCGAGACCAAAGAAGCTCGAAAAGCTCGTGAAGAGGAAATGCAAGCTTCAAATGAGTTGCACGAGGAAGACCCGAGCAGAAATCTAATCAGGCTGCCTGAGGATCCATCAGGGCCGGATCAGGGATCAATAAGGCGCCCTGATCAGGTACGCCTGATTTGAGCCGGACAGGGGCCTGAGCAGGGATCAATACGGCGCCCTGATCAGGCACGCCTGATTTGTGCCAGACAGGGGCCTGAGCAGGGATCAATAAGGCGCCCTGATTTGCGCCGGATCGAAGCCTTATCAGGTATCAATAAGGCGCCCTGATCAGGCACGCATGATTTGCGCCGGAAAGATTGGGACGGTCATCGCCAAAACCGGAACAAAAACTAAACGATCAAGTCAAGTAAAATAAAAACTTAAACTTAAAAAAAATGTTTTCATATGTTTCATATTTTTAATAACGTTAGTAAACTTGATAACGTGTAATTGCGATAATAATTTAATAAATGTTGATCTATTTTTAAACAAAAAATTAATCAAATGATTGAGCCAGATGACACGCATGTCTCAGGCTGGATGAGGCACCTGATCCGGCCCAGATAAGTTGGTTGATCCGAGCCAGATATAGTGCCTAATCCGAGCCTGGTAAGGTGCCTGATCCGGGCCTGATAAAGCGCCTGATCAGAGCCTGATAAGGTGCCTGATCCGGACCTGAATTTGCAAAAGCGTTACATCCCTGATCAGGGCCGGACTAAATTTGCCTGATCCGGCCCGGATTTGCTATTGTGGCAGCTTGATCCGGTCCGGATTTCACCCTGAACAAATTTCTGCTCGGGGAGGAAGGACTGCTGCGTGGTGCTGGAATTATTGATTAATCGGTAAGACAATTTATCATTTGATTAAACACATTTGACTTTGAGTTTTACGTTTGTTAAACTTTAAATTTTCGTTGCATTCTAACGATGCATGAAAATTCACTCAAACATATCTCAGCATCTTTATTAGAGACTTGCAGTCTAAATCGCCAAAAAAGTATTTTGGATAATAAGTAAAACAAAGACATTAAAAGATTCGAAAGATTTTTTTATTGCGTTCCAACGATGCGAACTTCAAAACCGTAAACAATTATTCGTCGCGTCCAAACAGTGCAAACTCCGGCATTGTAAATAATTTTACAGGAAAAACACGTACGATACAGAATGTCCCGTAAATTGATCAGAATATTTCGAAATTTCCGGAAAAAAATTCAACAATTTATCAAATATTCTTACGGCAGAAAATTAACCAAAGAATTTCTACAATTCAATGGATAACATTTGGAGTGTACACCTTTCATTCATCCTTGCAGTACATTAATCCTACGGTATTGATATTACTCACGAGCCGAATATCGTTACATGGCACCTTTAATTTTTTTCAATTCTTCATTTCACCACACGACAGACTGAAACATATAGGGGAGAAATTTTGAGACTTCACTGTGGGCAGCGAACATACATTCTTAATAGGCGTTAATGAATTGAATGTCAGCCCACTTGGTAATCCCTAGTTGCAAGTGAGTTTATAGGGCTAACGCGATATCATATGAATCACTCGAATATTATATGAATCTTGCAATGGACTAGAACCCATTTGTTTTTTTTTTAAATATAAATACACAATATTCATAAATTACCGAATACGACGTATGACTATACTTCGACACACGGAGAGAATTAAAAAGTAATTTTTGTCGTGAATTTCACGGTAAAAATTACCGTGATATATTTCAATGTGGTGACAAGTGAGAAAAGCACAATAATTCGTATGTGACAAATTTTTTTTAACTCACGTTACAAAAAATTTCAAATACGTAGCTAAAATGTTACTATACAAGAAGGGTAGCGCGCACGATAATTTTTACCGAGAGCACAATACATTTTCCTATAACACTCATTAAATTTTATAATAAATCTTAAAATAACTGTTATAAAGACGATACTTTTTTATAGACATTTTTGAAAGGCATAAAATAATAAAATGCACAGTAAAATTTCGCTGATATTATATATTTTTTAAATTTAAGTTTTGCGTATTTTGCTACACATCAAAATTTACTAGAAAATCTGGTAAAATTTTCTATCTGAAGAAGAAATTTTATTTTATTTTCGTGAAAATCTGTGTTTTACTCAGTAATAATAAGCGAAGTTTCAGGGTTGTCATCTGGTTACCGTTACTGCACGGTAATTTTTAACATTTAATTCTCTCCGTGCACTAGATCAATTTTTTACCCACACCAAAACGTACGCTCTTCTGTTCGTTTCACAAGCTCGAATGAACGGCTACATATGAATATATACACACAAGTGTTTGGGCTTATATCAACGCTCTCGCAAATATTGTTATCTGTAGACACGACACGCGATCTAGAAAAAAAAAAACGCTCCTCTATAATTCCACCATTGGCATGCAAAAAATACTGAGTCCTAAGCGAGTTTGTTTATTAAATACCATTCAATCGATTCTAGGTTTGATTGGGCTATCATACATGCTGTATACATGAACTTGCGAACAAATTTATATAAATATACAGCGTGCATATGCATATACAGTGGGTAAAAAAAGTATTTGTACATCGCATGTTTTTCAAATGGTCCTACCCAAACCCAAACAGAAATTTTCGAACACTTTATTTTTCTTCGAAAAAAAAGAATGCTAAAGTATTTTTTTTTTTTCGCAAGATAATTTGAAAAAGACGCGGTATATAAAGGATTTTTTTTATCCACTGTACATAAAACAGTTTTAAAGTTTACATCGTTGGAATGCAAGAAAAACTAATGTTTTCAAATTGGTCAGTTACTTTTTTGGCCAATGTAGCTTGTGTAGGTCATTCAAACGTTATTACTTTTTTTTTTACTAGATTTACGACCTCCATTTGCAAAAAAAAACAGCTGGATAATAATAAAAGCAAAGAAATGAAAAAAGGAACGAAATAATCGTCGCATTCCAACGATGCAAGCTTTAACGTCATTACATAAATATTAGATGAAGTAAAAAGTTCTGAGCGTTTTTTCGCTTTATTTCGACGATGAAATTAACATAGTTAGGATTATCCGATTTAGATCAAATGTGCGCCGTTTTGTTCGATAACTTTTGTCCATTTTGAAGACAATTTCATAATTCCGCGATTGAAGAAGTCCTCGTGCCTATTGGTAAAAAACTTGACCAGCTTATTTTCACAAGCCTCTCTTGAGGCCAGTTTTGTACCATGAAGAAAATTTTGCAAATGCTTAAAAAGGTGATAATCGCTTGGTGCCAGGTCTGGACTATACGGCGGGTGGGATATAACCTTCCATCCAAGCTCTCGAAGCTTCTGGCGCGTCGTTAAAGATGTGTGCCGCCTGGCGTTGTCTTGATTGAACACAACACCCTTCCTATTGGCCAATTCTGGCCGCTTCTGGTCGATCGCCTGCTTCAATCTAGTCAGTTGTTGACAGTAGAGGTCCGAATTGAGTGTTTGGCCCGATGGGAGCAGGTCATAGTGGATGATTCCCTTCCAATCCCACCAAACACACAGCAAAACCTTATTGGCCATTGATCCGGGCTTGGCGATCGTTTGGGCCGGCTCACCGCGATTGGACCACGATCTTTTTCGGCTGTTGTTCTCGTATTTGACCCATTTTTCATCGCCAGTCACCATCCGCTTAAAAAATGGGTCGATTTCGTTACGTTTCAGCAAAGAATCGCAGGCATCAATTCGGTCCAAAAGGTTCTTTTGCGTCAATTTGGGTGGCATCCATACATCGAGCTTCTTCTTGAGACCAGCCTTATGCAAATGGTTCCAAACGGTTTTCTGGGTAATCTTCAGTTTCTGGGCAATGGAATAAGTGCTCACATGCCGGCCCGACTCGACGATTTCCATGATTTTATCGACATTTTCGATGATTGGCCTATCAGAGCGTGCCTCATCTTCGACGTCCATATTACCTGAACGGAATCGTTGGAACCACCGCTTTGCTGTTACATTCGATACTGTATTGGGTCCATAAACAGCACAAATTTTTTTGGCTGCCTGCTCCGCCTTTTCACCTCGGTCGTAGTGGTACTGAAGAATGTATCGAATTTTCTCTTTTTTTTACCTCCATTTTGGAACGCTGTAACACACAACTCGCGTCACCAAACGCAAAACTGCCAAAGAACTTTTTTTGAAGCGTAATGTCACCTTTAAATCGCCGTATAGTATGACCAGATGCGATGTAAACATCGTGAGATATGGCTCACTAAAGACATCTAGCGGAAAACGCTCAGAACTTTTTACTTCACCCAATATAAATAATGAGATGATTTGCCATCCGAAAATAGTACCGCGGAAAATGATTACTTTGGGTTTGAATAAAAATCGATGTATTTCGATATTTTTCTACAGCAATTCGATGAAACGTATCGACATTTGGAATTGTTGGGAGCATTGAGAAAATGTTGAATGAGGTTGAAGTTTCCATCGTTGTAATGCAACGAAAAAGTTTGTTCAATTTCTGATTTTCATTATTATCAAAAATCATATATTGCCGACTTAAGTTGTAAATTGCCTCAATAAGAAACTAAAAAATGTTTGCGTGATTTTCGTAACTCAAGTATGACGTTGAAGTTTGCATCGTTAGAGTGCAACGAAATTATTTTTTTTTCCACTTCCTACATTTCCTTTAGTAGATCTGAGCTACGAAAATCACGAAAACGTTTTTTAGAATCCTCATTTAGCGATCTAAAGCCAAAATCTGTAAGACGATTTTGGAAAATAAAAATAAGAAATGAAAAATAATTTTCCTTGCATTCCAACGATGCAATCTTTAACCCCATGCTCAAACTAACGTATGCTTTATCCACGGATAAGCATATTTTTAGCGTAACGTTAGGAGATGCCCCCCACCCGCCCTCCTCGCCTTGCCTGCCGTGAACAATGAATCATATCAAATTTTCGGATGACTGTAAAAAATGAAGTTTCGCAAAATTTCAGTCGCCTGTCGACGATGCCTCCGAGAATGTTCGTACGTAAACGCAAAATCCGCACCGAAACTATAGCTTGAGATCCGGGATAGAGAGGTGCAACGATATGCACGTTGCACGAGCTGCAACGTGCATATCGATTCCTCGTCACTTTCCGCACGACTCTCCGCAGCAATCCGAAGTCGAGATAAGCGACATCCTCGTGGCCGAGGCCTCGTCAATAAACGAGGAACAATTAGAAAGCAATTTGCCTTTTTATATTTTTTTTTCTCCTTGAACCCGTCATTCCGAACTATCGTTCATAAGAGTTGAACGTCCCGGGGGGGGGGGGGGGGGGGGATAAAGCGTATATTTTGTATTCGGAGACCGAGAATGTCGATCGTAAAATCCAGAGGTAATCATTTGTGAGATAAACCTACCGAAAGATTTCATGGTTAGGGGTGGCTCATCTTAGCCTGGCGAGTCGACCCCCCCCCCCCCCCCCCCGAGCCAACGCTGTGACTAACCGCCGCGGTCCCTTCCCACAAAAATTTTCGAGCGTGGTCCGCCAGCGGAAACCGGCTATGATTTACAGCAGGTAGTCGCAGCGCCAACGAACTCTCCCATGAAATGTACACGTAACCTGCTAACGCTACCCGCTCTGCCAAGACACTAATCCCGGCGTATCGGAAAATTCGAAGAAAAAAAATACAGTTGTTCTTCACAGTGAGGGAAAAAAGTACAGGTTAATAACCTGTTTTGTTATGATCGATTGTTGATCATGTAGGAAGACAGGCGTTTGCATCGAAGAACGTTAAAAAAAAGGGGAATACAAATGGAAGAAGAAAAGCACGATAGTAGCGTTGCCACAGTATTACGAACACAGCGAAGTGTGGAATCGACCGTTTCAACGAGAACGTCGTGCGAGTCCTTCGTGTAGGATCGCTTCGTGCAAAGTGAGTATACAATAGTTCATAGCAGAAGTAAGCCTAACGTGTAAACGTTGGATTGCCTCTGATTTCTAGGATGCAAGAAAAATACATAGAACGGAAAGAACTGAAAAAGTTGAATAAATCCGAGCAATCGACAACGTTCCGCATCGTACGTGATAACATTTCTTTCTCGCACCAATACACCATTGTGTTTCACGTTAGAAATGTATTCTCTTGACGTTGGATAGCAGGCTCTGGCTTTTATCGTGAACTCGTGATACTCGTGTATTACTCACATTATGTTCATCTCCCGTGTACTCTCCGCAATCCAGGCCTTTATTCTCTTAACTTCACCGATTTACGTGTCAACACCGAAGCTACACGCGTACGTAATAAATAACAACAAACGGAGAAAACAAAACAAAAAGGAAAACCACGTCAAAGGACGAAACGAAACTACACGGAAACGAGACACGCGCGCGCACAAGTCACAAAACAGACTGAAGTAATCTCTCGTAACGCTGGGCTGGAGGCTCGAGCTACCTGCGCCGGACCGCTGCGGCACGCTGCTTCGTCCCGGTACGTTTGCGCCGTCCCGCGGCCGAACGATCAACTAACGCTGTAAGCGAGCCAATATGGCGCCACGCGCTCCCGCCAATAATTCGAATCTTTCTACGTACGTCCTTGCCGATGCAAATATCATTTGACGCATGAATTTAAGAAATTCCGACATTGAAATCGAAATGTTTGTAGACGATTGAAATTTATATCACCGAGAGACTAATTTGGAATACATTGGGAACTATTAATATGATCTCCCTGCTTGGAAATATTTTACAACAATATTATGAGTTGGAAATTTCCCAATTTAGTTTTGTATATTAATTTTTGTTACACGATTTTTGTATATTGTTAAAAAAATTGTTCACTTTTTTGTGATACAGAAATATAATATATATGGAGCATTCCCAGCCAAATCGACCACTTTCCGGCCCGACCCCTTTCGATTTGGTCGAATATTTAATATGTTATTGTTTTCATCTTAAAACGCTTGTGTGATTTTTTTCAAATTTTTTTACATAATCACAAATACGTAGTGAATTTTTGAAAAAAATCGCCCGTTTTTTTTTTTCAAATGCTCTTAACTTTTTGAAAAATGGATCGATTGAGATCTTCTTTTTTTTAATTCTTCGTTTTGAAATATTCTTTATGAAAAAAAATATTTGAAAAATATTCAAACCCATCTTCGACATGGATTTTTTTTAGTTTTTCGGAACAAAAAACGTGATTTTTTCGAAGAACGACACTTTTGATTTTTTATTCTTTTTTGTAAAAAAAACTATGATAAATTTAGCATTTTTTGCCGCGAGACCTATCGTGGTAAGATTTTTCTTTCTATTTTCTTTCTAAATAAAAAAATTTTACTTCTTAATTTTTTTCCCCATATAGTTGTTTCCTATGGTGCAATAATGTCCATCAATAAGTTCTATAGTTTTCCAAAAAAAATGCAGTGTACTATTTCATTTCGTTGTGCCGCTAAAATATTAAACAACAAGCATCTGTCAATGTTAAAAAGACGTTCCAGTTGAATCGTTTTTTTTTAATATGCTGTGAACGGTCTCCGTGATCGATTTTCGAAAACCAAAACAATTTCAGGAATTCAGCAGTTGCACTGTGTGATACCTGACACAAACGATGGTCTTATTATTAAAAATTTCTCTATTTCAAGAGATCACAAATTATGTAAATTATTCAAACGTCACAAAGATGAATAAATTCATCATTAATTACCATTAAACAATTAATTGAATAGCTATTTACTTCATTCCCCATTAAATAATCCTTTAAAAATAATTTAACATAATTGGAAAACTTTTTAAGTGAATTAATATTATATACAAAATACTGAGTATGATAGAATTAACCATTAAAAATGATTTCATCATAGAAAACAGTTATGTTTGGAAAAAATTAAAAATAAACAATTTTTAATTTAGAAAAAAAATAGAAAGAAAAATCTTACCTCAATGGATCTGGCGGCATAAATTGCTACATTTATCATAATTTTTTACAAAAAAAAAAAAGAAAAAATCACAAGTGGCGTTTTTGAAAAAATCACGTTTTTTCCGAAAAAATCAATAGTCATGTCGAAGATGAATTTGAATATTTTTCAAATACTTTTTTCATAAAGAACATTCCAAAATGAAGAATTAAAAAAGATCTTAATCGGTCCATTTTTCAGAAAGTTATGAGCATTTGGACGATTTTTTTCAAAAATTGAAAAAAGGACGATGTTTTTCAAAAATTCACTACGTATTTGTGATTATGTAAAAAAATTTGAAAAAAATCACACAAGCGTTTTGAGTTGAATACAATAACATATTAAAGTTTTAGCCAAATCGAAAGGGGTCAGGGCCGGAAAGTGGTCGATTTGGCGTGGAATGCCCCATATATATATATATAAAAAAAATACAAAAAATTGTAAGAAACTAAAATTTTGTTAAACTTCTTTGTAAAGGATGTCTCAAAATGACCTGGCATTTTAATTTATTAATAAAACGTATTGTTTATTTGAGAAGTACGAATATTTTTATTTTAATATAAAGTACAAACATGGAGGTTATGTGTGGAACATAATATCTGATAAATGGCCGCATCGTCCCTGTTTGCAAACGTTCACTCTTTTGACGAAATTGAGTAAGGTCGTAGATACTAAAGTTAAGAAAAATCATTTAAGTAATTTTCTTAACCTTAAGTCTGCGAAATAAAATGTGAACAATTAAAGAAAAATGATGTTTCGTTGCATTTGAACGATGCAAACTTCAATGTTATTTGGTGACTAATGGATCAAATATAATTCTTTTTATCGACATTGCAACTAAAAATACGTGGTGTTTCGTCGGTTCGTCGATTCAGATGGCCGATACAGAATCATATAACTTTCACTGTCGAGATTCATTGTTGCAAACGCTATTGCAGCTTTATATGTATTTATACATAAGTGCTTGCTTGTGTACAGTATATATGTACAGTCTGTTTTGCAAGAGCGTGTACGACTAGATTTTTTCATGAAACTGGTTGGAGGGGAGATTCGAACGCGAGCAAGTAGCAGGACACGTTCACCAAGATGCTTCGCATAGAAAGCGTTGGTTGTCGTCAAATCGTGGTCACAGACGAACCGCTATTGTCTTGGGCGAAAGAAAGTTTGCACCGCGATTGGGACAATGTCATTTTTTCGGACGAAGCTTCTTTTTGGGCACGTTCTTTCATCAATCCTACCTGGTCTACCCAAACGAATAGACTTATTCGTTTGGGTATACGAATAGCAATTACAGAATCGACTCATATAAAGGTCTTTGTCACCACACGGAGAGAATTAAAAAGTAATTTTTGTCATGAATTTCACAGTAAAAATTACCGTGATATATTTCAATGTGGTGACAAGTGAGAAAAGCATAATAATTCGTATGCGACAAGTTTTTTTTAACTCACGTTACAGAAAATTTCAAATACGTAGCTGAAATTTTACTATACAAGAAGGGTACCGCGCACGATAATTTTTACCGAGAGCACAATACATTTTCCTATAACACTCATTAAATTTTATAATAAATCTTAAAATAACTGTTATAAAGACGATACTTTTTTATAGACATTTTTGAAAGGCATAAAATAATAAAATGCACAGTAAAATTTCGCTGATATTATATATTTTTTAAATTTAAGTTTTGCGTATTTTCTTACACATGAAAATTTACTAGAAAATCTGGTAAAATTTTCTATCTGAAGAAGAAATTTTATTTTATTTTTGTGAAAATCTGTGTTTTACTCAGTAATAATGAGCGAAGTTTCAGGGTTGTCATCTGGTTACCGTTACTGCACGGTAATTTTTAACATTTAATTCTCTCCGTGCAGATTATGCGATCTAATTAGTTGATAGTGTGTCTCGGAGATGTCAGGCGATTATTAATAGAGGAGGCGACTGGACCACTTGTTAATAATAAAATGTCTAATATCATGTATTGTGTGTGTATTTTTTTTTTCAATGGCTTCTCCCAAATAGTTTTTGAGTTTCGCCGTACACGCTCTTGTCAAACAGACTGTAATATATATTATATATATATATAATATCAATATATGAATGTTTACAAAAGTATGCATAGGAATACAATTTCTATTTATATTGATATGTTCATATGCGGGCTCATACATATATTTTTCTTGACACAAAGACAAATTTTATTGTAGTAAAATTGTTGTCAATCTTTTATTGCACATTTTCCCACACATTTGAAATACAAGTGCTCGTTATTTGAGAGTATGCCAAACTGTAACGAGTTTTCGTGGATTTTGAAATATCGAGAACCAATGTAGCTTCTCTTCCGAGCCTTTTACACCTTTTCCCAAGGCAACCTTACCGATGAAGACGTCTTTGGATTTTCTGTAGGAATTAACGGAATCTTCACTATCGCTCGGATGTTCAGTGTTTCCAGCTTCTTCGATATTTGTCTGTAAGAAGAAATATGGCTAAGCTTTTCACGATTTTCTTATCAAGAATTATATGATTATTCGATGAATTGGTGATTTGTGAGAAAATCGTGATTCACCTTGCTGCAAAGCACTATCAAAAATTGAACTGTGTCCAGCTGATTGTGAAGCAAGTCAAAAGTAAGGGTCTCATTGAACTCTGGCTGCGCTGTGGATCGCAAGAATTTTGTTTTCTTTTTCTTCATCTTCCTTCCAGTTTTTCCATTCAACATAAGTACCCTTACGTATGGATCTTGAAAGAAAATGGAATTCTTTATTCCCGCTTTATCGAGAAACTTGTTAACGCGTCATGTAAGTTGTAATGTATTTATTTCATATGAAAAGGGATGTACAGAAAAATGACAAAGACCAGTGAAAAGCTGGAAGTTTAAAAAACCCATATTATAGTTATTTCCATGATCGATAGTTTTATCATTGCGATCCAAGATATCAAAGAACGTAATTGTACCAATAATCGAATATCGAAATTTCGATATGACCCAATAGCCAAGTAACTTGTTCCTAGGCCATTGGGTCTGGGCTGGTTAATGCACTAATGCACTGCACACTGCATTAACCAGCCTTGAATATCATCGTTTGTAATAAAAAAAATAGTTGTATCAAAGTTGCATATTACATTAATGGATTTACTTATTGCTTTCAATAGACTTTCTTACTAAATATAAAACATTCATATCTTTATAGTCGTATATATTACAAACATGTCTCTATTCCTTTCTTATTTTATTTGTTGAATTGCTTACTTGCAGAAAAATGGTCTAATAAGAATTCTGACACTGACAATCATCGATCGTGATAAAAAAAAAGGTGAAAAAAATTCAGGCTATGAAGGGCGTTTCTTTACCGTCCGACAATTGTCTCTAACTGGAATCATGAGCACACACCAGTAGTCCGACGTATGGTTAGTTATCGGTACAATATAGACTTTTCTGTGCACCCAGATAAACACGCAGTGCTCTGGTGGGGTATGCCGTACCAGTACCGTACCTACGACGTACGTGTGTACGGTACAGTACCGGTACTCCGTACTGCCACCATACTAGTTTGATTATCTGGGTATCAATAGGCAAAAACGCAAATTGTTATCGTACAAGTCATTCTTATCACTTGGAAATAGCTATCGCTTAATTCGAAAATAATAAGTATAGTGAAACTTCGCTTATACGTTTCGCACTTATACGTTTTTATCATGTAACGTCATATTTCTCTGGCCCCGACAAATTCCGCCTATAACGAATGTAATAAAGTTTCATTTCTACGTTTTCCACTTATACGTTTTTTTGCGCTTATACGTTGTTAATTTTCTTCCCCAGCGTCCGTTTCGGGGTCTGTTTTTTCTCAGTTGTACGTAAATTAGTGTTCTGTGACCCAAAAAGAAAACAGACAAGAATTTTTTAAAATTCCCCACCCGTACTTTAATTTTTTCCAGTGTAAAATTCGGGGATCGTACTATGTATGCATGTAAAGGCCATTTTCAATTGCGCGTTATGTTTTTTTTTTTTGTGGCGAACACAGAGTATTAATCATCGACAACTGGCATCAGGAAGTATTCAGATTTAGTCATGGAGAACTACACGATCGAGCAACGCATAGAAATTGTGAAAGTGCAATGTGAAACAATGCAGTTATTGCAGACGAAGTTTCATGGTCGTGTTATCTCGCGCCACGGCAATGTGAATTGGCCATCAAGATCGTGCGATTTGACGCCATTGGACTTCTTTCTTTGGGGTTTTCTAAAAGGAAAAGTGTATGCCAATGATCCACAGACCATTCCGAAGCACAAGAAAGCGATTGGGCGCACCTATTAAAGAAATTAGTCCGCAATTATGCGAAAATATTGTTGAAAATTTCGTTAAAAGAGTGAACGTTTGCAAAGAGGGACGAGGCGGCCATTTATCGGATATTGTGGTACCACACATAACCTCCACGTTTGTACCTTATATTAAAATAAAAATATTCATACTTTTCAAATAAATAATACGTTTTATTAATAAATTAAAATGTCAGGTCATTGTGAGACAGCCTTTACTTAACTGTGATTACTTATCTCTTATTTCTATGAAAATGTCTTTTATTTTCTAGTGTAAAACGTCAAAGCGAGTTACAAACTCGCGTCAAATAAAAATTCTGAACGAAAATGACAAAAAAATTTGAGTTGGCTCATTACTTCGCTACTACCAATCAAATTTTCAATTGGAAAACCAAATATTATAATAGAGTACTGCTATTAAAAAAATATCGCGAATTATGCACCGATCGCCATTTTCAAATGCTAAAGAGTTTCCGATAGTATTTCACTTCTACGTTATTCTCGTTTATACGTCATACTTGCTGTATGAAAAACGTATAACTGAACTTTCACTGTATTAAATATGAAAAAAATAAGTATTAAATCGATACAGCCGTAATAATATTTCGTGACTAGTTTTTTTTTTATAGTAAAATTGATGTTTTCTCCGGCGTAAGGTTTCTGTGCTTTGTTATTTATACAAAAATTAACGCTACGGTTTTCAACCGATTTCTAAACAATTTTATATCGATAGATTATATGTTGCAGATTCTTATTCAACCGTGGTTTTGATTGTTTTATTAAGCAAAGTCTTAGTTGAATGCATTTGATGAAACACGTCTCAAAGGTGTTCTCTATTAAGCCTTATGACACTTGTAAGAAATTCGAATGCAGTTTTTTTTGTCAGCATATTTTTACCAGAAACTTTCCATCCCACATTGAAGAGGTCGTTATCGTAGATTTGTCGAAAACACTTGATTCATTTGCCGCCCTCGATTGTTCAATATTCTCTTAAAATATGATACTCACTAAATTCTTGTATGCTCTTGACAGTCGGTAGGAATTTCACGTCACGTAACTTCATGACATTAATCGTCAGTCTCTGGGCGGTGGGTAAATAACTTATTCCTAATAAAATATTCCCGTACTCCTGCAAACAGGATAACCTTGTGACCAATACTGAAAATCATATTTTTCCTTGTGCTAATGAAAATGAGATCGTTATATTCAAATGATTACCCTGTTGGACGGCTTCATTTTGTAATTGAAGAGATGTATTTCCGGACTGTACAGAACTTTCTTGACTTCTTTGATCGGTACCCGGAGATTCGAGAGCTCCGTGTGATTGGCATATCGATCGTGATCGTATGCCGCTATATCGAGGATCCATTCCTTTCATACCGAAAAAAAGTTTAATGAACGCAACCTGTATAAATTTTACAATATTGCAATTCTATATTGTGCGTCAGTAATTTCACATATTTTGATTATTATTGTGCTAATTTCAGGCTAAAGTTAAGTTGATTTTGCCAACTGTCGGTTAGGTAGATATATTTTATGTTAATCAATCAATGTGAGCGCAAAGTGCAATGTACGAAGAGTCCCTGAAGGGATTACGTGGGTTGGAAAATTTCAAAAAAATCCATTTTTTTAAATTATTTTTTAAATTATTTAAACTATTTTGCATACAACGTTGCCAAAAATTCAAATTTCAATTAAAAAAAAAATCCTTCGTTCAATCACGAGCTATACTTATCTACTAACAGAAAAAAAATTGGTTTTTTAATTTCAGATAAAGCTATCATGTGTTATCCTGACCACCACGGAGACACTTTTTTTTTAAGGGTCTCCGGAAACCAGGTCCCACCGGCTGAATCCCCCAAATTTTTGGATGAAATTTTTTTTTAAATATTGTTGAAATGTTGCTCTTTTATGTGCTTAACATTTCGAAAAAAATAATTAATATATTATATTTAAAAAAAGAAAAAATATGCTTTTTTGGCTTCGAAACCCACGTAACCCCTAAAGCCAAAGCGTTGTTTCCTAATTTGAAGTAAAAACGAATTCGAAAGATTCATCATCAAACGGGACGATATTAGATTGGAATTCAAACGGAACCATTCTAAATTGGAATCAAAAGAGTTGGAATCAAATCAAGAGTTGGAATTTAAAAAAAATTGGAATCAAAATCGTCCTAACGAATGATGAAAAGACTTGCGCATTTCGTAGCCGCAATTTCGAATTAATGTATTTTTGCTTCTACGTGATTTGCTAATTTTACTGAGCCTATAACTTAACGGGGTAAGAGTACGATATCCGAGGCGCCATGATTTGACGGTGAATTCTAGGGTTATCGAGTCGAAATAAACAAAATATGAAGAGTGGTAAAAGTTAATATTTCGCTGATTTTGCGTTAAAATTAGAATTTTTCGTTAGTTATGGAAAGTGACGATTTTTTCGAATTTGAAAATTTCCAGAAACATCAGGCAAGGTAACTTGGAAATATATAGTTTCAACAGTATCTTAGAAGCCAAAAATGTATTTTAAATACCACTACCATGTTTTCCTCGCTTATAGGTGCGACTACACAGAGAGTAAAGTAGTACTTTTAATCACTAGGAATCCGAAAAGGGATTAAAACTATACAGTTCATCCCTCTTCGGACCTGTAAGGCTCCATATTTATGTAAAATATATCGTTTAGTAATTTGGTGTAGTAATTATATGGAACAATTCTAATTGTTATAAATAAACAAAGAATATAAATAAATAAAGCATTATAATCTCGCAAATAAAATGATTATTTTTAATAACCCTGATTTTTGGCTCATCATAGTAACCCCCCTTACTTGTCTTCGAAAACCTTCGATTCCACGAACCACACGGAGAGAATTAAAAAGTAATTTTTGTCGTGAATTTCACGGTAAAAATTACCGTGATATATTTCAATGTGGTGACAAGTGAGAAAAGCATAATAATTCGTATGCGACAGGTTTTTTTGAACTCACGTTAAAGAAAATTTCAAATACGTAGCTAAAATTTTACTATACAAGAAGGGTAGCGCGCACGATAATTTTTACCGAGAGCACAATACATTTTCCTATAACACTCATTAAATATTAGAATAAATCTTAAAATAACTGTTATAAAGACGATACTTTTTTATAGACATTTTTGAAAGGCATAAAATAATAAAATGCACAGTAAAATTTCGCTGATGTTATATATTTTTTAAATTTAAGTTTTGCGTATTTTGTTACACATGAAAATTTACTAGAAAATCTGGTAAAATGTTCTATCTGAAGAAGAAATTTTATTTTATTTTCGTGAAAATCTGTGTTTAACTCAGTAATAATAAGCGAAGTTTCAGGGTTGTCATCTGGTTACCGTTACTGCACGGTAATTTTTAACATTTAATTCTCTCCGTGCAGCATTTGTTTTAAAATTTTCGCGATGTTTTCGAACAGTTTCAATACATGGCATATTTTTTTTTTTTTACGGAATCAAAGTTTATTCTACAAGACAACGTGAAAATTGTTTACGTGAAGTTCTAATTTTGATTATCAATTTAAATGCTCAAACAGTGTACCTTGACTTCGCGTGAAACGACGTCGGCAACGACAAAAGTTTCTCGATAAATCGGACTTGCCGTGTGCCTTATACCTCTCGTTCTGAAACTGTGCAGCTTCATTTTCTTTCTGTTCGTCCACGATTGCTTCACGATATTGACAGCAACGTATGGCTCAAGGGTACAGTTGTAATGCTTCGGGGGAAGATTCGAGACTGCCTGCGTAACAATTTTTTCGTTTCCATGTGTTATCGATCTTTTCCAATATCCAGATTAATGAAGCAACGTGGAAAATGATTAACCTCGATACCAATAACGAATTTTCCAGTTATATTTCCGTCGAGTGGCGGCAGATACTGAAGACTCATCGTCAGCTCCGTGGGAAAGTCTCTCAGTCTGTTTTCTGTTTTCTGCTCCTCGGCTTTGATGAGATTCTGGTGGAAAGAAAGAGCTTTCAATATTAGAAATACGTCCGCTCGTGAAGTTGAATACATTTTTTATAAAATTTGTAGCTCGTTTGCTTCGATCATCATTTGTCAAGGTCAACATGCTAAATAGTTTATTAGCCCGACCTAAAATTAATTAGACTAGCCTCTGATTGAATTTTTCTTGCAATTCTCGTGAATTCGAACCGAACGTAATATTCTTTCCTATAACTTCGTGGGAGGAATTTGACAAAGTATAAAAGTAATTAAATATGCCAGCGTTACTTAAGGATATGCACCACTCTGAAACTATAATTGTTTGTATAATTGTTTTCTCATAATTTGCACCGTAAAGAAAATTCTAAGCTGAATGCGAAGACTGTACCTACAATATTAAGGCCGTCTTCTAGTCTAGAATTTTGAAAAAATCGATTTTTTTTGCATATTTTCAATGTTTAGTATTTCAAGAATATACCTTCCAAAGGAAATTTGGAAATTCCAAATATTAACGGAGTTACAGCTGTAATTAGTGAGGTGGAAACTTAACCGGCGCTGCCGGACCGAATCGAACAATAGACGGTTCCGTCTGCTCGACTACCTGAGGCCCAAAAGACATCAAAAGACTTCGATTTTGAAGAAAAAGGAGTATTTTATGGACCAGGAATCGCCGATTAACGAAATGTAAGTATATGTACCATTATATGACTTAGACTGCCTGAAACTGTACTAGAATCTTTAAACGCGTTTTTCTCGAAACTACTTTTTTCGAGACGGTTGACATGATATCTCAAGTTGTAATGAACCGATTTACTTGAATTTTTTTGTGGACCTTCTCTATATACCCCTCTATCGCCCCTACCAGATTTATCGCGAAATTTTGTTACTAATTATTTTGAAAAAATCAACAATTGTGAAAAAAAAAAAACGGCAAAAAATGACCTTTCTTTTAAACAGCCGCCATTTTGCGATTTTTTTTGCCTGAGGTAGGGGCTATAATGACATCCTTACTAATTAAGAATCTATTTTTTTTTTTCAGATGACCAGGAGGGTTGGAATCATGTCAACCAGGAGAGGCCGTTTTTTTTTCCACCCCCACTTTACCAGCCTGCATCTACCAGAATTAAGGATTTTTTTTTCGCCAATTTTTTTATACAATGTCAAAGGATGAATAAATATGTGGTAAAAAGATAGATACGGAAATATTTTTTGTTTTTTTTTTAATCGCATGTTGAAAAATCCCCAAATTTTGGCCCTCTAGACTAGAAGACGGCCTTAAACAAAAGAGGCTAGAACAACTCGGAGAAGCTCAAGATTATCTCTCGAGGACCAGCAACTTGCTGAGAAAGAACCCCAATATGGAGCAGGAATCACTGACTAACTATACAGCAAGGTATGTCACAAATTTTCAAAGTTTTTTAATGTTGAAGCCGCGTCAAAACTTTAAACGCGTTTTTATCGAAAGCTATTCCGATTGATTTGAAATTTATACCACACATTTGTAACATAATTATCGCAATCCGTACGTAGGATTTTTTTCTAATGTTAACCGTTTTTATTTAATCAATGTTTTTAAGTAGAAATTTTATGTGAAAAACAAACATAAATTTCTGCGTGGTACCAAAAATCCATTTACTTTTTTTCCCCAGAAAATCCTATGTAGCGCCGTGTATTTAACCTAACTCAACAAAATATTTTCTTTCTTTTATGTTTCAGATGAACCGTGAGGTCATTAGGATTCCCGCAGATTGAAGGTTGAAAAAAAACTTGACGCGCGCGGAGGCGTGTATCTCCGCCAATTATCAATATTTTTAGATTTAAAAAATACATTTAAGAAGCTGAAAACATGTACTAAAAGAGTATAAAGATAAAAATAAAAAATATGCATTAGTTTAGCTACAAAATATTCATGAATACCGAGCCTTATTCTAGCCTCTCAGGGTGGTGTAACCCCTTAATTCGTAACAGAACAATAAATTATTCTCCGAATGTTTGAGCAATCAACTTTTTTATCGCCTTTGCATAACAATTTGTTGCCTGCAGGTGATTCGTAATCAATTCCTCAGTGCTAAAAAAAATGATTTCGATGGTTTGCGATCTAAAGTTGGATAGATAGATAGAAGTCCTTGAGATATTTGCGAAATTGGACGACTCACCAGCGTCGATGCCGTGTCCATCGTCTCGAATTGAGCATTGCTGGAGTTGAAAGAATCCCTCTGGGACTCGCTGTGCTCGCAAATGCTACCTGCAATGGATCAAACGAAAGGCTCGATCAAAATCAGTTATAGTAATCCCCATATTTTCTACACTCTTCATTTGGAGTTTTGGAAAGAGTGTTCCATCGTAGAAAAATATATCGAATAGATGAACACTGCCTGATAAAAAATACAGCGTCAGTATTGAAAGAAGAAAAACGGAACTGTCAGATGAATAAATCTTCCACAAAGCGAGTTCTCTGACTAAAACGATTCGAACAATATCATCGTAATTTTTTTGCACATATTTTTTACCATTTTCGTAGAGACTTCCGAGCCGCCAGGATCGATAGCTCACATCGCCCAATTTCATATTGTCGTTCGTTGGGCCATTGAATTGCAATGGCGTTGACTTGTCATCCGTCTTTGCTGCGTAGAAAAAAAATAGAATCAAGATTTTTTACAACTGGGTCCAGTAGCGTTGGTCGTTTTTATAAGTTATAATAAGTGGAGCCGTCCGAGGCAATGGAAGAAATATAATCATCAGATCATGATACATAGGTATGACGTTAACATTCATTGCAGTCCAATCACAGGGAGGTAAAGAGATTATGGCGATTTAATAACACGCGTGAGGACGACGATTGGCTCATCCCATCATAATCCCAAGAGTTATTGAATATTCATAAGTATTTTCCGTTTTTTGCAGAAACAAACGCTGTGCATTCAATGCGAGTGAACAAATCGACGCGACTCGACCTATCGAAGATGAAAAAATGAACATCTCTTCAATCATCTTTATTAAAACATTTTTTTTAAACGATAGAAAACGATTTTTTAAACTTCAGTCTGGATTTTATCGAGTTGAAAAATTGAATTGACCAATTAAAAATTGTTTTTTAAACTATCATAATACAAGTGATGAAATGAGACCTACCAACGTCTATTAAGCTGGAATACTTTCGATCGAATGAGTTACCTGCAGTATTTTTGTCATATAATAATCAACGTCGGATCGATATAAATGAGTAATGAATGCTGTTACAAGTAATGAGATATCATCGTTTATAATTACATTTGCTATATGTGATGGCTGGATTATGCAAAGGTTCAAAATTCTACACTGCACTAATGCCGCAGAAGTTTTTTTTTTTTACGTTCGCGAGAATTTATTCCTACATTATTTTTCGTAATGAGCAATGTGTGCTATGACACATAAATTCGTGGCAATTTTTTTTTAACTCTACAGCTTTGTACGGCTAATTATATAACTGATATATCTGTTGTATGGGCTTGGCGCAGTATCTCGAGAAAATAAAAAGTATATGCGTGACGCTTGGCGAATGGAGGCGTAACGTCTCGAATGAATACCATCGGATGGAATAGATACACATTTTATATATGTATATAAATCATTTAGTGTGTATGGATTTTTATGTGTACTTGTTTATACCGCACACACACACACACACACACATATACTTAATAGATAGATATCAAATACGTAACTATGCGTGGCTCGGAGACGCGTATCCATATTATTTCCTATGAGAACTTGTTCGCTAACAGGAAAAGAGACGAATGGGAAAACAAAATGAAAATTCCACCAGTTACTCAGGATTTTTGACGTGATTATTGTGTACAAAGTATAATGAGCCGGTAATAAAACTCTTGGAAGAAAATAAACTTCCTCGCGTCAGATATTAGATCAATCCAAAAATAATTGCCCATTGAGACATTGAGAGGGAGTAAAAAATCGACACGTTAGCATGGCATGGTAAAAATGGAATACAGTGAAACCTCGCTTATACGTTTCGCACTTATACGTTTTTATCATTTTTACGTCATATTTCTCTGGTCCCGACAAATTCAGCCTATAACGAATGTAATAAAGTTTCATTTCTACGTTTTCCACTTGTACGTTTTTTGCCCTTATACGTTATTCATCTTCTTCCCCAGCGTCCGTTTCGGAGTCTGTTTTTGCTCACAATCAGTTGTACGTAAATCAGTGTTCTGTGACACAAAAAGAAAACAGACAAGAATTTTACAAAATTCACAATCCGTGCTTTAATTTTTTTCCCGTGTAAAATTCTAGGATCGTACTAGATCCTATTAGATCGATGCATGTAAAGGACATTTTGAATAGCGCGTTAATTTTTTTTCGTGGCGAACATAGAGTACTAATCTTTGACAACTGGCATCAGGAAGTATTGAGATTTGGTCATGGAGAATTACACGATCGAGCATCGCATAGAAATTAAGAAATTGTATTTGTACACATAATACACATTGTATTTCCTTTCTACGTTATTCTCGTTTATACGTCATACTTGCTGTACCCCTTGAAAAACGTATAACTGAAGTTTCACTGTACTTTTATATAACACTTGCTCATATTCGAATCGTCAATATTTTTTATCTATTTACCGCCGAAAATGTTCTCTGGACCATGCAAGTATCATAGAAAAACCTCTAGGCATTCATTAACGAGATATTGTTTTAACAAATAGTGTTGGAATTTTTTTAATCGGTCACTTTGCGGCAGTAAGTATGACTTCATTACTGGAATAATACGTAGAAGGCCCTTCTTACAGACCATGGAATTAAAAAAATTAAAACGATCGTAATAAGAGTTTTACTAGTGGATAGATGATTATTGTAATTGCAAATTGTGCTGTACGAGCACAGAGCTGATTATTGTAATTCGAACTCTTTTTCTATACAACTATAAGTTGCCTTATGATACAGACTATTGAGAGCGAAGTATACCAACTTATGGTAGTAAAGTGAAAGAGTTCATATTGCGAGAATCATCTTTCCACTGGGTGTTCGATGATAATACAATGGGAACGAATTTATTACGACTACGCATGCGTAGAAATGAAGTGGTCAAGAAATAAATCTACGACGACATTTTAAAAACCTATAATTTTTCACTCTTGCAATTTCAAAGCACGTCTACCAACTATTTTATTTATCGCTAAAGAACGATTCTCTCAGTATGACAGTCCTGTAACTATCCTTTTTTTTTCAAATCCTAGCCTGAATTTAATATTCAACTTTGATGGCAAAAGAGAACAAAGGGTACAGCCCAAACAAAAGATAGGATAATTCTGTAAGAGAATAATAAATAAAATTCTCAATCCCTTTTATTATTCATTGTATTTTCTTTTGTTGAATGAAGCGTCGAGTCTACATCTGTTAAAAAAAGAACAAATCCTTTCAACAATCCCTCGATCGTCAAAGTACCCCGCATTGAGTGTGCTCCCACGTGTGTTTAATAATAAATATATTCGTATCGTTGGTGTATTTAATCATCACGTGCATCGGAGGGAAGCAAGGTGCTGTGGTCTTGGTAAGGCTCGATGAGAGAACGTGAGGTGAAGATTAAAATACTGATTGAACCAGCAACAATTGCATCGTATATCGTGTAGTCAATTCGTCAAGAGCCAGGTGGTACACCAGAGAACGAGTGTCGCTGTACACATTCGTTACTTCATTAATGACGATCGATAAAGAGTTGCCTAAAACAGTATATGGGGCGCGCCACGTCGGTGGTTCTGCATTTACTACCGTTTCAAGACTTTCGATATAAAATATCGTAACATTTCACTTCAAAGCATTGCGGAGGGATAGGCCAATTACTCCAAATTTCGAATTTTATGACAGTTTTTGTTGAAGTTTTTTGTTTTTTTTTGCACGGGACTTCCAGATAATTCCCCGTTCATTTTAAATAAAAGCGTGAAAAAATTGAAAACTTTTTTTCATGGCGGGTCGGGAAAATGAAGCAACAATTAATAAGATTTGTAGGCCACACGTCTGAGGTAAGTCGAGATGATTGCTTGACTATCCCACACGTATCTACTCAAATAAGAATAAATGGGCATGCGTATGTTTTTTTCTTCTTCGTGCACTATAAAAGTAATTATTGCGTCACATCAGCTTACTTCGTCGTCGCATGCATTCGTAGACGAGACAGCCAGGTGTGAAGAAACACAGGAGCACAACGAACGTGAGGAATAACGTTCCGGCGCCGATCCCGATCAGAATAATACGGCCCAACGGGCCAAATAGATTGTCGTACAACATTCACTGAAATCGATCACAAGAGAAAAATAAAATGCGATCCACTGTCATTTCAATAAATTGCCACGGACGAAATTTCAACGTACATCCGAAATTTATCGTTTGCCAGTTAGTTTTCACCATTTTTGGAATAATTGTTTTTCCCAATCGTTGTTATTATCATCGTCAAGCGTGGAATTATATTAATCAATTAAAATGATTACGGCAGTACGCAGCGTTGAAAATATTAAATTGAAAAATACAAATATTTGCACACTCCTGGAAAGTTTGTGAATTATTTGTTGGGAAATTCGTTGAAAGGACTAACTTTTTCGCATTTTAATGGTCCCACCTTCAGTAACACTCGTCGCCAACTACTTAGCCAAAAAGAATATATTTTAATATCGCGCGAATAAAAATACTGCTTGGAGCAAAAGATTTTTTATAGAAACTTTATTCAATCTTCGAGCTGTGTACGACTTCGTCATCACAAGCCACGTTAATTTGCGTTCTGATCAATTCAAACCGCAAGTTGACCGCACCAAGAAATCGTGGAATAAAATTTGAAACACGATACCAACGGAGCTCTAAGTATTTTCTTGGCAGTGGTTGGTCTTGTGAGTTCGTGCACGTTTTGCATTTTTATTATCGCACTCGGGATTGATGCGGTGACGACTCGGTACGGGAGAGACTCGCAACGAGTGAAAAAAAAAACAATTGTTATTTTTTTTCTTGCACACCGAGATCGAGAACTCGTCGTCATATTATTCCGAGCGTTAGGCAAAAGTCGTGAAAAATTTTCCAATTACAAATTACACCTCTATTTTGTACTCGTGAACTTGTGAATTCTCAAGGATATCGATCATGCCTGAAATTTATAACTGCGACACGTATTTTGCAACTGAGTAAAATTACGTAAAATTATAGGCGACCGTCTTCGACGCACTTTATCATTCACCCGTACCAGCTGACAATGCAAGGAAAACGTTAAAGTACAATACCGCGAGCGAGTGAACACACACTTTTTGTGTCCTTGAAAAGTGCGCAGAGAAGTATATGAGTCTTTTCGATATTACCGAGTGACTTTATGTTTCGAAATTTTTTTTTCTTGCTCCGAAAAGACATCGATAATGTTCACGTGTTGACTTAGAATTTTCTAAACCGTACTGTACCGACCATAAATGCCTGAATATGAATTTCAAAATTTCATTTACTCCATTCGTGAATATTTTCATCACGTGGAACAAAGAAAAGAAAAAAAAGTCGATTCCTAAAATCGAGTGACTCTTTTTGAATGGCCCATATAACACGGTAGCAAAGCACGTCGTAATCGAATCAGTTTTATATCGAGTGCGAGTGCGATGATTCGTGAAAAATAATTTATTTCCGATCACTTTACATAAATTAAAATGTCTGTTTCCGCAGGTGACCATGGCTTTTGCCTTACTAATTTCGAAATGACAATTATTGAATTTCACAAGTAAATAACATATGTGATGTTTTTTTTTTTACACTGCAACGGTGAAACAACGGAATCGTAATCTTTAAATATATTTCGAAAATACGAAAAGTCAAATAAACATCCAACTCGTTAAAAAAAAAAAAAAAGGACAGAGATACACCGAAGTGCCTACATATACGGTTAGATCGTCACGGGCAAACGCTAATCGCTCACGCGAGTTCGCGTCGTAATGTAAATTACAACTATTATCGCGGCCCTCCTCCGGTATTCAGACAGAAGCGACGCGCGGCGTACTGCAAGATCCGTTACAAATTCGACGTAAGAGAATCGACTGCTTTCGAATTACAGTACAATCGGTACTCTACGTTGACGTTTCGATCCAACGTACCGGAAGTGAAACGGTAAATGAAAAAAAAAAAAAAAAAAAAAAAAAAAGGAACGACACAATTTCGTTATCGACTGGAGGAATAGGGTAGAGCTTTTTTTTTCTTCTGCATTTTATTCGAGCTTGACACATATTTTTAATTGATGTTACGGGCTAAATATTTGAAGACGTATACGCCGCTGTTTGGACGGCTAGAAAATCACAACATTTGCTAACAACGATAAGTATTGTTGTTCTGTAAAAATTCGTAAATTTGTGCTTTAAAAAAGACCACAGAATTATTTTTTCCCGATCCTAAGTACGTGGAAAAAAAAATCGTAAAAAAAATCTGTTCACAACACAAATTTGATTTTGATAATAAATGTATAATTCAGTGAATTAATTGGCAACCCGGGAAACAATTACCGAGATCCAAGTTTATATACTTTCTTGTCGGGAATTACGAAGTTCTGAAGTCCAATCTATACTAGAATCAAGATGAACCGAACTTAGTGTTCCTTCGAGCTCTTCAGCTAGACGTAATGTTGTGGGCTCTTGAATTATTTTTAATCGCCTTTTGTAGCAAGTCTAGACAAGTTGATCTACTAATTAGCAAAAAAAAACATAATTGTTTTATCTGCTCTATCAATGAGTCTTGATTCAAACCGCAATCATAGCAATTTCATCGATAATAAATCAGTTTAAATTGCATCAAGGTTTTTATATATTGAAAAATTCCAAATAAATTGAATTTGTGGTTGTCAAAAAAATTACGAAGCAATGGTAAACTTAATTTAAAGAAATCAAACCGTTATTATTTTGTTTTAATTGGTTATTTTGACGAAACCGCAAACTTCCGGATCGCCAGACACAGCAGGCTGTGAGCACAAGGCCGCGTTCGAGATAAGCTCGAGCCAATGGAAGCAACAGTTCCTTACTATATGCCGTACCGTATATGCTAATAACGATTTGTACGTCCTAATAAAACTACTTCCAAACCGAATATTTTTTTTCTTTCGAACCATCTGATCAAAGTTATAAATCAGGTGATAAATTTATGTCGATTGTCATGGCGCTATCGACGATGCTTCAAAATGTTTTTTATTATGATTTACGATCGGTGGAAGAGCACGCGAAAAGTTCGGTACCTGCGGCCTATGTATGCTGCATGATAATTACTGCTATATACAATGTCAAAGCTTTGGAATTTGTTCACAATTCACAAAACATATTTCATTTGTACCGTATGTGCAATTTACACTTAAAAATAAATCCACCCATCTGTGACACTTCCGACGAAATTTACAATTAATTGGCTCACTACACTGGCTCATAATAATGATAATAATTGTAACGAGGATTTAAACCAAGAATTCGATATCAGGGATTTAAAAAAAACGAATATTATCGGGTACTCACTCGGCTAAAATAATATCCCATGGCACTAAGAGTCGTCATTGCAATCCCACGTGTTAAAAAAAAAAAACACACTGTATTCGAATTTCCCGGGTCACCTCATAAACGCGTTCTACTGACGATTCAACGTTTCCTTTTTTCTTCTTTTTTTCGTCAGCGTTCACGAATATTGTGTCTCGTTACATATTTTCTTTACGGATAAAAAAAAAAAGGTAATACTTTTCCTACGAGCAATTATTGAAGACTGCGTTTGAAGGAAACGAGCGAGTCGCAAACAACCCGCGCGCGCTATTCCAGCACCTTCTGCTTCGACTATCGGTAACGCCTCTGCCGGGACAGAGTTTCTTCCGCCGTGCACACAATGACGACGATGTACACGAGTGTATTACTTTACACAACGGTGACGCTCGTGTTTGAAGGAACGTACGTATGTGGTGCTTCATATACGTATACGAATGAGTAACCGCGATTGCATATACGACGAGTCTCGTGCGGGCCATAAAGCGCGTTAGTACTCGATCTTCTACTGTGCTGCCGCTATACGACAGCCGCTAATATCATTATCATTGTACATAGCGATCCAGAACATGAAAATAATGCATTGCAACGATCTGCGCTAAGACTTGGGAATTCCATTTTGATTCGGTTTTTAATGAGTTTCGATGTCGTTCTTTAGCTGCAAGAGTGGAGATGAAAATACAATGATTTTTCGGCGAAGCTGCCAACTTCTTGCGAATAAAATTTCATTGAAAAAGAAATTATTATTGGGCAATTTTTAACTCATAATATTGTTTAAAAATATTTCCAAGCTGGAAAATTATATTAATACTTATCATCTTTGCAATTAAGGCGTTACACGACTCTGAGAGGCTAGAATAACACCCGGTATTCATGAATATTTGGTAGCTGAACTAAAGCATATTTTTTATTTCTATCTTTGAACTCTTTTGGTACATGTTTTAAGCTTCTCAAATGTATTTTTTAAATCTAAAAATATTGATAATTGCCGCAGATACACGCCTCCGCGCCCGTCAAGTTTTTTTTTCTGCAGCGGGAATCCTAATGGCCTCACGGTTCATCTGAAACATAAAAAAATAAAAATATTTTGTTGAGTTAGGTTAAATACACGGCGCTACATAGGATTTTCTGGTAAAAAAAAAAGAAAATGGATTTTTCGTGCAGAAATTTATGTTTGTTTTGCACATAAAATTTCTACTTAAAAACATTAATTAAACAAAAACGGTTAACATTAGAAAAAAAATCCTACGTACGGATTGAGATAATTATGTTACAAATGTGTGGTATAAATTTCCAATCAATCGGAATAGCTGTTGTTGAGTTATCTTTCCCGCAAATTTGAAAAATGTCGGTTCGAGAAAAACTCGTTTAAAGTTTCGACGCGGCTTCAACAGTAAAAAAAACATTGAAAATTTGTGACATACCTTGTTGTATAGTTAATCGGTGATACCTGCTCCATATTGGGGTCCTTTCTCAGCAAGTTGCTGGTCCTCGAGAGATAATCTTGATCTTCTCCGAGCTGTTTTAGCCTCTTTTGTAGTTTCTTGCGCGCGTTTTTCAGAAAGCGATGTACGGTGCTCGTCTTCGTCATTACACATGTCATAACAATTACTTCCGATGATTATGGGTAATACGTATAATATTAATAAAATATTACTATAGCCATAATTATAAATACATGTAGCGATGTAAGTAGCTATTTCAACTACTTTCATACCACTGAAACTTATTTTCGGTGCGATTTTCCATATCATAGCGTTTATGCTTTCGTTACAGTTTTGATTATATCCGCCCAAACCTCCAATTGACAGTGCACGGAGAGAATTAAATGTTAAAAATTACCGTGCAGTAACAGTAACCAGATGACAACCCTGAAACGTCGCTTATTATTACTGAGTAAAACACAGATTTTCACGAAAATAAAATAAAATTTCTTCTTCAGATAGAAAATTTTATCAGATTTTCTAGTAAATTTTGATGTGTAACAAAACTTAAATTTAAAAAATATATAATATCAGTGAAATTTTACTGTGCATTTTATTATTTTATGCCTTTCAAAAAATGTCTATAAAAAAGTATCGTCTTTATAACAGTTATTTTAAGATTTATTATAAAATTTAATGAGTGTTATAGGAAAATGTATTGTGCTCTCGGTAAAAATTATCGTGCGCGCTACCCTTCTTGTATAGTAAAATTTTAGCTACGTATTTGAAATTTTCTGTAACGTGAGTTTAAAAAAAACTTGTCGCATACGAATTATTATGCTTTTCTCACTTGTCACCACATTGCAATATATCACGGTAATTTTTACCGTGAAATTCACGACAAAAAATAGTTTTTAATTCTCTCCGTGTGGAATCGGACCTTCCAAGAAGAAATCTATAACCGGGTACTAGTTTCATAGAAGCAAAGGGTGAATCTATCTAAGGAAGCACTGCACAGTGCAATAGAAAAAATTAATATCTTTGTTAATATTGTAGGTACAGACTTCGCATTTAGCTTAAAATTTTCTTTAATGTTCAAACTATGAGTAAAAAAATTAAAGCAAACGAGATTTTTCGAAAATTTCAGGGTCGTGTAACCCCTTAAATATAAATATATCGCAATTTTATTCTAGAAAAAATAACCGATAGAGTTGGCAACAGCGAAATTATCTGCCATTGGCACGACTGACTGTCGCTAAAGCATCGTCGGCTCCATGTTATTTACATGGCGAAAAACCTTCAACGTACAACGTTTAATAAAGAGTTTTTGATTCGGGAAAGTCGAGAAAACGTTAAAAATTTCGAGCGGACGAATAAATACATTTTATTATAAAGTTCAATTTTCGTAATATTATGTAGGTTTTAAATATCCACCGATTTTGAAATACCCGCCAGTTAATGCTTGACTGTGAGTGGCTCACTCGACAGAGCCGAAAACAAACCGTTTGAGCTCAAAATTCATATCTTTTTTCGAGTATTATTAATAAAATGAATTTATGAATTAATTAAATGGATTGATTTATGGAGTCAATGCATCCTAAATTAATTTCTCGCCAAGATAAATTCCAACCGTCTACAAGTCTTTGAATTTTGGTGTCGAAACTCCTCAAGGAGTTAAGTCACTCTACGATTATGGAAAAGCAAATGTTTTGGCTTAAAAGATGCCTAAGTGTCTTAAAAATGATATACCAAAATATTATGGGTGGTCAAAGACTCTAAATATACCCTAAGCAGCTGTAATCTGTGGATGGAGGTGGACGCGCAGCTCATCAAGCTTTCCGAACAATCACTGCCTGGAGCTGCAAAGAAGGCACGGATCAGTTTCAGAGCGCGCAATAAAGAAACAGAGAAATAGGACATCAACGTAGAAGGAACCAATTGTATGGTGCAGGCATCGCAGATTAGAGGTATATGAGAATTTTCTATAATTTTTTAATGCTGAAAACTCTTTAACACGTTTTACTGAAACGCGTTTTTCCCGGAAGCACGTTTTTTTTCAACTGGTCGGAAACATAATTCGAAAAAGTCGTCAACAATCGATTTGAAAATTTTATTATACATTCGAAACTAAATTCTCTACAGAAGTACGTAAAATTATTTCGTTATATTGCATAATTTTTCTGTTATAAACAATTACTTGATGAATTCTTCCTGAAATTAATAATCTTTTTTGCTAAAATGCGCCATTCCGGCAAGAAGCAATATATTGAAAAAAAAACCCTATGTACTTTTGGAGCAGTTCTTATAGATAGTCGAAAAAGTTTTGGTTTTTTGTTCCAGATAGAAAATGGTATGAGCTACGTTTTCGCTAGTGGACACTACCAGAAAAAAATGCGTCAATGGAGAAACGCTGTTCGTCGGCCATTTTGTTATTAATTACTACTAAAAAAAATGGTTTGTATAGTTCGTTAGTAATACAAAAAAAAAACCTCTGTGCGGAATTTCGATTTATATTATTGTTTCGCTAAAAAAAAATCCGAAATCTGCCAATTGTTTCTTGCTCTATAGTGGCCTTACCCCTTAAATGCCCCGGCTATGAACAAAGGAACCAGCTTGCCGATCTGAAATGATCTTCATGGGGTACTGGAACGATCGAAAAATCAAAGGCAGTTTTGGGAATAAACTGGGTGTAAACTACTCGTGTTTTTCACTTTATTTTTGACATTCCATTCGATTACATATTGACAAAAATAGCTGCAAACCGCGATAAAAAAATATAACGGGTTAACGAAATTATTTAATATTGCACGAAAGATTATCGTGAAATGAAAAACAACGAAATTTATTTATGCATAATATCGTTCTAGCTATAATTTAAAGAGCCATCTTGTTTATCGTGTTCGGTAGACAAGCAAAATAATGATCGAAGTTTTTTCTTCAGGATTTTTAATGAATTTTTCATTATTATTATTAATAATATTGCGTTAATAAAAATATTCTGAAAAAAACATCAAACATTGTCCTAAAAAAGAGTAATTCTAAAAAAAACACTAATTGCAATTCACACAATAATTATAAGAGGTAGACGGGACTAGGTGCACCATCCGACTACTCTTGCACAATTTTCCATGAAGTTTATGGAGCCTTGAGTGAAGGTTTTTTTCAACCTTGTGCGATTTGTACAACGGCTATTAAAACTCACATCACCTTGAGTATAAATTGTCGATAAAAAATTTATTAGTGGATTGGTCATCGAAACGTTTCGCTAAATATTGGCTAAGTATTTGTATTGATTAATTTTTCGACGAACTTAAAAAAATTGAGGAAACTTTCGATCCATCATTCACTCACTTAGTATTTACGTTAGTTTTGAAACAGTCTGTATATCAGTTACACTTTTACATGCACGAAATCGTCAGAATGTATACATTTGTCGTCGGCGATATCGCACCTACACACGTGTGAGGTGACACTAAAATTTTATCCGGTCTCCCGTAGCTTCGTAAGTTGCCCAAACTAACGGCTTTGTATGTTTTCATATCAAATTGAATTGCCTCGGAAGAAGAAGGACGGTACACTCGTATATGCGTTTCGTAATTTTCATGAGAAAACTTTCTAGATAAAAATTAAAACGTAGGGAAAATTACAAAAATTATATACGCGTGTAGTTAAAAATTTTCAGTTTGTAAAAATTAAACATTATCAGTTTGTAGAAATTAATTTCGTTATTGAGCCCACGAAATGAGTTTTCTAATTTATGTGAAAAAAGCTGCGGCTAGAAAGTTAGACTTTAATACAGCACTTCTTTGTATACCACATTCCAGTATACTGGTAAAATTTCAAGCCAAGTTACCGGAGTACAAAAGTTACAAAAAATTACGACTTTAAAAATCGTCTAATTTATGCAGCACTCTATGAAGATGACATGCTGGCCATATTTCTATCTGATAATTTATATACTAAGTAACTCTAAATCTTTGATATAAACTGCTCCGAGCACGTGAAAAATTCTAAAGATTCCTTAGTGACAATAAAAACAGGGGGTCACCAAATGTTTGAAGAACATATTAATGATGAAAAAGAATTTTCGTAACTGCGATTTCTCACAGAACATGTAAAAATGTCTAGATGTACAACATTTATACGAATGTTTTCATTCCAGTTTATCGTTGGGTATAATAATTGATTACCAACTTGTTTTCATTAAGCGCCACTGTAATTTACTAATAATTCAAGAGGGCTCTGGTTTATGCGCCCACAAAATACGGCCCTCCAGCAAAGGAATAACTTAACCCTTCGTGGTTACACGTTGGTCATGGGGGGGTCGCAATGACCCCAGCCATGTTTAAACGATTGTCGCGTTTACCGTATCGTTTCGAATGACTCATGCAAATTCAGGATATTAGTTTGAATATTCTAGAATGTGGCATCCTCGGTATTATATTTTAATAGAATTTTACAAATGGCGGAAAAAAAATCAACAAGGATTCAATGCGTAAATAAAGCCCTTTTTTACGTAAAAAAAATCATAACACCTGCAATTTTCAATTTTTTTTCATTAAATTTTAGGGTGATTCTCTTGAGATATGATAGTTTAAGGAAAAAAATAGCTCTATAGTGGGTGTTTCGAAAATGGTATTTATTCTTATATCTAAAGAGCCATTTAGGGGTGAAATAAAGATCGACAATCATGAAAAATGAGCGATTTATTATCAAAAGTGGCCGCTAATAACTTATAGTGATTTTGGCTTGAAGTTGCGTTTGGAGTTATTTTGACCCCGGGTAAACGCGGAGGGTTAAACTTTTAAAAACGCCGAAATACGTATTTTGTTAATTGTGTCAAAGAGCATTAATACCAAGTTCCAAGTCAATCTGACCATAAAAATATTATTTCCCATACAAACTTTGTCACCTCCTTTCACCACCTTAGGGGTTGAATTTCGAGAAATCCCTTCCTAAACGATGCCTCCAATATATAATAAAATCAACACCCTCCCCAAATTTCACGTTTCTACCTTTAGCGTTTTAGGCTGAGCGATGATGGGTCAATCAGTCAGTCAGTCAGTCAGTCAGGACTTTGCCTTTTATATATATAGATAGAAGATAGATAGATGAAATTTACAAATACGTGAAACTGGCACGATACATTTAATAAGATAGGATAATTATGGAGATGTAGCGTAGTAAAATTTTACATCATTAGTAGAAGATTTTTACTGCAAGAATTTTTCCATACATTGAATATATTTCGATACCTATTCAATCCAATTTATGTGATATCAAAACGTCAAAGACGAATCTGCGGCAATGTAGAAGGCATTGTTTTTCATGTACTACGAAAAATTCAAAGGTTATACATTTATATTACGCTATGCATTATTAGTAGAATAAATAATGAAGGTAAACTTTATAATTCGCGAAAAAAATTAACTAAAATAAGTGGCCGATTCGTATCTGTGCGTCTCATTTTAATATCGGATGAGCATATCCTCGCGTGTGTATAATGTAAATTATTGTCTTCCCATTCTTTTTATTTAGTTAGACAATGCGGGACGAGGAAGCAAATTGACTTTTGAATTAGCGTGTTGTATTGCTGCGTATATTATTATTGCGAAATTGCGAGACGTTCTCCAACTAACTGAGACGAGAACCGGGAGCAGGTAATATAAACGCCGGACGATCACGCTGTCTTCCTCCAAACTGATTTCCCTTTTATTATTTACATTCATTTCCCTATTCCATTCGCGTACGAAGTAGTGAGAGTGACTTCGACGTCACGGCCGCACGCTTAAATTTTTTTTTCACTCACCGGAAGTAGTAATAATGGCGGATGTAAGTGATCTATGGGTCTTGAAAACATAATTGCCAATTGATGACATCGTGCCGATGCACGCGTTCCCTGAATCTTTGTGACTTAAGATAAATTTGAGATCTCGATAAGCTTTTTTCCCGATAAAACATAATTTACGATAACCAAACGTACGCTGAATTTCCAAAGTTTTTTTTTTTTTACAATATTATGCACGAAGAAAAGAAAACTTAAGAAATAATTCGCACTTGACCTTTTTGTAAATTCTGTTTTCACTCGCGACTCTTTTGACAATGGCGTTGAAGTTTAAATCGTTGGAATGCAACAAAAGGTAATTATTTTTAATTGCTCGTTTTTTCTTTTAGGCTGTGAAAATCGCTCAAACGTTTTCACGTATTCTCCGTAGAGATTTATGACCGCAGGTCGCAAAAAGAAGGCTTTGGATAATGATAAAAAATAAAGAAATAAAAAGTGTAGAAAAAAAAAATCATTGCATTCCAAGGATGCAAATTTCAACGTTATCCTTTGACATTCATACTGATCGCGATGACAAACGAATTAAATCAATTTTTCAAATTACTTTTTCGAACTTCATTGATTCACCATAACACCGTTATTCGTGCTCGTTTCCTTTTCATTTATCGGCGTTCCTGTGACCGCAAATGAAACTGGTACAATTGCAAAACAACTGATTCTTACAAATCCTCAACGAGCAATTTTTCCCAAGTACTCCGAGCAAAGACGAACAAATTTGTAAAGAAACTTACTTCGAAATTTGCATAAAAGTGTCGACACACGCATAACAGCCGTCAGAATATCTCTAGTCGTAGAATGTCGTATCTGTTTATCCCCGAAGCGAGAACGATCAAAGATCAGTGGCGCAAGGTTGGACATCGGAGAGAAACGTCGTCGTCCCCAAAGAAGAAAACCACTTTTGTCTTCGTTCGTTCCGAAGACTGCACTTTGAGGATTTCCATTCTTTTATGCCACACCGGTAACTGTACTTTTTTTATTGTCTCACTAGCCATAACTTCTGAACAAAAAGTCGCGACGTGTGTGATCAAACCGGCGCGATGAATCCGCGAAATGAATATGCCGCATACAAAAGTGCAGGTGAAGATGAGGGGGAGGGGGGGGGGGGGGGGGGGCAGCACAAATCGGTAGAGAGAGAGTCGTGAACCTAAAAACATGTGTGTACGTGTACCTGTGCTTGTGTATTGGACGAAACTCCCGGGCTCGGTGGTGCTGACCTCGATCCTCGATCGCTCGATCCCGAGCTCGTGTCCCCATCGACTCCTTTCACTTGAAAAATAACTTCCCGGACTTCTTTACGCACCGGCGGAGCTCTTTAGTTGACGACTGTACACCGTGGACATATCGTTCGATTATTTTCGTCCGGTTCAACCTATAGTTCATGTGAACAATCGCATGTGAGGGATCTCCGGATTATTGGGATCGGTACATTGTTTCAATAATCTTCGATAAGTTGTCGTCCAGTCGTGTAAGTATAATAAGAATTTTCCGCGAAAAGAGGAACAGTGACTTTAATGCTTTACGTCGAATCACCACCGAACGGTTATTCTAATTGTGTTTCGCTTTATCATTTTTTTTTTGTGTCACCCTGGGTAGAATCGACCCGTCGATCAATTTTTGGCGTGAATATAAAATATTCACCATCTTACCTGGAGTTTGAAGTATCCTCATAGCATAAAATTTACCCTCTTCACATGTCGGAATAAAAACCTTGTTTGGAACGCGCACTGTGCTATTATTTTTCTCCCAAAAGTACCATATCTAAGGAGTGTCACGTCCAAATTTTAGGTAAAAATGTTGAAAATTCACGGAACTATGATTTTTTAAAAGAAAAAGTGTCTTTTACATTCTCAAGTCTTAATGATTTTTTTTTTAATTTCCGCCATTTTATTTCTTATAAATACATTTTTCGTACATCATCTAGAAAATTCAAAGCATGTTCCGTAATTTTTTGAACCACTTCGGACGGATAGTTTGATCACAATACTTTTTTGAAAACTGACTGGGTAGAATCGACTCAAGTGTGACTACCGCGATTGAATTTGGAAGTGTGACCACGAAAAGATTAATCATCTGCTTCTTCTTGAATTATACATAGAGTATAACAAAGAAAGAACCATGAAAATGGAAAGAACATTTAGGAATTTGGTATTCCTTCAAACATTCTACGACGGTTCAGGCAATTTGCATGAAAAGCACTAAAAAAATTGACAGTCAAATTTTTGCGAAAAAGAAAATAGCGGTTTATAGTTTGGCAATTTGAAAAATGAATGCCGATCTCCAGTGACGAAACTCAACAGATGATGAATTTTTAACGAATCGTGAAACGAAATGACGTCAAAGTTTGCATCGTTGGAATGCAACGAATTGTTTTTTTTCCTTTTTAATTTCCATAATTTTCCTTCGACAGATTTTAGCTACGAAAATCACGCAAACATTTGTTAAGATTCTTATTTAGCGATCTACAATAAATTTCGTACAATATGGTTTTGGATAATAATGGAAATATGAAATTAAAAAGAAACTTCGTTGCATACCAACGATGCAAAGTTCAACCCCATATAACGAACAAGTTATTGTTCCATTTACAAATCGATCATTGCGATCTTCAAAATCTGGTTTCTTTTACTGATCCGACAGTTGCATATAAATCTGGAAAAACATCATTCGTAGATACGAATAATGAAATTCGTAATTCTAATCCGTGATGTTTCGACATAAATGGCTGATCCGTCGATGCAATTCGACACGATGTACACGGAGAGAATTAAAAAGTAATTTTTGTCGTGAATTTCACGGTAAAAATTACCGTGATATATTTCAATGTGGTGACAAGTGAGAAAAGCATAATAATTCGTATGCGATAAGTTTTTTTTTACTCACGTTACAGAAAATTTCAAATACGTAGCTAAAATTTTACTATACAAGAAGGGTAGCGCGCACGATAATTTTTACCGAGAGCACAATACATTTTCCTATAACACTCATTAAATTTTATAATAAATCTTAAAATAACTGTCATAAAGACGATACTTTTTTATAGACATTTTTAAAAGGCATAAAATAATAAAATGCACAGTAAAATTTCGCTGATATTATATATTTTTTAAATTTAAGTTTTGCGTATTTTGTTACACATCAAAATTTACTAGAAAATCTGATAAAATTTTCTATCTGAAGAAGAAATTTTATTTTATTTTCCCGAAAATCTGTGTTTTACTCAGTAATAATAAGCGAAGTTTCAGGGTTGTCATCTGGTTACCGTTACTGCAGGGTAATTTTTAACATTTGATTCTCTCCGTGTACATTCGAATTGAAAATAACTTCGTAAATAACGTTTATATTCGATTAATTCAACGTGACACCGTTATTTGTGCTTACTTTCTTTTCATTTATCGGCATTTCTGTAACCGCAAACGAAACTGGTACAATTGCAGACTTATCATGCTTCGCTGGTGCGCGCAGAATAATTGAAAACGTCGTCTTGTCCACGAGGCGCCTGAAATAATCGTGATGACTGCTCCCGTGAAGCTTATCATCCTATTGCTCTTCTACGACAGTAAGTGCTTGCGAAAAAAAATTCTACACTATTAAGGATGTAATCTGGTGTTCACGCCCATTTCGGAAGCTTATTTCAGATTTTTTTTTATAACAAAATAAAATACAATCATTTTAATTCTTTTACCTTTTTTTCATGACATGATAAACTATTAAAAAAAATTTTTTTTACTTAATTTTACAGAATTTTATAATTGTTTTATTAAGTTAAAGTAGACACCATTAAATAAAGGTAGGTGAGTGGCGCGGATAATTACGACACTTAGAGTCATCTGAAATAAAAAAATTTAATTGTTTATTGTTCTGTATGCTTGTGGCTCCGTCCCGTACTAGATTTACATATTTTCATTAATAAATAACAAAATGGCGGGCTTGTAGAAAAAAAAAAAATTTCGTTGAAAATCGGTGAAAAAAAAGTAATTATTATTATAATTAAGTAATTTTTGTACTCGATGGAGCCATTGTTGTGTAGAATAATATGTGCAAAAATGAAAGCAATTGGTTGGATAACATTTTTTTAATCACCCGCTCCGCTTACCAAAATGTTGTTTTGAGAAAAACGCATTTAAAGTTTTGATTCCAGATTTCTTATAAAAAATGTATACTTACACTAATCAGCTATGCCTGGTGCATAGAATAAACCTTCCGTTTCTTCAAATGCATCGTTTTCAGCTAATTTTTCTGCACTGCGAGATGAACACCAGACTACAATTCTTAAGACTGTTCGAAAGGTTCGATAGTTACGATTTGTCAATGTCTGTCGCCAAAAAGCTCAAAATTATCAATTTATTTTGTGCTATTCAATAGAACGGAAGGTAAATTCTGTTATTTCACAGGTGTGACAGCATTGATTATTCCCGAAGAAGTACCAACAATACTTTCATTGATATACTCCAACATACCACCGATCAAAAAAGGCAAGTTGCGAAATTCACAAAAATCGTTGATTCTATGTTTCATAAAGTTCGTGGTATTTAATAATAATTAATGTGTCATACTCTTACTCTTCGCGTGTTTTCGCATCACTTTACGTCAGAATGTATATTCACTGAAACGAAGAGAAAGATAAAAAAAAAGCCTTTTCACTTTCACCGTTTGCTCGCTGCATGTGTGTAAAGCTACAATAGTAAAATATACATTTGGTGAGATAAGGGAGTTCGCGTGACACCCGAGTGTTAACCATTAATTACACTATAATTTCTTGTATTCCGTGTTCTCGAAGAACGGCAAAAAGTCGTCCGTCCTTCCAGAAGAGGCTTTAACGTTATAATTTTGTCGACTGGTACTTGCGAAATATTATGATCTCTTTGAATACTCCAGGAACCGATTCGAGACTCGGTGTTGGCTTCAGACTTGGCGAACATGCTGATTTTCAGATTCTCGTTGAACTCGGGCCCCAGAAGGAAACGGATCCGATTGGTACTACCGAATTGAAAAAGCGACGTATGGTGAGATATTCAATGTGAATTATATTCAGGACTATTCTATTCAATATCATGATTTCAGTATAAAGATCATCACTTTCACAGATTTAAAAAAAAGTGTTTCTAAAACGCAGTTTAAATGTATAGTACACGGAGAGAATTAAATGTTAAAAATCACCGTGCAGTAACGGTAACCAGATGACAACCCTGAAACTTCGCTTATTATTACTGAGTTAAACACAGATTTTCACGAAAATAAAATAAAATTTCTTCTTCAGATAGAAAATTTTACCAGATTTTCTAGTAAATTTTCATGTGTAACAAAATACGCAAAACTTAAATTTAAAAAATATATAATATCATCGAAATTTTACTGTGCATTTTATTATTTTATGCCTTTCAAAAATGCCTATCAAAAAGTATCGTCTTTATAACAGTTATTTTAAGATTTATTATAAAATTTAATGAGTGTTATAGGAAAATGTATTGTGCTCTCGGTAAAAATTATCGTGCGCGCTACCCTTCTTGCATAGTAAAATTTTAGCTACGTATTTGAAATTTTCTGTAACGTGAGTTAAAAAAAACCTTGTCGCATACGAATTATTATGCTTTTCTCACTTGTCACCAAATTGAAATATATCACGGTAATTTTTACCGTGAAATTCACGACAAAAATTGAAAGAAATTCTTTTTAATTCTCTCCGTACTTTTTAATTCTCTCCGTGTACTTCATTAATCCGCTTTATTATTATTAGGTGTAAAAATACATTCTCGGCCTTTTTTTTATGAAAATAATGATTTATTTACTTGAAATCAAGGTACATTTTAATTGGAAAAGTAATCTCCGTTTGCTTTCACACATTTTCCTCGCCTGTCAGGCAGATAGCGAATTCCTTGGCGGTGAAGAGATGGTGGTTTTGAACCGGTAAAGTCGGTAATGGAGTTTTTGACTTCATCGAACGTTTTGTAGTGGCCATCAGTCAAATGATGTTGGAGCGATGGGAACAAGTGAAACTCTGATGGAGCCAAGTCTGGTGAATACTCCGGGTGTCGCAGAACTTGCCAGCCCAACGAATCTAAAGCTTCTTTGGTACTTTTTGCTGTATATGGGCTGGCATTGTCATGCAGCAATATGACCGGCCTAGGCCTATGTAAAGCCGCTTGCACCTAATTTCGTCACTTAAACGCTGCAGCTGATGTTTATAGCGCTCAGCCGTGATGGTCTCCGCAGGTTCGAGCAGCTCAAAGTACAAAATACTCTTGACATACCACCATATGCCTAGAAGGAATTCTTGCTGTGAATATTGGATTTACCGGTTGATCTGGATGGCTCACTCGGATTAACTCACGATTTACGGTTTTTTGGATTCTTATACAACATGCACTTTTCGTCTCCAGTTACTATTTTGTGGAAAATCTTTCCTTTTGAAGCGGGACAACAAAGACAAAGCTGTATCGAGTCATCAGGCTTCGTTGCTTTCCGAAAGTACGTGCAGAACCCGGCAGCCCTTCTTTTGAATCTTACTGAGCTTTTTTAAACGAGTGGAAGTGTCTTGTTGAGTAACTCCTAAAGTAAATCTTCGTCCAGCAATTGCTCCAAATCGGCTTCTACAAATTTTTTTCGTCGTCGTACTCTTCCGCCATCCTCAAGGTCGAAATTTCCACTCCGGAACCTTTAAAACTATTTCTTCACGGTCGTGATGGACAGGGCATCTTCTCCCACTGCCTGACAAATCATCTCCTTAGCCTCGGAAGTATTATTTTTTTCAATTCGAACGCGCAAAGCATACAGTGCCTAATACGCGCGTTATTGCAACTCATTTTTCTCACTGTGCTCACGATGTTTATTTTGACGTTATGTTCAGCTCTCGGTGCGGAAAAATATTCTACTAGGTTGATGAGACCAGAGCTGAAGGGAATTTTTTTTTATTCAAATATTCAATACAGCTGTTTTTATTCTCAGGCCGAGAACTTATTTGTACAGCTAATAAACTAATTAAAAACGACATCAAAGCATTTCTGAAAAAGCGATCTTATGAAGTTTATAGCGTTTTAATTTTATCTCGAGTTCAGACGAAAAAAAAAAACACCAATCGCCAATTCTATCGTCATGAAAAATCGATGAATCGCGCAGGTATATTAATAATTCGTATTTCTTTGGTCCTACTAGGCGACGTATGTTGCAGCAATGCGAGGCGAGATGGGACCTTGGGCCCAATCTGTCGCCAAATATCAAACTCAGCTGAAGATACAGAATGAATTGGAAAAAATGAAACAGCTTGAAGACAAGTTACGAAGAACAAAGCCCGAAAATGAGGAAAAGATCGAGCACAAAAAGGTTCTTGTATCGACAGTCTTTAAAATTACTTCACAGTCGCCAGCACATTTACTCATTTTTCTAAATTGTATAAGATAATCATCCTTTGCATCAGCCCCTAGTGCTAAAAACGAAATTTCGAATGTCACTTGAATGAAATGAATATGTTAGCTTAAACGCATTGTCAATCAGAAAAATCACATCTGAACTTACAGCGAAAAATTAATCCATCAGTCTCCATCTATTGCACATATTTTCAAAAAAAAATTTCTTCATAATAAAATTTATCTCCATATCTTTTTATACATAAAAATAGAAGTTGCAAAGTGCAAGAAATTTTTTTTTGGATAATTAAAAAAAAATTTATCTTGGCGATCTGGCTGCCTGATGTTACCCCTGCTTTCACCTTGTCGACACGAAATCTTAACTTTGGAGCATCTGAAAAAAAAAGTCGAGTATTTTATTATAAAGTGGAGTTGTAGTTATGACCCCTACTAAAAACTTTCACCCCCGATAAAAAGAAAACAAAATGGCGCACTTATGAATTTTTCGACTGTTTTTTACAATTTAAATTATTTGAAAATAGGATTAAATATTAATGAATATTTGCACCGTTAGTAGGGGTTGAAGAAATACATGCATAGAATAATCACTGTAAATTTGAGCCTAATCGGTGCAATAGTTTTTCCAAAATCATATCGACAAGGTCGAAAAACGTCTTTTTGAGAAAAACGTTTTTAAAGTTTCTCTTGTAAAAATGTACATAAAACTTAAAAAAAGCCTCTTACCCTCAATCAACGATGCCTGGTCCATACATTATTCCTTCAGCTTCTTCAAAAGCTTCGCTTTCTTGGGATTTTTGGTTTCAAATCTCTGTTAGCGCGCATATACGCTTTTATACACGGAGATAATTAAATGTTAAAAATTACCGTGCAGTAACGGTAACCAGATGACAACCCTGAAACTTCGCTTATTATTACTGAGTAAAACACAGATTTTCACGAAAATAAAATAAAATTTCTTCTTCAGATAGAAAATTTTACCAGATTTTCTAGTAAATTTTGATGTGTAAAAAAATACGCAAAACTTAAATTTTAAAAATATATAATATCAGCGAAATTTTACTGTGCATTTTATTATTTTATGCCTATCAAAAATGTCTATAAAAAAGTATCGTCTTTATGACAGTTATTTTAAGATTTATTATAAAATTTAATGAGTGTTATAGGAAAATGTATTGCGCTCTCGGTAAAAATTATCGTGCGCGCTACCCTTCTCGTATAGTAAAATTTTAGCTACGTATTTGAAATTTTCTGTAACGTGAGTTAAAAAAAAAACTTGTCGCATACGAATTATTATGCTTTTCTCACTTCTCACCACATTGAAATATATCACGGTAATTTTTACCGTGAAATTCACGAGAAAAATTACTTTTTAATTCTCTCCGTGTGGTATCACTCTTTTTAGCCCCTTATCGGTCACTCCGACCTAAATATCGTTCTCTACCGTATTTCTACAGGTGTATGAAACTGATGTTTTTAGAAAATCGAAAATTTCCGAAAATAGACTGATACTGATCCCTTAAGTCACCAACGATTTACACCATAAAACGCCAATTGTCAATTCGAAAACTCATATATTACATGTGAACGAAAACGTTTCTTTCAATTATCACTAAATTGATTCGATAATAATTTTTTTTTTATATATTCTGTGATGATAAGCCATTAATATTAAATCGTACTCTTTGAAATGTAATTAAAAATGCAGTATTTCACGCAACGGTAAAGTCGATTTGCAGTTCGAGCCTTAGACATTCACTTCGTACATCATTTCATAACAAACATATTTTTTTGTTAACTTTTCCATTGTTGTTTCAGGTGGTGAGCAACGATTGGTTAACAAAGTGGAGCAAAGGCGTAGCTCCGACGGATGAGAAAGCTTCATCAACGATATTGGCCCCGGTCGAAACACTCACCCTTAACGTTAAAAATGATAAGCGGGTCGAAAGTAGGATAGATAAAAGGACGAGTATAGACGGCCAGGCCAATGTTGACGATAAAATCGCCAACCTGCAAAAATTGTTTGAGCAACAACCGCCTAGTTAGGCTGTACCCAAAAGGAGTTATCGTTGATCGATCAACTCGACGAATAAAATTACGACGATACAATTTTCGTCACTTGATAACAGAGATACCGTACGGTAAGAATATTTACCAGCAATTGATGATAAGAAAAAAAAAAATGTTTCTTATAGTACGGAGGGTAACTTATCGACGGTCGGTAAGAAAAGTCCCTTGGCTGAATACGCTCAATGAAACCAGTGTCTTTTAAGGCGTTATACTACCTTTGAACTCGGAAAAAATGCAATATTTTTTTTTGTAGAAATGATAACTGTTTTAAAAAGGAAACTCTGATTTTTACCAAAATTTTGAGTTTTAAAAATGAATAAAATACGAACGCGGCATCCAATCAAAAAAAAAATCTACGCTGGATCCTAGATGATGTCATGAAGAATATGTGGTATAAATTTGATAAAAATCGGTTGAGTAGATGTCGAGATATTTCGTCCACTGGTATAAAAGAGGGTCCTACTATACGACTTGTATTTCCGCTATTAGGAAAAAAAAATTAGTCGTTTTTCTTTCATTTGCTCATAAAACTATAATGTACTTGTGAAAAATAAAAATTATTTTGTATATGTAATAGTTGCGTCAAAACATTTTTTCATTTTTGATACTTATTTTTCCGAGCGCCTTAACCGACAAAAAGTTAGTTGCAATGTCCTTTACTCGAAAACAATTGACTCAAAAATGCATTTCAGCGAAACAAAACGAACGTAACTTCCGATAGAACGTAACTGTGGTAGTAGGTACATCGAATTTATTGGGTGTTATGGATAGCGATAAAAATTGATAGCCACTATCACGGAATATACTTTATGAGAATTGGCTGATACGGCAGTCAGGAAGAACATACGCCATATGGTTAGATCGAGAGTTGAATATCTTTTAAATAAGGGGCGAAGAAAATGAAGAGGAACTATATCGTTTGAAGTGATGCGGTCAAACATAGGTTAAGCAAATAAAGTATAAATTGTACCTGACACTTACGCGTTCAAGTTTTCTCCACGTTGACTACAAATGTTACAGTATATTGTAACTCAATGCTAAGCTAATTATGTACTGCATTTATCTCTTAAAGTTCTTACCCCAATTTCGCAATCAGAATAAAAAAAGACAAAAGTAGACATTATAAAATAGACGACAAGATTCCTGAGGACAATCTTGATTATTACGTGTGAAAAATTGATCGAGCGTTAATTTAAATTATTATTTAAATATATTTTTCATCATTTTTTAGGAAATATGTATTATAATAAAATATGTAAAATAATAATAAACCCTTTTGCAGCGTTCTAGTAGATAAAGCTTCGAAATTTATCGTGTCACAAAAAGTGGATTAGAACCAGATCGTTATATTTCGATCTGAACTTTGTATTTTTCATAATTTTTTAGGAAATACGTATCCTAATAAAATGTGTAAAATAATAATAAAACCTTTGCAGTAAAGTAAAAATAATAAAAACTTTGCAGCGGTCCAGTAGGTAAAGCTTCGTAAAGGAGAAGTATAAAGGAAAAATGATTTTATACAATAAAATTTGATTGGTAAGAAAAACAGGTCCGATCGGTGAAAATTCTGCAACAAAGATTCTCGTAGACTGATTCATTTAGAGCAAAGACGATTAGGTCCCTTGCACAGAGCGGAAGATGGATTTTCATCTTTCATGCTTAGAGAATTCATTGTTTCATTGTATAGAAGGAAACTTTGAGTCGTCAAAACAGCAGTCTGTCTCGTACTCGTAATGGCTTAATCACTAGACGCCTTTTTCTCAATACGGACTGGGTTGAATTAATAATTCAACATCTACGTGTTAGAAACATGAGTTATTAGACTTTGAACGTGAAGAGAATTGTGACGGAACCTAAATAATAATCGACGCCGTATTACTAATATCGTTGATGCAAAATTCGGTAAGAGTGTAATCTTGCGGTGCATGCTGTCTTTCCATACGCCACAAAATTTGTTATCTCAATTTATATCAGTTTAAACTGTAAAGAAATAACAATTTGTTCCTAAATTTTAATAATGTATTGCTTCACCTGTAAGCAAATAGTAGTTTGTGCATACTTTTTTTAAAGTAATTTTCAGTTAATTATTGAAGATGGATTTCACTAACGAATTGAACCATAGAATCGAGAAATCAAATTTTATAACAAAAAATAAATAAATGAAGAAAGAACAGATTTATACAAGTTCCTCGAGACTCGGAAATAATTGTTGATCCGGTGAGTCATCATCTCACGCAGATGCTCCTGAAAATCAATGCAATTTGATAATGGCTCGAAGATAGTAAGAATGATTTGTTCTGACACTTTTATTGCGTTATGTTACACGAAATAATTATATTTATATAATTTATATATATATATATATATATTTATATATATAGAATTTATATATAATATATCACGATGAGTAATTACATTTGGTATCTCCTGGATCGCAAATCACGATTAATCATAACGATCGGTTACTTTACCTCACGGAAGTGCGTGGAGATTTACGCCACTAGTACAACCTGTCATTGCGATAATTTTTTGGGAGACACGCCGCGAAGATACACATACACCCACGATTCTAATTACAATATGGTACATAGTTCGAGATTTTGAATCGGTTTTTTTTCTTTCTTTTCGATATTGATTCTCACCGCGAAACAATAGATTTTCACCTCGCTCAGACTGAAATGACAATTCCATGACGCATTTCTTTTTATGCAATATCCAATTATCGTGACAAGCGCGAATTGCCACGTCATTTGTTCTTTATTTACGATACTTCGGACGTTTTTTTTTTTTTTTTTTTCAAGTCCATGCTCCTCAAAAATACTCGTCGGATCTTATCACGTAACGTTTATTTCCTCGTCCTCCTCATTGTCCGTGCAATCTTCTGATTTTTTCGGACTCGACAGGGGACTCGTGTCGTTCAGATCTATTCGTGGTTTGTCACCGTCGGCGTCGCTCAAATCGGGATGAGGATTGTTCTTGTTCGGCAGTGTTTGTTCGCGTGAGCCACCTTTCGCCAATAGCTGCCGTTCCTTGCTGTTTCGCCACTTCATACGGCGATTTTGAAACCATATTTTTACCTGCGAAAATTAAGCGAAATATCTGTTGATGCATAATTTTCGTTCGAATAGTCACTTTTCGTAAGGTCTCTTGTCAAATTATACTCGACAAATGTTAGTGTTGAACATACAAATTGTACAAACTCATGGTATTTACAACTTGTTGTAAATACCATGAACTTTTCTCTCTGTGTAGTATGCTCATTCCACGACGTCCGGAATTACTTTCTCGTGGCGAATCGTTGAGGGTGAAATAAAAATTCATCGTCCCTCGTTCTTTATCGCATGCGGTTTTTTGCGCTCTTTATCGCTAAAAGAAAGCCGATAGAGTTACCTCGATGGAATTTTCAAGGGTTGGAAGTGGGGGGTGGGGGGGGGACGGGGGGAGAGAGCATCGTTGGATGAAACGGAAATGGGAAGGGATCGAGCGGGCAACGATATCGAGAGGCATATGACAGGGGAGTTAAACGGGGATTACATCTCGCTAAACGCTCCGTCGGGTATAACTCGCGACGGGGGTTTATTTCAATCTTGCGGGGGTTGAAGGCACACGCGCCTTACCGTCGTCTCTTACACCCCTCGATCCAATCGGAACGTTCCGGCCCGCCCTATCGCCAATCGTTGCCATGGGCTACATTCATGTATTTATACGTATGGGGAATTTCATGCCATATTCAGAGAAACGTATGCACGGAGAGAATTAAATGTTAAAAATTACCGTGCAGTAACGGTAACCAGATGACAATCCTGAAACTTCGCTTATTATTACTGAGTAAAACACAGATTTTCACGAAAATAAAATAAAATTTCTTCTTCAGATAGAAAATTTTATCAGATTTTCTAGTAAATTTTTATGTGTAACAAAATACGCAAAACTTAAATTTAAAAAATATATAATATCAGCGAAATTTTACTGTGCATTTTATTATTTTATGCCTTTCAAAAATGTCTATAAAAAAGTATCGTCTTTATAACAGTTATTTTGAGATTTATTATAAAATTTAATGAGTGTTATAGGAAAATGTATTGTGCTCTCGGTAAAAATTATCGTGCGCGCTACCCTTCTTGTATAGTAAAATTTTAGCTACGTATTTGAAATTTTCTGTAACGTGAGTTAAAAAAAACTTGTCGCGTACGAATTATTATGCTTTTCTCACTTGTTACCACATTGAAACATATCACGGTAATTTTTACCGTGAAGTACGACAAAAATTACTTTTTAATTCTCTCCGTGTGGTATCTTCAACCATATTTTTATATTTCTCTGAAGGGACAACAATGTTTTATAATCATTGTTGCTGACCAAAATATAGTACTGCTTATTGATATTTTAACGGTTGCGTAAATTATGCACCCATGTTAACCGCAACCAATAACCTTACGAGCATACTTTAATTGTTCAATGCTATATAATATAGTAGGTTTTCAATAAATTGATATTTCCTTAGACTATCAGAAAATATCTTTCCAAGATCCTAATAGTGAACAGGACTAAAATATTTGTACATCGTTGAAAATGTTGCTTGTGATTTGCGACGATTTTTATAGTGATTTGTACCATATTGTATGATACGTCCACTAAACGTATAAAATATTTCATTAATCCAAAATAAATTTTAAAAAATACTTAATTGAAAGTTCTACCTCAATGGTTTTTTTTAAATCATAATTCCTCATTTCCTGACCTGTAATGATTCCTTTCGAAGAAAATATTTCGCCTACACATGGAATCGGACCTATAACTTACCTACCTATCTTCTGCCTATAATACGCATATTGCCACTATGCTATCGGGTACCGGTGTTATTCTAATTGTAGATTTGGCATCACCGACAAAAGTCATTCCAGCTGTAGTTCCGAATAGCTGTTACCACCGATATAGGTGAAATTTTGCACAAATATTCTTTTTGATAATATGTGTCACTGCTTAACCCTCCGTGGTCATACTTCCAAATTCAATCGCGGCTATCACACTTGGGTCGATTCTACCCAGTCAGTTTTCAAAAAAGTATTGCGAACAAACTATCCGTCCGAAGTGGTTGAAGAAATTACGGAACATGCTTTGAACTTTCTGGATGATTTACGAAAAATTTATTTATAAGAAATATAATGGCGACATGTTAAAAAAAATTCATAAAGAGGTGAAAACGCAAAAAAGACACTTTTTCGCTCATAAAATCATAGTTCCGTGAATTTTCAACATTTTTACCTAAAATTTGAACGTGATACTCCTTAGATATGCTATCTTTGGAAAAAAAATAGTAGCATCGTGCGCGTTCCAAATATGGTATTTATTCCAACATGTAAAGAGGGTAAATTTTATGGTATGAGGATACTTTAAACTCCAGGTAAGATGGTGAATACAGTCCCATTCAAAGCCGGGAACTATTATATATTTACGCTAAAAATTAATCGACAGGTCGATTCTACCCAAGGTGATCACGAAGGGTTAAGGCCTTAGGCCACTCTAGGATTTTCCAAAAATCGATTTTTTTTGTTAAAAATGTACCTTAGTACCTATAAAACTATATTCCAAAAGATTATGGGTGTGAAAAAATTCTAAGTACTCGATTTTCGAATTCTAGCGCAACCCCTTTTGATTCATGTCGTGACTTTCTACTAACTTTGAACGCGTTTATCTCAAAACTACATTTTTCAAGTCGGCCGGACTCATAACTCAAACAAATTTCAACCGATTCACTTGAAATTTTAACTGTATATTTAGAATTACATGTTCTGAGGCACTACTTAGGATTTTTTTGTATTATATTGCATAGTTTCTTTTTTATAAACAATTTTCTGACGATTTTCTCTTGGCATTTTATACTTTTTGTTTTAGAAATGCGTCAATTTGATAAGAAACAATATATCAAAAAAATCCTACGTACTTCTATAGCTATTCTTATATATAATCGAAAAAACTTTAGTGTCTCATCATAACTCAAAAATTATAGGAGCTGTCGGTCCGGCCGTTGACCTTCCAGAAATAAAGGCGTCATCGGAAAAATGCTGCACAGTCGCCATTTTTACATGTATCGCTGTGAAAAAATAATTTTGTATCGTCAATTACATGTACAATAAAACCCCTATTTTGTAATTTCGATTTATTTTATGGTTTCGCTGAAAAAAAAATCACAAAATATGCCCCTTTTTGGCCTCTTGAGTGGCCTAAGGCCTTAAATGAACTTTCGGCGCATCGCAATAGTTTTCGAAATTTTGAATTTTGAAAACTGATAAATTGATGCGCATATATATATCGATCATGGCATGCTACTGCTATCTCTACTTCATTGACACGATCTGCAAACGATTTACGTCTTCGCTATAAAATTACCATAATTTTTTTCGCAAAGTCACTTTTCGTAAGATCTTGTAACAAATTACATTCGACAAATTTTAATGTTAACCACATAAATAGTGGATTTCCTACGTGCGGCGACCCTATCAAATCCCTATAGAGATGTGGTAGGAACTGATGACTCCCCGACAAATTTCTGCACGGAAAGCAACACCGAATTCCACATGGATATATATATTCACATTTACATGATATGTGTGATTTTTGTCTCTGGCGTCCTTTGTCGTTTCCGTGTACGTCTTGTTTTCCAACTTTACAACTTTAGGGATATGACAGCGAGCTATTGGTTCATAGACCGTGCTCTCCTATTTCACCACTTGAAAACCATACGAATTACTTTATATCGCTGTCAGGCGTACGCTACACACGCTAAATGTTCAAAGAGCAAACGTCAAACACACAGATTTCTCTCGATATCCAGAGTTATATAGATTATATCGCCTGTGCTGTATGTGCTCTCGAATCTTCCTTCCAATTTAATTCTCCTCTATACTCAGACGGTACGGATACATATTCGCACCCACGCGTATCGTCTAGTAACCATGCCATGCCTATGTATGTATTCAGAGAGCACTCGTCCCTTCTCGGCACGTGTATCGAAATGTAAATGTGCAGTATGCGAATTCCCCTCAAACATTTCCATATTTCGTCGGTTCACGTACGCGATCTCGTGAACAATAACACGAAAAGTCGAGAATAGCGATACGCGACGACCATGTAAACCTTTCTTTTTACGGTTATGAGAAACGATATGAGGATTCGGAATTTAGTTTTTGCTACACGCGAATGTGACATTCGGATGGAATGTTTTTCGAAAACCGAAGCCGAATGTTTTTAGACGCTTTTTCCATTGTTTTCATCTGTTCCAATTGCGGATGGATAGAAATAAAAATTCTTGATTTTCATCGTCGAAACTAAACGATTCAATTTACCATCTTTTTAACCAAGATCAACTTTTTTAACGAGCAAGCTTATTAAAGTGAAATTTGTTTGCGTCAAGGAGCGTTGAGAGGTTCACCGATGAATGTAAAAGGATATTGATATTTTTTTTGGACGTCGATTTAATCCAATAAAAATTCAACTTCGGAGCTTCGGGAAGTTCCAGTCAAGGGTGTCACCGGCTAATGGGCAAAAAGGGGGGGGGGCAAGATGAGCGAAAGGGTGGGGGAAATAAGAATTGTAGCTATAAATAGGTACAATTATTCAAATCTTTTCAAAAAAGTGTTTAATACAAGAACAAATTATTTGTAAAATTAAAATATTTAAAAAAAATAAAAAATTTCAATTAATTAAAACATAATCTTCTCGGGTTTTTTTGCAAATTTATGGACCACTTTATCAATTAATTCCCCTACATTTTCAAAAATTAACTTTCTGTGGACACTGATCATTGCTAGACCATTGAGGCACATTTTTACTATAGTTCCCTTCAACCAGGCTTTTATTCGTGTCAAGGCCTTAGGCCACTCTAGGAATTTCCGAAAATCGATTTTTTTTGTTAAAAATGTACCTTAGTACCTATAAAATTATATTCCAGAAGATTATGAGTGAAAAATCTCTAAGTACTCGATTTTCGAATTCTAGCGAAACCCTCTTGATTCTTATCGCAAAACTACATTTTTCAAGTCGGCCGGACTCATAACTCAAACAAATTTCAACCCATTCACTTGAAATTTTAACTATATATTGTTAAAAATGTATCTTAGTACCTATAAAACTATATTCCAAAAGATTATGGGTGTGAGAAACTCTAAGTACTCGATTTTCGAATTCTAGCGCAACCCCTTTTGATTCATGTCATGACTTTCTACTAACTTTGAACGCGTTTATCTCAAAACTACATTTTTCAAGTCGGCCGGACTCATAACTCAAACAAATTTCAACCAATTCACTTGAAATTTTAATTGTATATTTAGAATTACATTTTCTGAGGCACTACGTAGGATTTTTTTATTATATTGCATAGTTCCTTTTTTATAAACAATTGTCTGACGATTTTGTCATGGCATTTTGTACTTTTTGTTTTATAAATGCGCCATTTTGACAAAAAACAATATATCAAAAAAATCCTACGGACTTCTATAGCTATTCTTATATATAATCGAAAAAACTTTAGTGTCTCATCATAACTCAAAAATTATAGGAGCTGTTGGTCCGGCCGTTGACCTTCCAGAAATAAAGGCGTCATCGGAAAAATGCTGCACAGTCGCCATTTTGACATGTGTCGCTGTGAAAAAATAATTTTGTATAGTCAATTACGTGTATAATAAAACCCCTATTTTGTAATTCCGATTTATTTTATGGTTTCGTTGAAAAAAAAATCACAAAATATGTCCTTTTTTTAGCCTCCAGAGTGGCCTAAAGCCTTAAGCTGCTAAAGGATCGCTCCACAATACACGTTGTGCACGATAGAGCAATCAAATTTTTTGAAGCTTTCCCGTTTCGGGGAGCACGTTCCCGTGCTCGACCTGGCTACAAAAAATGTGGATCAACTATAGATACAAAATTCGGTGTCGACGAAAGAAACTCTATTTGAGATTTTCTTTATATTACGAGTAAACGCATCGATATAATTTCATTAGAGAAATACGAGACAACAGAGGACTATCATCCAAATGACGTAAAAAAAAATCGTTCCCTTGCCGAAATTGAATTACAAAATATATATAAAATTGAATTGAAAACTTTTTACACTACTGTGGCACATGAACTTCTCTAATGATGTAGAAATGATTTTTTTTCATCTCCGATGCAAAACGTTTACGAAAAGTTTCATGTGAATTGATTAATTGGAGTATTGCGGGTAGTAATTTTCGTCCACGATATGCACGTATGGTCGAAGAATTTAGGAGGAGAAAAGGGGCGGATGAGTACCGAAGGAAACCAGGCCCGGGCAAATTTTGCACTCCCTCAAGGCCAGCTCCACGACATTTGATCGCGAGGTTGGTGTTTCCAGCGGGAAAACGTTGACCCCAGGCATCAGCAGTAGCGAAGGACCCCTTCATCGTCGCGGATTGATTTTATATATCCCCGGTGTGCCGAAACTGCTCTGGTTTCCGAATTTTCATTTGGATACCAGGAGGGGTGTGTGCAGTTGACACCTCGACTCACCACCACCGGCGATCATTTTCTCTCCGCCGCTCTCTCTCCCTCTCTCCCGTGCATTTTATGATTAAATGTAAAACTATATACGTGTGTATACGAGATTCTGGCCCTTCCGTTTCTGGTCAACAGAAACGTGTCAAAGTTAAACGAGGACACGATACTCCTGATCCGATGCAATTTTTTAAATGAAATTCTGCGAGTATGGTGAGAGAGAAAGAAGCAGAAAAGAAATTTCTAAATCATAGACAAGGACGACAGATACGATGTTTTTCAGAAAATCTCAGTGATAATTTACACGTGAACTAACTCTATTCGACAGTACTGCAGTAAAATTACAATTCGATTTCTATCACAATAATGAAAAAGTTTAAATCTACATTATTTGGGGGTCCATACGAAAAGTTGCCCCTCCACGCTTACTATTGCCTTTAAATGTCTAATGTGTATTCTTTCTGGGTCTGTAAGGTCCTAGTCCTTCTAAATTCACTTCATACTTGTCCTTTTACTATTTGCAGGTCTTTGAAAAGTCGCCCCCGATGTGTTGCACGCAGCTATACTCTTTCCTGATGTACTAGCGTATCGCATGTGTACAAGAGCACAGGGAAATTCTGGAAAACCTTTACCGATACAGGCGATAATATTTGATTTGACTTGTCAGTTTTGTTACGGTCAAAGTATTGGACTAGATCAATACTTTGACCGTAATTGGTCAAAGATCAATACTTTGACTGTATTGGTCAAAGTACGGTCAAGTACACGGAGAGAATTAAAAAGTAATTTTTGTCGTGAATTTCACGGTAAAAATTGCCGTGATATATTTCAATGTGGTGACAAGTGAGGAAAGCATAATAATTCGTATGCGACAAGTTTTTTTTAACTCACGTTACAGAAAATTTCAAATACGTAGCTAAAATTTTACTATACAAGAAGGGTAGCGCGCACGATAATTTTTACCGAGAGCACAATACATTTTCCTAAAACACTCATTAAATTTTATAATAAATCTTAAAATAACTGTTATAAAGACGATACTTTTTTATAGACATTATTGAAAGGCATAAAATAATAAAATGCACAGTAAAATTTCGCTGATATTATATATTTTTAAAATTCAAGTTTTGCGTATTTTGTTACACATGAAAATTTACTAGAAAATCTGGTAAAATTTTCTATCTGAAGAAGAAATTTTATTTTATTTTCGTGAAAATCTGTGTTTTACTCAGTAATAATAAGCGAAGTTTCAGGGTTGTCATCTGGTTACCGTTACTGCACGGTAATTTTTAACATTTAATTCTCTCCGTGTATTGGATTAGATCAAAGTTGCTTGTCACGGGAGATCGAAGCAGCTGCAAACTGATCGCTCCCTCATAAGTATCGGTCCTTCTCTTACTATACATTAATATACAGTCTCTTAAGCGAGATCTGTTGCAAGGATCCGAAGCAAAAAAATCATAGAAAAGGCAAATTGCCTCCGTATTTTTCGAAAGCTGAAAGAGAAAGATGGCGATATCTCTCGCGGAAAAGGGGAGAAGCAAATTGAGCTATCCACCTGAAAATGGTTCACTGATCTTTTTTCTTTTCTAGTGTTAATTGAGCGTTCTGCGGGGCAACGTAATGAAAAATTTCGGTACGTGCTAAGAATCTTGAGTATGCCACGGAAATATGGAGCTTCGCTTTTGCCCTCGCGTTCCTTTTCTATCGCGGATGCTTGGAGCGGGGCGGGGGAGGGGTGCGGGCGCTGATTGATTGTCCCGTCAGACGCAGGCACAGAGAGCAACGTAGTAAACCATCAGCAGTAACTAAGTGCTTGGTATAGTTATAGCCCACCTCCGTACATACAAGGAGCCACTTCTTGCACTGCGTCCGTATTTCCTATACACACACACACACACATATATATACAGCCTGTGTATCCTTATATATACACAGGCAGCAAATAAGAAAACACGAACCACTCGTGTGAAAAAAACATCAAGATAAATTCATTTGCATACATAATAGACCCTGAAGAAAATAATTCACCCTTGAATACTGTTCATACACATCGAAATACTTCTGTCGTATATACTTCTCGATAAAAGTACGTGACGAGTTAACGTACGAACTTGTTTATTTCACGAAATTAGGGACCATTGTGTGATTGAAGCATGCATCTTTACGAATATTGTTTTTTTTTCAGACATAGATGTGTCCAATGATAGGTGAACTTCCATGTTTCCTAATTAAGTTTTCTAATTCTAATTAAGAGGAAATCCTTATGAGAAATTGCGAATTCAGCCACAGTTAAGATTCCTCGCGAACGTGTAAACTGCAGTCAGTGATCTTAATTTTCTGGCGAATTTTACGATCTTCCTACAGACCCTGTACAAAATGATCTAGATTTTTATAGTTTTTTTCCCCCCATGAACAAGAGATAGGGAAACTTATCAAAACCTAATATACGAACTTTTATTGAACGCATGCGTGTAAAAAAGTCTGTGTGCTTTAATGGACTTGTGTCAAGCGAACAGCCTAAGCATCGTTCAAATACCGATTTAGCGTTCAGTAAGAATTGTCAAGAAATTCAACGCAATTAAGTAGTATTGGTCGATAGATATGTTGAAACCAATGAAAAGTTTTCCTCGCGTCATTAGAAGGACGAACAATTTTTTTTTCCTATGCAGAAAAAATGATACAGCTAAATTAAAATTTTGTATGTCTTGATAAAATGCGCGCATCCAATTCTTGTCCATTTCGTACGTTCACTCTAGCCAAACATATGAAAGCGGAGCTGCCCTATGGATTGCGCTATAGCTTGATGCCTCCGATTATTGTGAATAAGAGACCCAAATCTCGTCTCATATCGACATTCGCAGTTGGAAATGGAACGAATAATCCAACCGCATAGATCGTGTGGACTAGTCATAATGACATCTGAAACGCGTTATAGAGTAAGCGCGCGAGTGGGTAATCGTTAAACGATTGGCTGCAGCCGTGACACCCTCTCGCGCTGTTCCAGAAGATCCTCATCGCACTCCCACTTTCTCTACCTTGCCAGCTCCGCGACACCATTACCAACGACGTCGACGGTGGCACGACGACGCCGACGCCGCTTCAGCCACCTCCGCGAAGCGGCGTTCACCGTTTAACCCCCCCCCCCCCCCCCCCCTCATATAAGGCCGGGAAGCCAGCACCAAACTAACCCCTTTCGTGAAAGCTCGAAGCTGGTTGTGCAAAGCTTGACGACGCCGGAGCGGAGAACCGCGTGTTTCCGTCGTTGCTCTCTCGCACTCCTCCTCCTTCTCACTACCCCCCCCCCCCCCCTTCGTGGTGCCGCCATCTGGCGCCGTTTAATAAAAGACGATCGATTATGACGTCGGCCTCAGAACTGTACTCGTCCGAAAAGGAGGATGCTGGTTCGCGTCGCTGGCTCTCGCCTACCGAGGATATATACTCAACCAGCCCAAATCTCACCCATAACTTCAGACAAATACCGACAGAGCAATGTATTTTACTCGTACAAAATTCACACTCTTACATTTTCAAGATTTATTTGTCATTTTCGAGAGACCCCGTGCAGAAATTGACACCGGGATCCAATTGGATTCCCATATTTGGCGCAACTTTTTTTTATAGGGATCCAATGAGTTATCGCATTGGATATCTATACTAAAACGTGACACTCGTACATTGGATTCTATTCGGGATTCCCCATTGAAATCCAATTTAAATGCTAAAGGATTCCCAGATTATAGAACAAAATCCGATACGACTCTTGTCGGACCCCATCGCATTCTGCACGTTGAATTTTATAAATAAAATATATAGATACACAAAATGAGTGGAACTTAAAAAAGCATAAATCTGTATAAATGTATAATCTATATAGAAGTGGATCTTAAAAAAGTATAAACAAGTATAAACCGGTTGAAAAAGTATATCTTAAAAATCGATTTGAATCACATCACTGCGAATACACTGTAATTATCGTTTGTTATTTATTTTACTGCACTTTAATATAATATCACCACACACACGTACACACTCAGGAAGCGTGCAGCTTATGTGTCAACACGCCGAGTTTCTTCTCGTGACTATTCGCATATTTTCGATTCAAACATGGTAAGAATTCTCAAACGACGTTCATTGGGAAAGACTGCAGAACCCAATTGGATCCCAATAAGGACTCCGTATGTGCGGTTTCCCTAACAAATCCCTATATAGTTAAAATCCGGTTGAGAATATCAAATAAAAAATTCTCAAACGACGTAAATCGGGAAAAAGCGTGTAATCTACTTGGATTCCAATGTGGATTCCCTACCGTGCGGAGTCTCTATCGAATCCCTATGAGGATGTCGTAGGATCTGGGGACTCCCCAACAAATTTCTGCACGGGAAGTATCATCGAATTCCACGTGAATATATATTCTCACTTACAGGATACGTATGGTTTTTGTCTGTAGCTTCCTTCATCGTTTCCTTGTATGTCTTGTTTCCCAACGTCATAACTTCAGGGAAACGAGAGCGAGCGATTCGTTTATGCACAGTATTGTATTTCACATCTTGAAGATCATACGCTGTCAGGCGTACGCTACAGACGTATAATGTTCAAAGAGCAAACGCCAAACACACAGATTTCCCCCGATATTCAAAGTTACATAGATTATATCCCCTGTGCTGTATGTGCTCTCGAATCTTCCGTTCGAAAAGTCACGAACTTTTCACATATTTTCAATTCGAACGCCGTAAGCATTTTCGAACGGCGTTCATTGGAGAATCGTGCAGAATTCAATTGCATGCCAATGAGGACTACCTGTATTGCAGTGCCACCAACAAATCCCTATAGAGATGTGGGTGCATCTTCGGACTTTCCAACAAATTCGTGCACTGTATCACAAAGAAATAATCAAATGAAAAATTCTCAAACGTCATCAATAGGGAGATAGCGCCGAATTCACGTGGATTCCAATGTGGACTATCTACGTGCGACGTCCCTATCAAATTTTTATAGGGATGTGGTAGGATCTGGGAACTGCCAACCAAATTTCTGCATGGGACTTACTTTCGGTGGCCAATTAATTCTCACTGTGGAGATTTCGATCGATTCTATATCCACTGAGTTTACAGGAGAATGACAGTCATTGGAAAATCTTACCAAGTTCCATCATGCGACGGAGTTTGTAGCTGTCAGAAAGCCTACAATGACAATGGATCTCGCATTTGGCGATTTTACGTTCTGCCCTGTTATCGCGAGTTCGATAGTGTGCAGGGAGAAGACCCGTGCATCACAGAATCGGAACATCGAAGGGACGGCTCGATTGGAGGTGATGTCTGGACTTTGCTCGGACTGCAACGGACTTGATCCGGTAACCAATGCCGACAGGGATATCGTGTAGTAAAAAATAGTTGAAGGCTATCCACTGATACGTGATTATAATACGAAATAACGGATTATCGACACTCGCTGTAACAGAGCGTACTCCTCATACATTCTGGCATGTACGGAAATCGTTGCACGGGGGTATCGGATTCTATGACTATGGGTTGTTATCATCCATTCCCCAGGTCGTTTAATAAAAGACGATCGATTATGACGTCAAGCTCAGAAGCTACCCCCTTGACGCTTGGGGTACGCCGGAGTTTTGTTGAGAGGAAGAGGCGAAGCGAAGGCTGCGAGTGAAATGGAGTTGGAGGGTCGAATGTATATATATATATATATATTTCTGCATATATATCTATAAATATAGCGTTCTTCACGACGTATATAGCGCCGAGTGGGAGCCCCGCGAAGCGCTTGAAGCAGTTTGTTGGATCAAACACAAAAAAAAAAACCTTCGCACACCTATTTGCCGGCGTCATCCACCGCAGAGCACGACAGCACGTACGAATTCACGAGGAGGAAAATGAAAAACTTCTTGAAATTCTCATGTTAATACTCTACCTATCGAGCAAAAAAGGGCTCTTGAAAATTTATATACCTATATTCCCATATATTTATCGCGGCCATAATCCAGGCTGGCTTCAACCGTATAAAAAGAGCAACCGTTGGATTATTGCTGCCAACAAGAAATATGAAAAATCGAAGAAAGGGAAAAACGAAGAAAAGAGGCCTCGTTCGAGATACGAGGAGAGATTCTACCTACCCCAAAAGGCAATCGCGTTTCGCGTTCCTTCTGAGGACATTTTCAAGACAGCCAGTCGATGTCAATCCCAACGAAGTTGTGAATCTTTAATTGCCGATTTGTTGCAAATACGTGGTGGTGTGGCTTACGAGGCTCGATTATAACTGAAATGCCACAAAAGATTTCGTGTGTCAAAAACGAAAAGCCGATAGAGGTGTCATCGGGCAATGGAGAAAGATATGAAGCATTCTGACTCTTAGCGGCGCAAAACAGCTCACCATAGTGATTAAAGTTTATCCACAAAGGAGAAGACTGCGGTACATCCCGTATATATGTATACAATACCGTAGCCTTGTGCTCTCTCTCTCTCGCGTTAGAGCGGGGTATTGTATATTCATGGTTTCTTAGCTACCGCCTTTGGAGCCAAGTATGCTTAGTCGAAGGACAGGCGGGGGAGAAGGCAGGGGGCTTACGTCTCTCAAAGTAAAATCCATAATGGATGAAGGTCTGCATGAAGGAGCGAGGGAGGCGCGAGGAAGAGAGAAAGAGCGAGAGATCGGGAAAGAGAGAGAGAGCGAGAGAGAGAGAGAGAGAGAGAGAGAGAGAGAGAGAGAAAGAAAGAGAGAGAGAGAGCGGGCAAGTGAAAAGCGCGAGTTGGCGTTGGCTATATGACTCTTGTAGTGGCTTCGAGTTTTGGCTGAAGCTGCAAGATATTGCCGCGACGTTATATTCATGTTATGCCCTGCAGGAGGCAGCCTTTGTTTTTAATATCTACGGAGTTTTTGGATCACAACGCCACCAAGTTTTAAAATCATATACCGATTTGCTCAGTCAAAATATACATACGTATGCATATACATGAAGTGTTATATATTCAAGCTTACTTGAGCTTGAGGAATTTTTATTTTCTAGTTCTTAAATTATAATCTTTAATAGTAGCATATTTTGAAAAGTTTGTATAATCGTCGGCCGTTATTTTCATTGCTATCAGTCACAATCACATAGGTCGACAATCAGTAGATGAGTCTACAGTTCATTGCAATCAACGTAAGCTTATCGAAAATTAGAACTTTCCAAAGGGCCTGAGTAAGCTAGAAATTTCACAAATAAAATTTTTGTATTGCGGAGATCTTAAGTTTTATAGCTTTATAGCGGAAGATCTTAACTTTAATTTATCACAAAGATTTTGTAAAAAAAATTTTAATTGACTAAGTTATGGCAATTTTTGTGAAGTGTCAGATCGCCCTCTGCGCTAAGACGAACCGCCCTGCTGTGATTTACGCTTTTTCTTTTTTATTTTCTTCATAACTATGTTTCATGAAATAGTGTAAATCGTGTTTTAAAATCTATTTGTCGGGTTCACTTCAAATTCGGGCAGAGCATAGCTTATAACATTTTCTATTTAACCAATTGATTTTTCGATATGTTTAATCGTTTGTTGAAAACAAGTGATTAAAGTTGTTTTTTCTTATCGAAAATCAAACTTTTTTTTTCTACAGCTTACTTCCGTAATTCTCAAAATTTCGCAAAAAATATCCGAAAATACGAAAGTTTTATTATCATACTAAAAGGACATTTTCTTATTTTCCATTTCAGATTATCCTAGATTCCAGAAGTGCCTAGACCGATTGGTCATTAAGCAGCAGCGGTACTTTCCTTAAATAATAATAACTTCCTTGTTCATCAATATTGTTCAATAAGAAAACTTCAAACGTGGCAAGACGTTAACTGTAGTTAGCATATTTTTCCTGAGGAATTCTCCATACGCGACAAACAGTTGAGGCGGCACGATACAAGATGGCAGAATTGCCGATATTAATTTTGCGAACACACATACACTTCTACGTATATATGAAGGTGAATACACATTGAATTTTATGAACCATATGAATAAAATAACGATATAATTTTCTACTGATCGCATATTATAAGAGGTATTGTCATATACAAACACCCGAGTGATAACTCTGTTCGTCGATGTGCTTGAAAACAAAAAAAAAGTATCCGTACGTAAAGGAAACGTGGAAAATATTGGGGTATCGAATCGAAGAGTCTCGTAAAGTGAGGGCACATTGGAAATGCAATACGACGGCAAACTGCGATATAACATCTGCTAATGGCAACAAATTGATCTGACTGATGGAATTCCGGTAACTCTATATCCTTCGACATATATATCTATACATACATGCATATATACATATACATATATGTATAAGGAAGACGTATGCACAAGCGCAGTGAAACACAAACCTCCATAATGGGCGATCTGTCTAACGTATGTCAGTTTCAGATCCGTGGGAAATCCGAGGTCTGCCCACAAGATTGACCAACCGACCGACCATCGTCCACTCGCACATGTATATATATATATATATATATATATATATATATATATATGTATTTAAGTATACATTGGGGTTTACTGCACGAAGATACTCTTAGGCATCCCTGTACATGGATGCTGGCCTTGATTTCTATGCTGTGATAACTGAACCTACATAAATATCTTCTCAATCAAGTGCGCAGTGATTCATTCTGAAATTCAATCCCACGAGGGTCATGTGCCACATTTAATCGTAAGAGGGCCTGCCAAAAGTCAGTTCAACAGTTTCCTACTCTAATTCGCGCGACTATTGAATTTCCATTGATCCATGATGAGCTACAGTGCTTCTTTGAAACGACACGGGACAACGTTTATTTTTCACGATGTAAGCGTTAATAAAATCCCCGAGGATAACGAAGCCTCAAGCCCCCAAATATTCGATTGTTTCTCCGCAAAAGTCTTCTTCGAACAGGTGCGACCTGTCGCGATTTGTTTGAGTAAAGAAAGTAGAAAAAAACCTGAGAACGTCAACAAAAATATTGAGATATTAGGATATATTGTAAATTAACTAATTTTTAAATTAATACCACACGACAGTTACAAATCGTTCTGTGCTTTTTTAGTGCAATTCACGTAAACTAGATGACGTTAGTTAGATCAAAATTAGTTCGAAGTTCACTTGTTGCGAGATTGCAAGATTCGAGTGTCCGTAAAGATTGCGAAAATCGAAAAAAATATAAAAACGACGAAACTTACGTGCTTGTTTGCATTTGTTTGGGCCACAACAAGCAAAACAACTTCTTCAGAGCATTCCATACTTCATAAAGGTATGTTACGGCACAATATAACGTCTGTTACATTACCTTTAGTACTTTGTAACTAGCCGCCTAATTAAATTTTTCAAAAATTGAATGTGTTTTTTCAATTTATCAAAACCTACCATAAAGTCAACTATTTTTTAATTTTTACGTCGTTGAGTTATGAAGTGTTAACACTGTGTTAAAATGAAATGTTGATATCGCATAGATTAATCGGGGCTGCAAAGATTGTTTTACTTTTTGTGTAATTCGTTGTATTCGGACTGTGCATTAAAAACATCTGGAGTTCAAGATAACAAAAGCTGGAACATCAAATTAACTCAAGAGTCTCAGTTCTTTTCTCAGTCTCGAGGAATCCGTTTATATATTTCTTCACCCGGACGAAGATCGCAGGCGAAAGTAATCGTCCTCTTTGCAAAAATCGCCGTTGAATTCCGGCAATACCCGACGAAGCAGAGCTCTCGCGGAATGAGAAACGTGCGCGCTTTTCTCGAATTATAAGGGTTGCTATCGCTCCGAGACTGAGTGGATTTTCCGTCTCGCTTTCACCCGGATAACAGATCTTCCCCCGTTTGTTGGAACTGACGTTCCATTTAATGGCAAATAGCGGACAAAGTGCGGCCACTATTTTATTCCTGGTATTATATTCGGTCACGTTTGATAAGCGAGGGAAATAGTATTTTTCTTTTATTTCCAATACGGCGCTGCAACCGCAAGGAGTGCGTCTTAAATAAATTCGAAATACTGAATCTCCTTTTAAACTTAATATTAGCAGATTTGAACAGATTTGAACAAACTCAAACAAATACGAATGATAATGACGTTAGAGGCCCAAAATTTATCTACCTTCGTAACGAAAGAAGGAAAAACATTTCGACACTCTTCTATCATTAAAAAAATGATTTGTGAGCGTTTGTTTTGTTGATGAAAATTCAATTAATTCTAGAAAGTCTCAAACATACAATTCCGTACGATTAATCACGTCGTTATAATACGTTATAACGAAATTGACGGAAATTCAATAATGTGGTAAGTGGGTAATAACGTGTAATAGATTTTCTGAATTTGGCAGGCTTCCAAACTCCCAAACGAGCTAGAACGCTTCATGAATGCGATATCGTTCAGTTTAATTGCCGCATTGTCGCGGCTCCGAAAACATTACCAGTTATATATATATATATATATATATATATATATATATATATAAGGGGTTGAATCCTGCAGTTTTTATTTCCTATTTATATATATATATATACGAAATAAAAACTGTCGGATTCAATTCCCTGGAGCGTCGGCCGAGGGAGTCTTTGGAAATCTTTGCCGCGACGTCGACGAAGCAGCAACCGAGCTTTCGTATTTTTTTTTTTCTCGTGCAACGGTCGTGAGAAGAACGATTAAGATGGCACTGCGTGATCCTGACAACCTGCCATCGGGCAGGAAGGAAACCTGGCACGCGGCGTCGACTTGGATTATTAAGGAGATAACAAGTTTCCCTACCCTGTGTCCTCGCCTCCAGGCGAGCTCGTAATCTCTTTATTTTCCACGATATTCAATTCCTATTGGACTTGCGCTCCTTTTTCACATCTTCTCGCTCTCTGCACTCTCCAATCTTATATATAATTGAAATATCGTCCAACCTCTACTTTGGAGATTCGAATAATTAATATTAGCGAGAACGGCGCAGAGCGATGAGAATGAATAGCACCGGAGGCGACTATACGAATAAATTTCACAACGAGATAATTAATTAATAGCTTTAAGTGGAATATATAGTAAAATTCAATATTCGCGTAGGGAAAAACAAATTATTTTAGCCTGAAATGAAATGTGAAACTTAAATATTTTATAAAGCTTGTCTAACGATATCGCGAATCGTATATTAATTCGTACTTTGATCGAATCATAAATATTTATTCGTACTTTTACAAAAAATAGAAATATTTGATGATCGAAGGGCCACTCCCCTTCGTGAAAGAAAAGAAGAGAAAACATGCCAACAGATTCAACCCTTTCATCTTTGAGTTTTTTTTTTCATATTTTTTTAGTCTCTTAATTTTATTCTATAAAATATTATTAATATTATTCCATAAAAAAGAACTGGTATCATTTTTTTAAACGAGCATGCTCAACTTTAGACACTTATAAAACTTGAAAAAATAACACCAATTCGTGAGATATTATTCAAGATGCATTAGAATAGACAGTTACGAGTCGGTGTACACATAATCGTGTCTTAAATTTTATTTATAGAATACTTAAAATATATTTATAGAATACTTAAAATATATTAACTTTTTCAATCTCCGGGTTTCGATGGAAAAACAAATATCGTACCCTATCCAAAGATAGCGAGACGAATACTGAGGGGATTTAAAACGTTAATAAATTCGCATCAGTAGTTTATGATGGCCAGTCACTTTCTTTCCCGTGCACCTCTTAACGAATCAGATTTGCATATATACTTACAATATTTTTTAAAAGGATCGCTAGCTTGTTTTGCGATGCAAGCTCTGGGGTGGTATCATTGACTAATTACTTCAAATATATTCCCGCCTCTCGGCTCGCACTGCCTCAGAAAGCCAATGGACATATATACATGCATAGATAAATAAACGTACACCCGATCGAGTTTATTCAAAAAAACGTTTATACAGTTATCGGCATATTTGAATGATACATATGTCTTTTGTTCATTCTTTTTCTCAATGCTTCTCAACGCGTCTTAAAAAAAATCTCGAATAGTGATCAGGAAAAGAGTTATGAGGGTAAACCTTACTGCACGAGCACGGAGACAAGCGTATGTAGATTTGACCGCGTTTTTCTTAAAACTTCAGTTTTCGAGTTAGCCTGCATGATAATTTAAACAGTTTACAATTTTTTTTAAATGCAATGCCGTTTTAAATTTTCGCCAATCAATTTTTTGTTTTTTTTTTATGAACACTTGAAGCGTGGAATGTGACACATTAAACAAATTATTGTATTCAAAATAGGAGAAGGTATTTTTATCGAAATTCAAAAATATAGCTCGACAGGTTATAATTGTAACATTACTTTACAAGAATATTCTCGGATTTTTCAGATTCCTCAACCGATCGGGCAGTTATCATGCAGAGCTTAGGAACTTGTATTTTTGAAAGAGGCCTGAACAACGTACCGAACATGAATAAATTATTGTCAAATAGATTATTCATTTATTCATTTGAAATATCTTTGTAAATCGGCGGTTTCCGACCAGCTGTAGGTATGTACGAATAACCTGCTAATCTTTCTTCGTCAATTGTCTTTTTTTTTAAGCTTGATAAATAGAAGTTCTTTTGGATACCCGCTCCAACCCCTTCTCGGATGTTGACCTCCCACGATCTACAGTATCCTTCCTACAATACTATAATATTGATCAATCAGGCATATATTTATACAGCACGGTGACGCGACACAGACGCAGCGAGCGTCGACCTATCACGTGTGCATGCGAATCCAGTCGGACGTTTCGCAAGGAACGGAATTTCATACGTACACTTCGAGCTTGACATTCAAATCGTACATGTTGCCACACATATTATACACATATATGACGACAATATACCACGCGATAAACCCTCGAAATCACGTAACGTCGTTTCGTCTGCATTTTCTGGTTGATCGATGTGTCGATAACAGGAGATTATATTTACACAAATACGTCTTGGAGACTTCATTCGTTGATACGAAGGGATACACAGCGTTTCCGATTATTCCACGAGTTGTCAATAATACCTGACGCTCTGGTCGACTGTGAATTCTACCGTCAATGTTTAACTGAAATTTGAGCGAACTAAAGAAAAAAGTGTTAAATCTCTCATCGGGCCAAGCGTTGTAAAATTAAAATGGTAATATTTTATAAAAAGTTAGAAAATTCATCAGTTATTTATTAAACGTCAGACTTTCACAAATGCCAATGATTGTCAGTATTTAACGAGTCTGATTTTTTTGAATAATGTCACAAATATATTGTCAAATTAAACGTCGTTTTGTCGAAGATTTTTCTAAGCTGATTTTTTTTTCCAGTTGCCGCAACAATTTTCCTCGAAGATTTTCAAGGCGTGATATTTTTGTGAATTATTTAAAAAATGCTAACTGACAGATTGTAATAACAGGGGTTGACAATTTGCTGCGATGTGAACAAATTATAGGATTCTCTGGTGGCTACGTAGCTCGAAAAAACGAAGTAAGCTTGAATTCCTCTCGATGACTAATTTAGGATAAACCTTCGAAAAAATGCAACCAGATGATGAACATGCCAGCTATTCTTACATTAGAATTACATTAGAATTTAAAAAACTGTATAATTTTTTTCGATAAAAATGGTAAAAAAAATATTCTCGCGATAAAAAGTGATAAAGGCGAAAGGTGGCGACGAGTTTTTATCTAATTACACGTAATATGTCTGCGCTAAGCGGCGGTTCAAAGGAGCCAATTACCGCGAGAAGATTTTTCCTCAATGGCCGCCGCGCGAGCGTTCAGACCAAAAGGAACGGGAACGCGAGGGAAAATACAGGGGTGAAAATAAGGGTGTGCGGAGGAGGTTGAGATTTGACATCCGGTGTGTGCCGGCTGTTGCCTATGTGTGTGCACCCGAGAGCTATCGAGAGAGCCATCATCGGACAATAATCGCTTTTATGGGTGTTCGTGTGGCGAGCCGTGTGATATTAGCTCTTGTAGCGAAGGCCAGCATCAGCGCCGGGCTTTCTGTGCCCTCCCATTTCTCTGTGGCAAACTCACCGTCGTCTTTTTCTCAATCACGACGCTTAGACTATTTTATCTCTCTCTCTCTCTCTCTCTCTCTATCTCTCTCTTACTCTCTCTCGCTCTAGGTGTTTATCTCGAGATATTCGAGCCAGGTTGTACTCGAGAAAATCCGTTTGCGTCTAGCAGTAACATTACAAAATAACTTTTCTGTCGCTCATAGCCTGTATCCACCGCGTCTACGTATTGAGACTTCCATACGATATCGGATGAACCACAATCCCCTGACAGGTACCATTTTTTTACAACAACATTACCGAATTTGAAACGAATTCTTTTGTTCTCCAAAATGGTTTTACAAAACCCGGGTGATTGGGGAAAAAAAAATGAAACGATTGAGAAATTCTGTGGTTCCTGGTTGAGACGAATAAAAAGGAAATAGCCTTAGTTCCTTTATCATATCTTTGTAGACAGGGCCGAATGTAGGGGGCGACCAACCGGAGCTGAAGCCCCGGGGCCTCCACAATTCAAATTTTTAGGTAGAATTTTCTGACGAATGGCATGCAACACTTAGAGAAAAAAAAATCACTCCAGGGATCTGACAAAAGAAAAGTTGTCACACTTTCGTGAAGGCACTTTTTTAAATAACATATTAAAGCATATTTCTGTAATAAAATAATGAAAAACAATCATTTGAATGATCAATTATTTAAACGGTATAAAAAAATGTCCATTTTGTTTGTAAAATAATTATGGATCTCCTGCTTTCTTTTTGCTCCAGGGCCTCCACACCTTCAAACTCGGCCCTGTTTGTAGCTGTTATGTAATCCCCAGACAATTATATTTATAAGATTAATTCAATCGAAACTTGTATATGCTTGAATCCACTAAATTTCCTTTTTTTCAGTTCTCGTCTGCTCTATTCTCACGCATTATCGAAAGCAGCGGTCACTCATTTATCTCCAGCTCATTTTGTGTCACATAAAATGATTGCATCGCAATAATAACTTACACATTTGTTCTGAAGCCACTCCGCGCCCTATACAATGATCAGTTTTAATTGTTAGTCTTTAATAAAATACACCAAAAAGATTGAAAATTAATTAGTTTCTAATTGTGGAAAGTAACGATTTACAATTAATTAATTGTTAATTGCAACTACAGCAATTAACAATTAATTAATTGTTAATCGTGAGTTTTCACAATTACACTTAATTAATTATTAATTGTTATAGCTGTTACCGGCAATCAATTAATTGTTTAGTTACCCTAGCATTTAAATTTTGCCGAAAACTGATTTACGTATGTACATCGAGCTTCAGGTTTTGTAGCTGATTCGCGAAAAGTTTTCAAGAACAGAACCATGGACGAGAACGAGAAGCGTGAAATAAAGTTTGACGAGAGGTAGGGAACGAGAAAACGACAGCGGAATAGAGGAAAAAGCGAAAACGTAGACACGGGTCCTTTCGTCTGCTCGTAAAACCCTCCTGAGACTCGAGGGACGTTGAGGGAAAAATTCCAAGCTTGCTACATCTGAATTTTCACGTACTTCAGATTTCATCAGAAGTACGTGTACAAGAATTGGAAGCATACATATCGGAAATCCTTTCTGAAATGGATCTATGTTTTCCTAGGTAGTTTACGTTTGTTTTGTTTGGAGAGTGAGAACGCGTGGGGCTGTACGCGTGCGTGTACATGTATGTATGCATATCAAGAATCCTTCGGCCAATGGCGGCCAAGGCATGGCGCTCGAAGTGTAAATTATACATGAGGATATTTCGAGATGCACACCCCGCGTGCTTTGGTCTCTTTTCTACGTCCCTTCCTGCCTCTTCGCGCAGCAATGCTCACGCTATCCATACTGGGCAACCCTCGCCATAGAACGTCTGCAAGCCCCGTTTACCAAAGCTTTACTATATTATCCATATAACTTTTGCATAAAGAGTATATCTATAAGCAAAATCTATCCCTTATATTCACTCGATCTTACACCCTCGAGCCCAGAGACACCCGCAGCCAACCTGAGATAGGCATAGGGGCGAGAGAAGAGAGAGAGAGAGAGAGAGAGAGAGAGAGAGAGAACGAGAGAACGAGAGATCGAATCTTCCCCTCGCTCGACATGTTAGCCAAAGAGATTCTCGTTATATACATATACCTTATATACATGTTAGCCAAAGAGATTCTCGTATATACATATACGCTAGTTCCCTGTAACGACAAGCCCTGTGTGTACTTCCGGTCAGACGACTATTCGCACCATTGCGTCTAAAGTACTTAAGTATTGGGATAGATATCGTCTGCCAATGAAGTGAAGGGCGTTACCCGCCGAACTAGCTGCGATGATAGAGCCTTGCAGAAATTTGTTGGGTCGACCCCAAATCCTACTACATCCCTATAGGCATTTGATAGGGATCCCGCACATAGGGAGTCCACATTCCAATGACTCCCCACAAAGAGACTCCCACATTCTAATGTGGATCCACCTGGTTTTCAAACCAAATGGATTTCGCACTATTTCCCGGTTGATGTTGTTTGAGAGTTTTTTATTTGTGCGTTTCCACTGGAAATTGTTGGATCTTCCGGAAAAAATTATCCTTTCGTGATCCCGCGCATGTTGGGGAATCCCACGATGCACCCTCATCTTTATCGAGATTCATTAGGGACACCGCACATAGACAGTCCTCATTGGGATCCAATTGGATTCTGCACTGTTCTCCGATGAACGCCGTTTGAGAATTCTTACCACGTTCGAATCGAAAATATATGAAAAGTCACGAGAAAAAACTCGGCGTGATGGAACATAAGCTGCACTCTTGTGAGCTTGTACGTGTGTGACAATATTATGTCAGAGTGCAGTAAAACAAATAACAAACCATAATTACAGTGGATTTTTAGTGATGTGATTCAAATCGATTTTCAATAAATACTTGTTAAGCGATTTATACTCATGAAGATAAGATTTATACTTTTCTAGAATGCACTCATTTTGTATATCTGTATATTTTATTTAGAAAATTCAATGTACGGAATGCGATGGGGTATATCAAGAATCATATCGGATTCTGTTCGATAATGTGGGAATCCTTTAGGATTCAAATTGGATTTGTCCATTGGACTCTAATGGGGAATCTCGATTAGAATCCAATGTCCGAGTGTGACGTTTTAGTACAGATATTCAACGCGATAACCCATTGGATGTCTATAAGGAATTAGGGACAAGTGTGAGAATCCAATCGGATCCTTACGACAATTTCTGCCCGCGGAGCTGTATATGAATAATAATTTGGAATTTGTTGGACTTCGATAGATCGTTCGCCTCATGTTTAACAAATCTTTACTCACTTCCGTTGCACTATAACGCAAGTGATTCACATTTTTGAACCTACAATTTGGCATTCAATATACTCTGGAAGAGACGTTAATATAAACTGTATGGAGCAATTTGTAATGGAGCATTAGCTGACTCCTGGGTTAACTTCATTGCACATACAGTTTTCGTTGAAGTGTTCTCATGAAATCTAATGAAACTAACACAACGCCACTTCCAGGTCTGTACATTTTCATTGGATTCGCTATGATACTTGCAAGAGTAGAAACAGAGAGAAAGAGGGAGAGAGAGCGAGAGAGAGAGAGAGAGAGAGAGAGAGAGAGAGAGAGAGAAAGGTAACGGCGAGGCGGTGGTGCAGCTGGAGAAACAGCATCCAGAGCAATGGCAATAGCATTTATGCCAACCTAGAGGTTTCATGATGAGGGACGTGTGAGGCGGTGTACCAAACGCTGTATTCCTTCTATACGTATATGTGGATGAATGCTGCAGCTAATGAACTGACATTGCTCGATTAACCCCAACCCAATAGCATTACGTGCCTACTGTATGAACCACTGCACGCGCATACGTGCACTATATAGGTGTGCAGACATATACATGAATGCACCTGTGAAACACTATGGTTATCCACATGCAATACATGGCTAAACACCGTTGACCCTGTTTCTCTTCTCAGCAACGCCCTGGCCTTTACCCTCATAACAGAAATCTATAACAGTAAACTATATGTCTCTATTAATATTTGACACATGTGTATATTAGAACTATTTCCATTGGGACAATCATCGCCACCCATTTAAAAAATAAAATTGCGGCGTCTGTTGATAAAAATAAGGTTGGTAGTAGATTTTACTACGCATGATTGTCGATCTCAAGACGAAAAATAGTAGAACTTAGAGTAATGAAGTCGTTGTGCGGTGCGGGGATCTTCCATGTCAAAGAACGTAGACCTAAGCCATTACTTGGATGTAATGGCTTACATCCAAGTAAAGTCCGATAATAATACAACGGGAACTCAGTAAAATACAGCCGCCTGTATGAGCACAGGTTTTCCACAGTTTCCCTGTGCCCTCGTACCAATGCGATACAGTAACGCATTAGAGCCATCATCCAACAAAGTGGAGGTGAGCGGAGCGACGAAAGAATAGCCGATAGAATCGCCCCGCTCAACTTCGATGGACATGAATTCAACGGCTAATGGGTTGATTTTTTCCTAGCTCTGCTCATCTCCGCTTTGGTGGATGACGGCTTGCCCCTAGGCCAGACTAACTGTGGACAACACTCTGGAGGGTCGCTAAGGTACTGGAAATGATGAAGGGAAAAGTGTGGGATGAATCGTGGAAGGGATAGGACGATAAAAAGCCCCTAGGGCATACGAAGAAACGCTGGAAGTAGAATGTAAGCCGACAAAGAAATTCAGCGTGCTAAAGCAAACTATCGGTATCATAATGCGAAATAGACTTCCTCATCTGTACCATATCTACTTAAGAATTGTCAGCTCAAATACTGCTGCCACAAAGTCTTTTTACAATGTGTTCAATCGTTTAAAATGCGTGTTCCTCACCTGCGAGTCCTTGAGACCGAGTTTTTCCGCTAGCTTCTTACGATCCGGTTTGCTGATGTATTTCTGATGTATAAATTTCTTCTCGAGTCCTCGTCTTTGAAAATCGGAAAAAACAGCACGTTTCATCATTCCCTTTCGTGGCCTTCCTCTCGTACTACCGGACCATGGGAAACCTATTCCCATATGGGCAAGATCGGTCATACCAGCCTGAACACCACCGGGAAACGTTCCGCCTCCTTGTGCAGCTGGATGATGACTTCCACCGTTGATATTCGATACTGCAACATCAAACGAGCGAAAATTAATGAAATTTCAACGAGACAATGTAGATACTTGGTGCTGATCAGCATGTTAGTGAGTGCGACGTATTTTCTTGAAATGAGACTTTGGTGCTCATGCTTTGTACGAAAGTAAACACTCTCGTACGAACGTAAAAAAAATCAAGTCCAATGAAAAGGTGAAGAATTGCAGTTAGGATAACGGACCGGTCCGGAAGTAAATGAAGTATTGGGCCCTGATAAGTCAGCAACGATTTCACAATACCATTGATCTTGCAAGAGTTACGCAAATTATTGTGGTTTTCCTCATCATATAAGATGCTTTCCCTTTTACGTGCCTTTTCCTTAGTCTTTGTCTCATTTCAGAACGCTTCCCTTGTACGATAGCAGCTGACTCGGTTTTACTCTATCAGCATTAATCGAGGGCGGAGGCAAACTGGCGAAAATCGAATGCTTATACAGTCGATTCCCACCTAAAGTGACAATGCAACTAAGGTCTGGCACAACCATGAGAGGCGCTTAGGTCAGACACCTTCTCAGCTACGATTCACCGAGCTAGCCAATGTCAGGCTAGATGGGCACCATTCGCAACATGAGAATTGCATGTGACACCCCTCCAAACCCAACACCAACTGCTCACCCATCAGTGGTTTCCAGCCATGAGTTTTCGAAGTTGTAGTCCAACTGCCCCGATCGCAGTAGAAACACTTGAACAAATGTTCATTCCTTCACTGTTATCGGCCGGAATTCCAACTCGGGACTTGCCCAAGAGCGCCCGACCTCCAAAATACCGCTCACCCACCAGTTACGTTATGTATGAAGCTTGTTCGTTTGTATCAGCCTGGGACAATCTCCATCCCAGAGATCGAAATATGATCATTAGCAAAAAAGGAATCCAAGATTGTGCAATATTGAAAGACTGCGTTCCTAACGTATCTTAGGGAAACCTTCTTACAATTGACGTCTCGATGGATCCGGTAATACTTTAATCGAACCCCTCAAGTAATATCAAACGGATATATTGTACAATAACAACCCATTTACGTACATATACCAGTGCCAATGTAATTTCTACGCACTTGTTGCATGCGTGCATCGGTACATATAGTGCACGTTTCCATACGCTAAATGTAGTGTTGGCGTATGTGGCGTGGTGAGCTGGTGGAACTATGCTATTTGCACTGAATGTATACTGCATCGACGCACGCGCTATCGGACACATAATACGATTTGCGGGGGTGTAAAGAGTAAGAGAGTGAGGGGGGGGGGGGGGGGTGAAGAGAGCGACAAGAGGGAGGGAGAAAGAGATAGAGAGTCGTACTCTGTAGCGTGCTTTCACTGCACTTCATATGCACTCCATGTCCCATGCCAGGAGAATGCAACGATAGGAAGACTACCACACACGTATAACAAGATATCCGATAGCCGGCGGATGTGTCCCCGGCAAATCCTCGTACAAATTCTAACACAGTCTACACTGTAAACACGTATACGTGTACATATGTAATCTACTTTTGTGCATACACTGCGTGTTATTTGACTCTGGTACACATTCAGTCCGTACACGAGAGTACATCGAGGTAAAAATCGCTGTACGTACAACTTCCATGAAATGATAAAAGGGAGGGGAAAAAAAAATTGTGGAAAAATAAACAGCGACGAGCGTGTGCAGGACTCTTGTCAACGAGTCAAGGGAAATTGCAATCTGCATACCTCTCTATAATATATACATGCATGTTTATTTCGCGCTTGTAGTGGGGAAGCCGCACGGGACAAGAGGGATTCTCGGGTGCACGAAACGAGAATCAACGCGATTGTCATGTTGTAGATTGAATTTTTATTTTGAGCGAGTATCTTGTCTGCTTCGGATGCATATAACAGCGACATTGAGTAGGGCATGCAGAGTGTTGGAAATCATTTCCCTCCGCCTTCCCATTTTTTACAATTCAAGTTAGGTTTGATGAAGCTTGATTTAAATTTTTTTTTTCGTACTATCTCGATTCTTCTCCTCACGTTTTCGTCGTATCGACACTTTTGGTATCACTCACCCGACATGTAAGGCGCTCTGCATGCTAGAAGTTGAAAGGTGTGGGTGTTCGTAGGGAAATGATGCTGCGGTGGTGGATGATGAGGATGATACGCGGCTGGCCTTGCTATTGGCTTCGTTAATATGTAACCGCCCACGTTCTGCTGCAAATTCTGCGGAAAACCGGGCACCGCACCCGCCTGAAGACCTTGGTAAAAGTTTTCTGAAAAAGTCGAGAATGACGATTTTTGCAATAAATATTTTGCATCAACGAGGTGCGAAATGGCAAAATTCCAATAGGGGGGAAAAAACAATTTCCGAGTGAAACCTTGGCGAGGCTAGGAGAAAGAGACGATAGATTTGGAAATAATTCACCACGGTTTTATAGAAAATGTTAATTTTTTAGCAAATAACGCAATCAAATTTCTTATCTGGGTATACATACGTCTCTTCGTTTTTTTATCTTTTACAAAAAGGAAGAGCTTTCGTCATCACGGAATAACAAGAATTTTTACGTCTTTTTCTTGAGGATGCACACTTCAGGGCGACCTGCAGCCTCCGCTGATCAAAAACCGATCCCAAATTCTGTTAAGGGGTTAAGTGGATTTGAAAATTTAAAAAAATCCATGTTTTTTATTTTATTATCTAATAGTACAATATGTCTAGAAGATTCTCCCAAAGTTTTAAGTCAATCGGAGTAAAAGTCTAGGAGAGAGAGCCTTTGGGAATTCCCCCTGTTGGGAAAGACTGGCTGGGACCGACGCAGGTATACGCATTTTTCTCAAAAAACTATTTTTGAAGTCGGTGGACACGATTTCTCAAAACTGATGCACCGATCTTATTGAAATTTTGCACACGTCTTCAAAATAGCATTGACTAGTGATTGAACGAAGGGTTTTTTTTCGATTACAACTAATTTTACAAGGCTATACGTAGTGTAAATTGTACCAAAAATTGAACTATTTTGCATACAGCTCTGGAAAAATTCAAATTTCAATTTTTTTTTAAATCCTTCGTTCAATCACGAGCTATACTTATCTACTAACAGAAAAAATGTTGGTTTTTTTATTTCAGATAAAGCTATCATGAGTTATCCTGACCACCACGAGGACACTTTTTTTTAGGGGTCTCCGGAAACCAGGTCCCACCGGCTGAACTTCCCAATTTTTTTAATGAAATTTTTTGAAAATATTCTTGAAATATTGCTCTTTTATATGCTTAACATTTTGTATAAAATAATTTATATATTATATTTAAAAAAAATAGGGAAAATATGCTTTTTTTGACTTCGAAACCCACGTAACCCCTTAAAGCTTATTAACATCTATAACGATCAACACATTTACTCAAAGCAAAGAAAAGCAGCAATATTTGTTACAGAGCACTGAAGCTTCGTTACAGAAATTGATTGACAAAAATAGAAAGTTACCATCAGACCCTGCCAAAATCGAAAAAAAATTGTATCAGTGAAAGCAAATACGGAAAAGAATTGGTGAAAGAATCAGAATTATACGGAAGACGAATAGGATGGCAAAACAATAGGTGACAGAAGGAAATAAGGCGTAAATGAAAAAAATGCATCTATGTTGCAAAAACTACCTGGAAATAAGATGGCGCACGCTGAGTACTACGAAAAAATGAACATGTTTAAAGTTTCGTCTTAAGCTTTGACAAGACCTATACCGCATGGCCAAAGAACAGACTGGTTTTATTTTACTATACACGGGCATGAAGGAGCAAAAACCTCCCACGGATTTGATCCAAGCCGACACCTCGGAACTCTATATACAAGAGCATCCTCATTGAACCCTCCTCAGAATCTCGAGAGTTCCTGACGAAACCAAACGTCTGAATTCGCCCCCTCTCTCTTTCGTCTCACGCTTCGACGCGTCTGCGGATAAGCCGAGGAAATATGTTGAAACCCCATATTGAATTAAACCTCATCACCTCCTCGGGTTCCTATTCGAAGCTGACGCTGCGTAACTCACGAAGTAAAATAAACGTCCCCATTGGCGTTTCCCGAAGAAAGTATACATCTAATTTTCAGAAAATCATATTGAAGATCATACTTAACATCCTTTACAAATGGAGGTTATTCTTTTTATACACTTGTAATGCCGATGATACTAAATAATATTATATAAAATGTATCCAACAATTTCATTCAAATTAACAGCTACTTTATCATAATATAATTTATAGATATTGTAGAATAATTTGAGAAAATTAGTACTGCGTAAATAATATAGGTAATTTTTAAAAAGATTTAAGCGAGTTATTCTTTTGGATTAAATTTAATCAAAGTAAGAGAGAAAAAATAATATTTTCAACTATGACATCATCATTTTGAATAGAAGCTTCTCGTGTAATAAGAATCGCTTCTTTCAATTTTTGTTTTTTCGTTATTGTTTAAAACCTATGAAATTAATGGTGTACTTAAAAACGTTTCGATTATAAGAACATTGGATTTTCAAAATGGCTGTTTCACACTATAGTGCACTGAACAACATCGGGTATTTTATGCCCTGTGCCTATAATCGACGCAGTACAACGCTGAAGGGACTATAGAATTCAGTGATATTAAACGAAACGTGTTGCCATCATAAAACATACGAATATGATCATCGTGAACTCCATGCTTTATTACAGTTTCCCAACTGCACTCGTAGCTGTACACAATCGTCGATAAACGGCCTAGTTACACGTCTAACCCCTCCATCCCCTCTCTTACATCTTTATTTCATTTGCCCATCATATCCAAATGTCCACAGAATTTCGCTCGTCAAATTCCAATTTTGCTTCTGCAGTAACCATAATGTTGTATAGCGAAAGATGAATGTTTTAAAAATTCACCATTGCATACAATTTTAATCATACCTTTTCTCCGCTTTATGAGTACATTTAATATTTCATTGAACACGATCGTTTTCATTTTATGTATTACAGATAAAAGTCACCATGGACTCAATTAATAATCGAACGACTAGGTAGATACTACAATTATTGAACGTTCGTCACATGAAGTACGAAATGTCTCATTTTCAAGGCCTTCGATTGGATTTGTTTGGGTGGGGTGGGAAATGCCTATTTTTTAAGGCCTTCGTAAAAACCGTATCGGAAAGCACTGATTGGGTAAAAAAAACAAACGTAAATGTCCTCACTAGTCTACTTTGTTAGCATAATATTTTACAGCTTTTATTACAACCATCAATGTTTGACATGCATTTATTATATATTTGTTGATGAACCATTTGAGTGCTCGTTTGTGAAATATTTAGAATGACTCCCACGTACACAGTTTATCGAATGTATCGAAGACCCGAGTGAACGCGAAAATAAATTCCCTACAAAAAAAGCGAGGGAATTTCGTTAATAAAAAAAAAAATAGGACGAAAGGGCCTGTACACGCGTTTACAATCCGGCAACACATGTGAAAGATCATTCGAAGCGTGTGCACAAGGCGCGCGTGTGCGCCGAGTTTCAATATTTATGATCGCCGAACAGTGATAATTTTTAACGCTGGTAACGCCCATAAAAATACTGTATTAACCGGGATGGCATGGATCATACATGATAAAGTGGAATTGAGCCGAGGTCCCACGTATGGTCGATATTATTTCCACTGTACTACGTGCGGTGCCATAACGGGAGGATACACAGGGTACCCATATCCTAAAAAAAAAAATGTAGCGGAGTGTCCACGGATTTCCCAAAGGCGTGGCAGGTTCCGAGGCTTATTTGCAACATTTTTTTTTTTTTCGATTTCGCCACCAACCCCTCGGCCGCCACGCCCAGTTGGCCACGTCGTCAAATACAGGAGGTATAAGGGTATGGATAAAAAAGCGACGATGAAAGTAAGAGTGAGAGCCGCAACAGTGTCGTGTTTGGATGCTAATAAAATAATGGAGGTTGTAGACTTATGTGGAAGACAGGGAGAGGGAGGTAAGGCAGGGTGAAAAAAAAATGAGATACGTATGCAGCCAGACGCTCAAATGTTCTCCATAAAGAAACACAATGAAGATTCCCCACGTGGATATACGCGCATTGTTATTCCGGTACCCCATAAAATACTCATCGCCTTTTTTTTATCGTTGTTTTCGTAAGCAGCCCGAATGAGGGAGAGTAGAAGAGCCCGAGCCCGAGGAAATCATGAAATAGGGCATCTAATAACGGCTTAGGACCCAACCGTAACATTGAATGGAAAGACTATTTCATTCTGCTTCTTCTCACGTGTGGTTACGTATAGTGGCGTATACTAGACGCAAACGCGCATTGGAGATCTACGGGACGAGGATGAATTCACAACCAGATTAAAACTCAGCCTCGATCACTTCTCATTTCTTCTTCTTTTTTTTTTTTTACTCGCTCTATTTCTCTCGTGCCCGTGTTGTTACAGTTGTCGAAGGCTTTTTTTTTCAACTTTGCTCCAATGCTCTTTCCACGCCACTCACTCGCTCGGCTCTGCTCGAGTTCTATGGCTACGCGGTTATTCTAACAGATTAGGGCTTGATGCATTATTAAACCTGATATAAGCGCACAGAGTACTGAGCGCACTTCGGTCCGCCTCGCTATCACCATTGGCTGATTTATCGGAGGGATGTTTTCTGCCGCTCGCGGACAAAAATATCGTTTCGTGCATTTCTTTTCAAACGCTAACGTCAGATCATTTGTACGATTACTCGAACATTTGCAATCGTGAGAAAATGCTATCTGGACGGAATCGTTGATGGACATTATGGGTAAAGTCACTCGAGGATTTCCAAATTTTCAGAACAAAAGAGGAAGAGGACGATGTCAACTTGAAAGGCCAAATCTATGGTGCTGGCATTGCTGGTTAACGATAAAGCGACAATTTCTATTGATAAATGTTAGTTTAAACTTTAAACGGGCTTTTCTCGAAATCATGTTTTTCTAACTGTCCGGAAACGTAACGCACCCAAATATGCACTGATGCTTTTGAAATTTTGAACGTAGCTTCTCAGGTGCATTCGCCATCGAACCGTGTACGGAATTTACGATTGGCTATTAAATTTGTTTTTTATAAACAATTATTCATGTGATTTTTTTGCTTAGAAATGAAAGTTTGCATTCAAATGTGCACAACTCTTTTTAAAAAAGGTTTTTCTAAATTCCTTACGCAGTTCCATTCCTTATTATATGTATTTTCAAGATGTTCTTGGTTTTTTGTTCTAGGTTGAAAACTACAGGAGAAACTTTTCCGTCTGTGGAACAATTTGCACCAGAGGTACTCCGCGGTCTTGGACTCTGACGCGGCCATTTTCAATTCGAAAATTACCAAACAAATTACACTTAAACCTATGGATAATAAGGTATTCCAATTCAATTGTTTACTGCTTTCATTGCACTTGGAAAAAGATTCTCAAAATTGCCTTTTTTTAAGAGCTGCAGTGGCTTTACTCCTTAAGGCGGGCAACCACTTTAAATACTTCAGAAAATCAATTTGTTTTATTTCATAAATCGTTAACAAAATATCTTGAGAATACACCCTGAAAATTTCAAAACGATATTCGGATTCCTTCTAACGGTATGTATATAAATGATACTCGCCGGTCGACTCCCAAGCGCGCTCAGGTATCCACAAGCGCTCAGTTAGGTAGTTTGTTTAGGTTTGTTTAGGCTTTCATAACCCAAACTTGGGTTTTCATAACCCAAATAAACCCAAACTCGACCGTTGGGCGATTAGCTCCAAAACATCTCCATTCTGGGTACAAAATAATCGAGGTAGCGGCATTTCTTGCTGCTATTTTATTCAATGAAGGAAATTCCGCCCTACTCATGGTCATGAATGAACTACAAATCTTAATTGGCAGGCAGAGCTACGGATATGCCGAGCAAATGGATCAGATACGTGTGGCTCGGCAAAATAGAAAAAGTTTATTAGAAACAAAAGAAGCTCGAAAAGCTCGTAAAGAGACAATGCGAGCTTCAAATGAGTTGCATGAGGAAAAGAAAGGACTGCTGTATGGTGCTGGAATCGCTGATTAATCGGTAAGACACTTTATCATTTGATTAAACACATTTGACTTTGAGTTTTTCGTTTGTGAAACTTTAAACGTGTTTTTGTCGAAACGACATTTTTTCAATTTGCGGGAATCATAACTCAAAAACTAATTGATGGGTCATTTTCAAATTTGGAACACGTTTACATAATGTAATTTATTAAAACATGAACCTAAAGTTGGAAAGATTAGATTGTTTAAAATATATTTATTATTGTAAAATGCCGGGAAAAAATGCTAAAATTCGATCATTTTTTTTCAAATACGTTCCAACATTCAATGCTCGATTTTTTTTCAAAATTTAGGTTCATGTTCTTAAAAAATATTTCAAGGATGTATAAAAATTTGATGGACTATTTCGGATGCGAATTGCGAGATGCACAATTCCCGCAAATTGACAACGACGACGAGGACACGCAAAGGGACACAGCGGATTACACCTTAATTAATGCATGAAATAACTTGAAAAAATTACCAGAGATGTATGAAAATATGAATAAATTATTGTCAGAGTTGCGGAAATTTCCATATTTTTTCACAATAAAAAGAACCAAAAAATCATCTAATTTTTGGTCTCCTAAAGTGGTTGACCGCCTTAAGCGCAAACGAGCGATCTACCACCACTCGTAGCTACTGACAGTAACGTCAACAGGCCGTTGGCAAATTGCGTTTGAGAATTAAATTGCAAGTTGAGAAAGCTGGCGTATAGATCCAGGTAGAAAAAATTGTAATACGGAACTCGTTGCACTCTTCAAAAAAAAAAAAAAAAAGACCGCGAGGGGGTGAAAGCCTGAAGGACCGAGGAAGCAATACACATGTTTGTCTTGCGGATGATCTCTCGTTAATCTACCGAAGGGAACAAAGAGGATGCTAGGTCACAGACATTTTTTTTTCATTATTATTTTTTTTCCATCTTCAAGTAGCGCAAATTCTACGTGGATGAATTTATACTCGTATACCCAACAACCATATAATTCAATACCGTGATAAACATCGTACGCATAAACCCCATCGACGATTTTATGGTAAACGAATCAATTAATCGAACATTTTCGGCATGACGCGTGTGTACATATGCAAATATATAAATATACATGAGCGTGTGGCAATCACGCGAGGGGAATTCATCGAGTGAGGTTCCGCACTCTCGTTCAATCGCCTCGTCAGATGCATCGATCAGCCAACAATGAACTGTGATAATAATCATCGCATGTATACCAGCCGTGCTCCAATGTGATCACATTTGCATTCAATTGCAATATAAACTCGAATTCTCTGACGCGGAAGGTACCGTAAATGTAAAAATAAATTTTTATACGCATTGCAAACTAGTTTCATATAACTATTCATATCCATAATGCACGACGTTCCAAAAAAAATGCGATCCGTGAAATTTTCCCTTCGAGTAAATTCGTTTGGCGTATTTATTTTCGATGAAATGTTAAAAAGTATTCTTTTCGTATTCTTTACTTCTTCATTGATCCTGAATCCATCCAATGAGTATCTATTTAGCACTGAAGATTCCATAATTACATCCGATCATTCCACTTCACGGCAAACAAAGAAGGATCAGTTTAAAATACAGTAAGTGATACGCGTTACATCAATCAGCCTTGTCGCTTTACTCCAGCTTGAATCGATGCCCCTATAAATTGTCGCGTTGCACTGGCAAGTGGAAAGAAATTTTTGCTACGTGTTTTATACGTTGGAAGAAACAAAAAAAAACAAATGTTCACCGAAGGAGAGCGAAGTACAACGAGAATAAAACAAAAACGGACACGAACGAGAATATATCGAGTGTGATGGCGAAATTTCATTTCGTTGCCATGGGGAACTAGCCGCGTAGGAAAAGGTCGGCGGAGGGAAGGGGGCACAGAGGGAGAAAATACTGCACCATAGCAGTCATGCATCTCTGTTCGTGCTGGTGCAATGGTACAGCGAATATACGTATACGCGCATAGACATATATTCACAGATGGCAGCATACGCCATGCATTCTCGACAGCCGGGGCTATTCTCGTCGATGAATTTCGAATTTGTTGCCAATCACTTTTTCGTGCAATTATTTCACAACATCTCGACATGACGTATAAATCCGTATCGAAGAGAGAGAGAAAGACAGAGAGAGAGAGAGAGAGAGAGAGAGAGAGAGAGAGAGAGAGAGAGAGAGAGAGAGAGAAAGCGAGGGAGGGAAACAGGCACAGTCGGGATAAAGAGACGGAGAGAAAACTGCAGGGTCGGAGGGTTAATTCGTGGCGAATTGGGTATAACCGTATAGAGTTGGACATGTAAGCGAGCAAGGGTTTGGGACGGGTGTTGAATCCTGTGGAGAGTTCGGACGCCTGGCATTCGCACGACAACCGGGAAACAGAGGAGGGAGCTCGAGGGTGAGTGGATTGGCGTGAATATATATGCAGGGATATGCCGTAACACATGCACGTGGCACGGTCACTGCATCCACAGGGCTACTATATATCCGACAAATGCATGAAAACCCACCTAATACAGCAACGCGCAATAGCTACATTGACGAATATACATATTAGATACATACATGAAGATGCATATATGTAGAGGGTGATTCAGAATTTCGATAAACCCTGCAGTGAAATTTTTTTCTTTTTTCAACTTTCTGTACAGACGAATGCTGGGATCACGAAACTGTAGCCAAGTGTTTGGTTAGTGTAAAAAAATATACAGTTCCGACAGTTATTCGCATCCAAAAATGAACACACGGCCGGATTGTTGAACAAATATTGACATACCTTGGGTAAAAATTTCACTGCAGGTTTGCAACCACAGAATTCGTTGACAATTTTTCTCTCTGTCGTGATGGTGATACTTGCGCACAATGGTGCCAATTAACGTTTCATTATCATTCTTGGTTATTCGACAAAAGTGGATTCCAATGAATCCACTTTTGAGTTTATCAAGCAACCTCTCGTGACCCTATGCGAAAGTGATTGAACTTCTACTACTCGTTTGATGCAAATACGCACGAATCTTCGCTACTTGTTGGTATTAATATTCTGGTTCAGCGTTACAAACGAAAACGACTTTTCTTTCGTTATTTATTCCAAACTCGAGTGGATACCCGTTTAATATCCAACGATTGAGTAAACGAGCAAAAGGAAGCAGCAAAAGGGAGAGAAAGATATGGCACACGTACCCCATACTGGAGAAATTGTGGAATGTGGTTGAAACTGAATCGTTGACTTGTGTATAATGAACTGTCATGCCGAGAAATAATTGTGATACGTCGAATTTTCCATATCCATTTGTAATAATGCAATTGCATCGCTCTGGCCCACCCATCCTTCTCCTGTATTCCCCTCTCTACATCTCTACTCCTTTCGTCCCCTTCTCGTGTCTCTCGGCCAACCACCAATCGGATAACATATGAGAATCAACTCGAATTTCAAATAAATAACAAGTGAAAAGTCAATGTATTCGAATAATATACAATGGGCGAAACTTCGTTTGCATTTAGATCGGCATACGAGAGAAAATCAAATAATTAAACCATTCGAACATTTGTCACTTGATGTCAAAATAACTGACGAGTGACAATCGACTCGATATACGAACGCAAAAAAACTAACGACTGAAAAGTTCGTCACTTAAACGCAAAATAAACAGCAGTAGTAAAGCATTTGGTGTGGAAATAGGGAAATTTGAATATTTCATATAATTGTCCCGTCTCTGGTATGAACGAACACAAACGAGACGTATTCATTCTAAAATTTGGGATCTGTCATACATGATGCAATCAGTATTCATGTCTAGGAGGACATGGAAGACACTTAATTCCGAGAAAAACTGGTATTTTCAGGCATTCTAAACAACCTAAGTTCTTTAAACTAAATTTTATGCGAGTGATTTCCAACTTTGACCTGAACTTTGAATCGATCTGTACACCTATCAGCCTCTACGTACACCTGTATACTAGTATATCTATCGGCACAGGTGTATTTACGATATGACGCATACATCAAGATGTAGAATACAGCTAATTTCGTAACCATTCGGTGCATCGTTATTCCTGTCATTTGTCTGTTTATATCAATCCGTTAAATGTAACAAATCAACGTTCCTTTTTTTATCGTGATTAATTTTTTGCAGTACGATCACTTTTGGCAATGAAATAACTACATGGTCACAGGAAAGTCGTGAAATCCAAATATATTGATATAAAAAACGTTTTTTTCATAAGCCATAAGAAACCACGTTTTAACAAGAACAAGATAACTGTCGTAGAATAAATAGCATAAAAGGTATGTGCTCTTCACGAATACATATAAGAACGAAAATTGTTAAAATGTATTTTCACGAGAGTTGCAGTTGTGGATAACGTATGATATGAGAATGATCTGAAAGTGATGATCGATTGGTTTGGATGGTCAATATAGAGATCGTAAAAGTTCGTGGCGAATAAAAAAAATCATGAAGGGAGAAAAATATAGAGGTAAAGTCGTCGAGAGTCTCAGAGACCAAGACGAGGGACTGTCCATACATCATGAGATTCTACCGCTTGTCTAATATTATAGGCACCAATCGTAAGGGCTTAATATTAGGGTGAAGCTAAGTGGCGCACCAGCTGACGCCGTTGCCTCTCACCGTTATACCGTGGGTGCGTGTGCCTATGTGTGAGTGTTAGAACTCTCTCACTCTCTTGCTCTCTTTCACCCTCTCTGCTTCGCTCCTCAACCCTGCACGCACGCTGCGACCCGTCTTGAGGGTGTGCAGATGAGATTTAGGGAACACCGAGAGAAGCGTCAAGCATAGAAGTCTGCTGCCGACACTGATTTGTAGTAAGCTTTGTTTCCACTCTAAAAGCCTCTATATACCGAACATGAACGCCCCCATGAACGAGTATGAAGCTAACCTCACTTTCTCTACAACATTATATTTACCTATAAAGTCACATATATCATAAACTCTTTCGGTTATAACCCTCATTCGTCCTAAAGCATGTCCTAAAGCACGTCTGATCATTATAGTAAAACGGTTCTAATTGTCTCTAGGCTAGTATGCCTCTACCCCTGCTATCTCCCAAATTGATGACCATTTTAACAAAAACGCGATCGCAAAAACGACTATCTCTGCGGAATGCCATACTTTGTGGGCCCATAAGATAGGGCCCTTTTGAATCAGTAGTAGATTACAGTGGCGCTTAATAAAAATAAGTTACAATGAACTATTATATCCAACATTGAAATGGAATGAAAAATTTGGCATCTATTTTGTAGATTTTGACATTTTTACATGTTCTCTGAGAAGTCGCGGTTACGAAAATTCTTCTGCTGGACACATTTTTCTGAGTTTTATCATGAACATTTTCTTTAAACATTCGATGACTCCCTGTTTTAATTGTCGTTACGGAATATTTACGATTTTTTACATACTTAGAGTAGTTTATATCAAACATCTAAAGTTATTTAGTATATAAATTATAAGATAGAAATGTGGCCATCATGTCATCTCCACAAAGTGCTGCATATATTAAATCATTTTTAAAGTCGTAATTTTTTGGTAAAAGTTCGACAAGTTGGCTTGAAATTTCACCAGTATACTGGGATGTATGTTTACTTAATTGTAGACGAAAATCAGTTAATTGTTAAATATTTGGATTCATGAAAGGAATACCTTAAGAGTTAACGGTCACCTAGCTAAAACAATAATCAACCTGTATCAACTTTAGATCCAATTACACGCTTTTTTCTTCTAATTTGCAAGCGATCGTGAATAAAAGTCTGTATCCTACGATGCAACAGGTTGACAATACGAATAAGTGCCTCCGATACGTGCGCCCGGGTGCATTTTGATCCCTAGTTGCGGATGATCTATACCAATTGAATGTATTATTACGTTTGGACGTTCGAGACGAATAATGTTAGGATATCAAACATAAGTGATAATTACCAGGAGTCGGTCGGCTGTTGTAATCATCACCTAGTATCCGTCTGACGCTGAATTTAAGTTCAGGATTTTCTTTCTCCTGAATCCCACGGTTGTTACACTCTCCTATACTGGTGCACTGTTCATCGCCGCATGTGCACGTCTCCTCACCGCCTATCCGACTATCCTCGGTCTTCATTCCTTGAATCCTGCTCAGTCTTCCGTTTTGTTGTTCTCGATGAGGTTCCTCGACGGTCACGTCGATGTTTCCATTTACTCCACCATTTTCGAAATTGCTCAACCTTCCGCCGATCGGATTACCGATCCAGCAGCCGGTTTTTCGCAAGTCAACCCGGCCGGAGGCAATTGATTCATGCATCTCGAGGTCGGGCGGTGGGCAGATTTCGTGATCACCGCCGGAGGTCTGATCAAGCTCGTCGAGGGAATTTGCCGATTCAGCTGCTGAATTCGAGCGATTGTCAATTTTGTCGAGCGACGGCCTTACCAAATTGTATCTGTTGACTAGCATATTGTTGTGTCTCTTCAATCTCTTAGTGTCTAAATAAATTTCGCCGCTCGACGAGCGTTTCAGGTGAAAACGTTCGTCCAACGATGCCGAACATTCCTCCCTGCTTTCAACGGAGTTTCTGCCTGCCATTGCGTGGTCTGTCATTGTCAACTGTTGCACGCGACCTTCGCCACTGTTAATGTCCAATTGTCCACAACCTACGGCGCTCTCGACCGACGTTCTACCTGAACTCGCGACATCCTGCTGATGATGATGATGATGCTGGTGCTGTCGCAATTGTTCAACGTTTCCCGGCTCACCGTTGGCGATCATCATCATATCCCTTCCGAGTCTCAGATACTCGGCCTCGGTCTCTCTCTGGTAAGCTACCAAACTAGCTGCCAAATTAACCGTCAGGCTAAAGTCTGTTGTTGGTGTAGCTTCGTTCTGCAGTAAATTTTTCATAAGAAAATTAGAAGCCGCTCGCTGATGAAGATTCTTCAACATCGCCGCCGCGGGCAAAGGTAACATATCGATTTGCACAAGGGATCACTCGTAATATATTTCCAAACAACGCATTGGTATCGTGCAAAATTCAAGACAATAACCTCGACAACGATGTATACACTATATAAACCCGATCGCAGTTAATGGCCAATACCCAATTTCGTGTATCTGGGAATATTATTGCCTTCTCTCGAAATTACACCACTGTATCGTATATTTGCTTTCTTCTGTCACTACGCAAAGTATCACTTGTTTCGACAATAAGTATGGGAAAACAATGAACGCGGGCTTATGCGATTTTCACTATCTGTATCCTCTTTGCACCAAGTTTCAGCACCGGGATAACTTTATCCAACTTTCCCCGCCGATTGTCATCACTCGTCAACATAACACACTATTCATCGGCTATTCCCGTAGAGTATACATATTACGATATCACTGTAAAATGTCCACTGTCCGACAATGATTCGCCAAGCAAACATGGAGCTTTCTTTCACCAGCCATGTGACTTGGGCCTGCTATCAGCTTCCAGAGTGAGGGCTTCAGTCGTGAATATTTGTCCGCCCGATGACAAGGATCGGCAAAGCTTAATTTTTTATCGCGGACGGATCATTCGAGCAGCAAAACATTACGAAAGCTCCACGAGGTATTTACTGCAACGTAGAAAGGTAGTATTGTGCGAATGATGATCAAGTGAAAATCGAGCAGAAACCGAGAAAGGGATGCAGAGCAACCGACGAAATCTCGTGAGCGTCGTGCACAACCCTCGAATGCAGGAGAGCCTACACCACCAAAAGCATAACACCCATGGTGGAGTACTATAGCCAGTTGGGCTGCTAGCCGTCATAGGATCTCGTGAGCCGCCCCGCGAATGAAAACCAACCCCCTCGTAGGGTGGGAGGAGGGGGTAGCTCGTGCCCAATGCTTATACCTCACCCCTGTGACTTTGTTACGTCGTGTGTCAAGCCCCTTTCCCTCCGACGTCGCCCCCTACATCCCCCACTCTTGGTGGAGTTTCTAGGTGAGATAATATCAGACTATAAGCAGAGCAATTCAGGGTTTGGCTGGGATCCCTCTCACCGGGTATATCGGTAATGCCGTAATAAAATCATACTCCGGCGTGGCAAGCGAGGCACTCTCCACCCTCGTACGTACACGCAAACACCAGGGTACACCCACGCACGTGTACACCTTAAGCGCGGAAAGATAGACAGAGGTAATTCGGGTGGGACCTCGAGCCAAAGACTTCAAGAAAAAGCGAAAGAGAGAGAGAGAGAGAGAGAGAGAGAGAGAGAGAGAGAGGCGGGAAGAAGGAATGCGATCGCAATTTCACGAGGAAAAAAGTAGAGGATGTTTGAGGGGTTGATAAGGGAGCCGGAGTGTGAGTGGGGGACAGATGGATAGACGATTGAATTAAACGCTGCGATGAAAGAAGGGTCTAGGGAGAAAGAGATGCCAAGAGTGGCGACTCGCCGCGGTGTGTACTGTGGATCGTCTGCTTCCTCCACCGTACACGGAGGGGTGTTTTCTGGCCTGCGTCGTAGCCCGAAGTCTCGTAGAGGGAGAAAAAAGCCCCGGAGATTCGCATTCCTTTGGTCCAACGATTGGATTTTATTTGACGAAGCAAACCCTCCTGTTGGCCAATCGGTGCACGGTACTCACGAGTGAAACGGGCCACGCCCACACCCCTTGCTGCTGCTTCAACCCCCTCGAATGTGAATAGTGGGTAGGGGTGTTATACCCTATATCCGCTTCTGTTTGATACGTACATATATATATATATATATATATATATATATACATGGATGTACGTATAGACGTATGAACACACATACAAGCACACTAGACTTGATGTACACATATACAGGTAAGGACGCTACTTCTAGATGGTTTTCTACATCCTTATCAACTTTATTACCTCCAACCGGAACCTTGCAGTGTGTGTAATACGAGGAGAGTTTAGTTGGCTAGGTGACTTGACGTCGCCACATTTTCTTCCTCGCCGAATTTCTTGTACGTTGTATGCCTTATGGCGTTTTAAGAAAACATTTTAATATCACGCCCGAGTTTACTGACTTCTATGCCACAACCGTGCCAGTATATAATCCAAATTTTTACACTGCGTCAACGAGACACGAGGGCTGCATTATTCTCTCGAAGGCAAATTTGGGCATTTATGGAAATTTGTTGATTCTATTGTGAATGAATACAAAAATAAATTCCGTCTCGTATAATAAGCACTAATCAACGTGAACTTACAGTAAACACGTATCAAAGAATAATCTCCACCAAAATAATTGAATAGTAAAACGCAGATGAATTTTGATCATTAATATAACATCGCGTATGACAACGAAGAGCAGCATTTATTTGCTTTTGGTGAACTAGTTTTTCACCGTCATTCTCTTCTGTGTGAAACAAGGTATATGGAGATTTCGGAGATAGGGAGAAAGCGAGGGGGGAAATAGAAAGAGAGAGAGAGAGAGAGAGAGAGAGAGAGAGAGAGAGAGAGAGAGAGCAAGAGAAAACTAAATACATCGACACATGGCGGAAGACGACATACACACGTCCACTTCCGTCGGAAATGTTCCAAGAGATAATTAAATTAATTGCGTTTAGACGGGAGAAACGTCAGGCCTTTTCGGAGTATGTGTACAAACGCACACGTTTCTGTCTGTATAGTTATAAAGTAGGACCGCAATTGTTAACGGTGAATTCACAGCGGGACAAAATTATAGTCTCACACGTGACAACTGTATATCTATATACACGATGACATCCAAAATGAGATGCAATATCGCAGTTGCCTGTTATATATTACTTGCGTGAAGTCATCCGAATCACAACATAAATTCTGTTGATCAGTTATGGCTAATTCAGTCTGGAGCAGTGATCTTCTCTGATGATGAATGAAGCAATGATAAAAATGCAAACGGGCAGGTCTGTCATTTCGCTGACTCCATTAATGTCGCCTATACGTTTTGGCAATTGGTCCAGAACTGGACGATAAGAACAAACAGAGAACTTTATCCTGATATCATTCCACTGACAGCACGACACACACTGGTGAATTTATAACTTCGATTATCGCAACTTTTCAATCGGGCCCTCCTCGTAATCTAAAAATCTCACATTTCGACTTATTAAAAAGTTAGGGTAGCATGATCCACAAATTTTATTTCTCCAAAAAGGAACTCTTCAGTTATTTGACGTAAGCTAGGAGAAAAGTAAATCCATAGTTACGTTTTGAGGACGATACATTTGGAGTAGAGGTTACCGAAACCGACACTGATGTCGGTTTCGGTAACGTCTATTCCAATATCATTGTGATCCTCGAAATCTCTAAAACAAGTTACGGTTTTTGTCACTATATTCGTCTGGTTGCGAAGTTCTTATAAAACTCATCAGCCCTTCGACCCTTAAAAAAAATGCATATTCACCGAAATACAACGATCTGAAAAACGTCCGGGGTCCGATCGACCCCACATGCAGTCAGAGGTTCGCAGCGAAAATGTGCAGTCGAAGGTTTAAGAGAGCGGTCACATTACGACTTTTTCGTTTAAAGATATTGAACTAAATCTACAAGCTTTGGATTTATCTATTCAGCCTCGTTATAAGTTGCCGGGAAGCTTATTTGAGTTTTCAAACACACACGCCTATGTGCTTTATCTGTAGAATATAAAAAGCATTTAACAGGGATCTAATATTCAAGTACGTGCTTAAACTACCTCAACTGCCACTGTCACGAGCAGCTCGCTCCTACAATTACAAAAAAAACTATACGATAAGGAATGGTAGTCTCGATATCTGACTGCAATTAGGAAGCGAAACTTCAGTGAAGGACAATCGAGTAAATCTTCTATACATATAAAACGGTTCCCTGTCTGACTAACTGTCATATAGACAATGCACAGCTTAAGCCGCCGAAGATAGAAACATGAAATTTGGAAGATATGTTCCTTAGAATGTGTAGAGGTGCACTAAGAAAGGATTTTTTCAAAATCAACTCTTAAGGGGCTGAAATGGGGTGTAAACGTTGGTATGGAAACCTGCATTCCTTGCGTGTATCAACTTGAAACGTGGTATAAATATTCTTAACAACAAATAATACAACGAATATTTCAGGATTTTTTCAAAAATATCATTCTGAACACAATGTTGTCTATAGAACTAAATTGCAAAGCCATATAGTTCTTTAGACAACAATGACATTGTATGATACTGGAGTTGAAGGATGGCACTTTCATACTACTATTTCATTAATTACCAACCCTTACCTCAGTCAGTCAGTCTACCACCGTGCCTGAGAAATATGGCACTCAATCTTCTTTCTTTATTTCTTACTATTTTTTCTGTCTTTGTTTATATCCTCTCTGGATCGAATCCTAAACTCCACCCGGACCAAGTTGCAGGCAAAAGCTAGTATATTAAAAATAACACGTTGACGCACTAAATCGAAACACCTCCTCTCTCGATATTTTGCGATCATGGAGTAATAACGCCCAATTGGTGCGTAATAATTGACAAAGGAATGTACCGTTACTCGTTTTAACATGGCTCTCCGTAACATCGATATGAAGCGCACCGAGACCGAAGGACCCGTGGTGGAGGGGAAAGCGTTGCGTTAAAGGGATGGCGATTTGAGATTGCGAAATATACTAAAGTGTGCGGAGGTAGAACGGAAAGAAAAGAGTGCGGCATACTTTTCGCGGTACTGGGCTATATTATATCGTAGGAGTGGTTTTCCGCTATACTGCTACAGGGTTCTCGTTTAAGTGGAGTTTGCTCCTCTATTAAGGGGGGTAGTTCCACCACTTTTTCTCTTGCGCCTTCTCCTTTATCGCTATTCACTCGACATTCCGTAAACCAAGGTAGAGCGATACAAGCTACATAAATACTACACATTCGCCAGGTATATAAAACCATACGGGGGATATATACACCTGTATGCACAAGGGAATATACAGGCCCATACATAGACATTTATTTGATACAAGGATGGAACCAGAGGGCATTACATATATAGGGGTAGAAACGAGCTTTCCAGCGTAGGACAGTATGTACGTAGAGTATATAAAGCCGGAGCAGAGGCGCGAGAAAGCTTCGAAGGGTAAACCAACCAACGGGGAAACGTTTTGCGAGAGAGCCACCCTCGCGATCCGTTGCACCCGCACTCGGACGCCGGGAATCCGATTGTAAGGGGGAGTGAGGGGTAAGTGAATTCCCGACCACGCCCACCTTTGGAAGCACCGACCTCGTCGACGTCACACGACTTATCACCCTCTCGCACTGCTTTTCCTGCTGCTAAAAAGGCTTGAACGCACCGTACGACCCGCGCAAGGGTGTGCGACGAAGAAAGCAAAAAGAGCGGGAGAGAAAGAGAGGGCGAGAGAAAAGAGAGAGAGAGAGAGAGAGAGAGAGAGAGAGAGAGAGAGAGAGAGAGAGAGAGAGTATGCCCTGTGCACGTTTTAAGCTTTCGAGGAATGGGGAAAAAAAGAGCGGATAAAAGGTCGCGGGGTGCGATAGAAGCGGCGTGGGAGGGAAACAGGGAGAAGAAAAATAATGAAATGAACATCGGTGCGCGCGAGCGGCTGCTCCTCGCGCTGTTAGGATAAATCGGGAATTATTATAAGAGCAACGATGGGGAAAGAGAGCGAAAGAGAGAGAGAGAGAGAGAGAAAGAGAGAGAGAGAGAGAGAGAGAGAGAGAGAGAGAGAGAGAGAGAGAGAGAGAGAGAGAGAGAGAGAGAGAGAAAGATAGGAGAATTGGAGAGGAAAAGCCAAGAGAGAGGGAGACCTGGTCCACCGGCTTCTAAAATTCTGCTATTATAAACTCTAACTCTACCTCTCTCTCTCTCTCTCTCTCTCTCTCTCTTTCTCTCTCTCTTTCTCTCTTTCTTTCTCTATTTCTCTCATTTAATTTTGCCGTTTTTTCCTACTTCGTTTATAAAAATGTACGTCGAGCCCCAGGAAATGAGCAAGTAAAATGGAAGGTGGGAGGATAAAGGTTATAACGGGACGAGCTGCTCGCTAAAAAGATTCCTTTTATTCGACCACTCGGTGCAAATATAATTATTCATTTCTTTTTTGAAAAGCTGACATAAAATGATAACGTCCGTGCAATGTGTGTATAATAATGAGTAGTAATGTATGTATATATAATATATCAAGAGGCGTAGCAGCTCTATGACTCCAATTAAGGGACGTAAGGCATGGCGTATATATGCGGTGCCGTATAACGAAAAAAAAACTCGTTCTACTCGTTATTTAAACGAAGGAAATAGAGGGTACGTTGTTAGTAAGAAATTATATCTTCAGACTAAATAAATTTTACAAACATTCCTTGCGTGTAGATGTGTTGCAGTGTAGAAATTTGTTGGGAAGTCCCCAGATCCTACCACATCTCTATAGGGATTTGATAGGGACGCCGCACGTAGGGAGTCCACATTGGAATACAAGTGGATTCCGCACTATTTCGCGATTAACGTTGTTTGAGAATTTTTCATTTGAAATTCTCAATCGGAATTTGTTGGATTTCTCAACAACAACAAAACATATCCTATTGTGATCCCGTGTACAAATTTGTTTGGGAGTCTCAAGTTGTACCCACATCTCTATAGGGATTTTTTTAGAGGCATCGCACACCGGGAGTCCTCATTGGGAACCAATTGGATTCTATACTGTTCCCCGATTTTGATAACTCTTACTTTTTTGTCAAAGTGCCGTAAAATCAATAACAAACGATAAAAGTACAGTGGATTTTCACTGATGAGATTCAAATCCATTTTTAAGATCCATTCATTTTGTATATCTATATGTTTTGTTTAGAAAATTCAACGTACATAATGCAACGGGATCCATCAAGAATCGTATCATATTCTGTTCGATAATGTGAGAATACCTTCAGGATTCACATTGGATTCCAATAGGGAATCCCGATTTGAATCCAATTTACGAGCGTGAAGTTTTATTATAGGGGTCCAATGTGATGACCCATTGGATTCCTATCAGGAAATAGGAACGAGTATGAAAATCCAATTTGATCCCGACGATAATTTCCGCACGGATCATTGCAACGATATTTCGCTTTTTCTTCAATTCGGCGTAGCAGCGTGTGTAACAAGAGTATCTGCTGTCAATGATTTTTTTTACCATACCTAAAAGTACTATCGACAAATTCGTACGAAAAGTACGATAATATTTTTATAAACGACATTTTTTCCACTTTTTCCGGCGTACCTGTACTTTTTTTTATTTATGTTTTTCCATCGTTATTTCATGACTGTACTTGTCCCAAGTATTCAAATTGAGGCTCATTTGTTTCAAAATCGTATTATATTTGCCACACGATCTTACATACCGCGTATTGGAAAACGAATTCTAAAGAGCACGAATATTTGAAAAAAATGGAAATGTTTGTATACTTCCATAAGCAATACTACGATCATTTTTATTCAGCAGTTCCATTTACATATTGTCACTTTTCATTAGCAGTATTACCGCTGAAAATGAATAAAAAAAGAAGAATAAAGAAATAATATCGTTTTCTGTTGAAAAAATGAGGGAATTGGAAGGGAAAAAGGAGCAAGAGCAAAAGACAGGGAATAAAGGGGGGGGGGGGGGAAGTGTGGCTACACGGTCTGCGGAGTAATATAATAATATTATACCGATAGGGAGGCAGTTATAAGCACATGACGCTCCTTCGTATTATACACAGCCTATATCTCACGTGGGCGCCCCTACCCCTAAGAGCACAAGCTCTTACATACATACGCGTATACATTCTGTATGTGTGCTTCACTATGGAGTATCTAGATTTACCCGAGTCTTGGGGTAGGACTTACGCGAGCGTCACTTAACTGCCATATTTCCCCGTCTACTATACTTGCCGTAATACAAACGCTTTAAAAGCCTCGAGTCATCCGTGAAATTGACTTTATTAGCCTTTTTTTTAGCCTTACACGTTTCGCGTATATTCCATCGAACCATTGCGCATGGATGCCGATAATACTCATAGATTCCTAATTATACGTTCGTATATATGTTAAAACATTTTCTAAATGATTTTTCAGACGATAATTCAATTAATTAATTTTTATTCGTCATCTGAAAAATCTGGAATTGTAGCTTTTTATTGCCAATAGGAAAATTAATTTTCTTAATTAATTATTTTCTAGCTGTCACGAAACTTGACATGTTCGATTGACATTCCCGTATAAAAATAAAAGAAGCCCCATAATTTTTATGAAGATGGTCTATCTTTTTATGCGTTCCTTTTTGTTGTAAATTTTGATGATTTTTATCATTTATCAGGTCGGTTGTCAATTACCGATGAATCTGTAGATTTACCAGTTGAATTATCGTATACACATACATGTTATATACATTTATTTTATTGCAGTTTCGACAATAAAAAAAAATATGCATAGCTTTCATAAATGATAACCATTTCTTGGAAATTGCATTGTTGGAAAATGTGTGACAAAAATAAAAAATTATGAGTGCAATAAGTGCGATGTATCAAACACGTGGCACGGAACGTTGTAGGGGAATGGTTTATGGGTGTGCGTGGATGTCTCTGGCGCAAGAAAGACGTATCGAGCGACAAAATATATATATATATATATATATATATATATATATATATTGTGAAGGCGTTGATATATGAATTGTCACCTCGCGCTATCGCGCGTACGAACCTTGGCATCGAACCACCCTGCATTCCCTTCGAATCGAGCTGTATATACACGGCTGATATATACGAGATTGTTTTGTTTTTCGCAATAAAGAAACCGAGAGAAGTGAGACAAAGCCGGGTCGATTTCTGAAAGAACTGTGGGGTGACAATATGAAAGGCAGTTTGCCGACTATATATATATATATATATATATATATACACATATACACTAAATACTCAGACGTCTGAGAAATCCAGAGACGAGCATTTACTCATTTCAACAAACGAGAAGAGAATGATATCTCGTATCACGCAAAAATTTAGTACTCGTAAAAAATATTCCGCTGCCTGACTGAACTCAACGCGGAGGTGGAGACTGAAACTAGCGGATGTTTGATGAGTTCCAAAAATCAAAGACAAGTACGATATCACTGTGTAGATAAAAAAAAAGATGAAGATTGTAAATAGCTTCCTTGTTAAATTCACCTATTAATCGATCGTAGTGGAAGCGCAATCGGCTTGTGACTGCCGCGATCTTACATGTTAACCGTGTTTGCTTGAGCCAATACTTGGATGGGTGATCGCTTCGCGGCGCCAATGGGGAAGCCAATGCTCTCGCGCCTACAAATGAGTGGGAGGATATTTAACTGTGTTGTTCACGCTACCGCGACAGAAATTCACATGAGTTAAAGACAGCCGTCTGTATCGGTCCAGGTTTTCCACAGTGTGCCTGTGCCCTCGTGGGAATGCCACAGTTAGGAAAAAGTGTCTGTAGGCAATAATCAGCGGGCTTGCCAAAAAACTGAAAACAGTGGGGTAAAAGTGAAAGGGATGGATTGGTGAAAACTCGCCAGGGCATAAAAAGGAACATTAGGAAGAAAATGCAATATTATATTTGTCGAAAAAGTTCGATTTTCGACCAAAAAAAATAACTTTAATCGTTTATATTGACAAAGGGATAAACAAACCAAAAAATCATCCAGTTATACGATAGAGAAAGTTAAAAGCGATTATATTATAGATATAATATAATCATTTGTAACGATTTATAATCATTTATAGTTTTAAAAGGAATAATATTATAAATTATACGATAGGAAATGCTACCTGACCGAATTTGAAGCGAATCGGAGGAATAGATTTTGAGATGCAACTTACACCGTTTCATGAAACATAGTTTTGAAAAAAATGCTGAACAAAAATCCTTCACAAAAATTCCCATTTCTCGGTTGATTTTTGGATTTTTTCAGAATATTTGTTGCAATTTAAATGTATGACTCTAGGCTATGGAAATATGCAATCAACAATCGTATTATTGGAAATCCACGCTTTCACAGATCCGTTAAAACAATTGTACTTATAATAAATATGTTTCATCGAAAGATAGTTTCGTTAAAAAATCGACACAAGCAGAATAAAAATCAAATAGCTCAACTATTGACTGTTCAATCATAATACAATCGTCTATAGATGTGTTTACGTTTCCGATATGCGATATATTGCGTGTGCACCGAAGCTTCTACAAATGTATATTATATACACAATTTGGTGCATGACGTGGAGAATCACGATAACACAATTCGGTTAATTTAATACCAGTCGAATATCGCAATTATAGCTGGTTCGTGCAGAATGTGTCTGCACCTGATACTCGCGAGGAAATTTGCCCACAGACTAGTGCGCTATATTCACAAATGTGGGTGTAAAATGGACGACCGGATCCCAGTGGAAAGTACAGACGTTATAGGGACAGAAGTAAAAAGTTTTGACAACACTTTAAAAGAGGAACTTTCGAACTATTACTTCGCCGTAGGTGAAGCAAACCCAAACGTTCAGATAAAAAATCCATTTGACCGGTATGCTCTAGCTAAGCGTGATTTTATGAGATTCGATTTATGCGTTAATATAAAAAAAAAACAAAGCAGCACCTTAGAGCTAAATAATTTTAAAAAGATCCACTTAATTAAAACAAGCATTCTTCACAGAGTAAGTTAGTCCTTTACTTTCGCAGTGTCGTAAAGTATGCAAACCACGCCACTGCCTTTTCAAAATAAACGATAAAAAAATGAAAGCAGGAGCTCCGTGTATTCCCATCAAAATTCAGTTGTTTTTTTCACTTCCATGCATCCAGACCTTAGCTAAAATCAGTTTATGTCTTAGATGGGATCGCATGATTATAGAAGTTGTTAACCAAAATCGCCAATCAACGCTGTTTATTACCGTGAAACAGTTCTGTGACAAAACATCTAAGTCTAACCATCTAAGTTTTTAAAATCAATGTGACACGTCGGCTACAAACCGTTCTGTGGTTTTTAGTGCAATTCATCCAAACTAGATGGTGTTAGATGGATGAAGATTTTTTCAAAGTTCACCTGTCGCCCGATTGCAAGATTCGAGTGTGCGTAATGTTTAGATTTGTTTGTTTGGATTCGAAAAAAAATCGGAAATCGAAAAAATCCGAAATCAAACGGTGTGTAAAAAATGTGGCATGGCTTTGTGCTACATCAAGAAAAACAACTGCTTCAAAGCATTCCAAACATCATAAAGGAGGGGCCGGGTTGAAATTCCGAACTTTGAATGCTCCGACGGTTTAAAATTCCTAATTTTAATGTTCCGAAACTAGAAGTTTCGTAAAGATCATGCCAGCGAAAGTTTACACAGTTGACTGTAATATGATTTCTATTACGAAATAATTTTCAGAAATAGCATGAAGAAGATGAATGCTTTATTTGAACGACCAGTAATACGACATACAAAACTCCGAATATGTAATATTAAGCATGCCACAAAATTACGAAATTTTTATTATAGAAAACGAGCTATATCAGAAAGTTGAAATATAATAAAAGCTAATAAGAGATTCGTCAGGTTCCCGAAAGTTTTGGTCTCCGGAAATCATAGCTGCGATCATCCACTTTGCGAATTTGCGATTCCGATAAACCGAACGCGTTTAACGCGTTTAGATGATAGCACCACCACTTATTTTGACGATGTTCAGATTTTCGGAGTTTTCGTCTTTCGGGTAAAATTCTTTCGGAGTTTTGATCTTTCGTGGTAGAATTTTTTCAGAGTTTTGACCATCCTTCACGTTTTATTGTGAACATATAATGCAAGGATACTTAGCTATCGATGATTCTTATCGATATTCTTATTTTCGGAAATTTTCCCTGTACAAACCTTCGCCATTCAGGAACTCAAATTTCTAACACTACAATTTTTCGGAACTGTGGACTTTCTAATTATGGGAAGTTGATACTTGTTCTATGTGCTGTGTTTTCATGTCGACGCTTTATCAGTCGGTCCCATGATTATTGTCATTTAATTCCTTAGTGTACTATTATTTTCGATTATATGATAATTCTGTTTACAAAATTTTGGAATTATAAATTTCCACAAGTATTGACTACTATCTAATAAATTCGGAAGTTTGAGCATTCTGATCATTCAAAGTTCGGAATTTCAACCCGGCCTCATAAAGGAATGTTACGACACAATGTAACATGTCTATCACACTCCGTTTATTGCTTCACAACTAGTCGCTTGATTGAATTATACAAAAACTAAATAATACGTGTTTATTTATCAAAACCTACCATAAAGTCAAGAATTTTTTTTAAATTTTTACGTTGTTGAGTTATGAAGGATTAACCCAGGCTCGTTACACTAAATTCTTATCGCGTCGAGATTCCGCTCGTCATTCATCGACACGATTAGCCCCCGTAAAGAAATGCGTGATCCGTTTTTCCCCACCCTCCCCCCTCTGAACGCGTATCATTTAATGAAGACATCAACAGAAAGGGAGAGACAGAAAGTGCATGAGAGAGAGAAGCGCTCCACGGCGGATGTAATTTCTCGGGCGCGATACAATTAACTCTCGCGGGCAAGCAACGGAGATATACAGAGCTTACAAATTCGAGGCTTCACTGCTTTAGCTAGTAGCGTATTACAGGGCTCGTGCGAGCGCGCGAAAGCTTCTTGACACCAACGGGTCCTTTCCAGTTTCCGCACTCTCGCCACGGGATACATATTTGTGCGCTTGTACGCGCGTATTATGTCTGTATGTGTGAGTGTATCCTGCGTGACACTTGAACCTGGCAGCAGTGGCGCAATCCCTCCACTCACCCTCTCTACCTTTCTCTCTATGGCTCTCTGCCTCTTTCCATCTCTCTCTCTCTCTCTCTCTCTCTCTCTCTCTCTCTCTCTCTCTCTCTCTCTCTCTCTCTCTCTCTCTCTCTCTCTCGCGCAGTACCTCTAACAGCATCCTGGTGAGAGCATCCGTGGGACGAAGACGAGGGTTGAGGCTCACCCGAGAGCACGTGGCGAACGCGGAAATGAGGAAGAGAGCGACAGAGGGGGAAGGGAGGAGGGAAATTGTTGGCTAATGGAATATTTGGGTTCAGGTGTGCGAGAGAGAACGCAAGAGTCGAAGGGTTCTCGTGTTAATTAATATTACGTCACGGAGACTGCCTTGTTAAGGATGTATGGGAGTCTTACAGAAATGTTGCGATGGTGATAAAAATTGGGAGCATTATTATTTTGTTTATCGAAAGCCTTTATTCAATATTACGGATCGATCCACTAGTAAGTTCAAAAGATATAAAACTTTTCATTTGCAGTAGTCTCACGTGCGTTTTTTTTTTGGGCCCTTGTTTTGCTCTCAGGCACGATGACAAAAAGCGTAATGAAAAAACTACAGAAAGTTTAACAGTTTTTGTATGAGTAATTAATCTGTAAAAGAAATTGTTTTGAAAATGTAACAATCATTCACTACATAATTATAGTGCATTTAACGGATCTGTACAAGCTTGAAGGGTAAAAAAAAGGACGATTTGCAATATTTTTTTTCTGATGAGAGTATTGAAACGACGAGGTCAAAAATTTACACGCAATTAATACACGATCTGACCAAGTTTGAGTCCGTTTTCTTTTATTGAACGATATTGATACACCATGAAGTTATTATTATTTAAACAAAGTGCAGCTAACAAAATACAAATATTATTGTAAATCTAAAACGCTGATTTTAAAATCTATCGTTAGCTCGTGCAGATGATGCATTTTTTAATTTGGATATAAAGAACGAAGAGGATTTCATCAATAGCTATAGAAAAATCTTAATAATTGATACGTCAGCCTTAGAAGCTGAAGTGATGGTCATGAAAAACATGCTTCAATTTAAAAATGATGAAATAAATGCTGTAAATTTAAGAAAGCATATTAAAACGGAGGACTGTCCTAACTTATAGAAACAATGCTTCAGGAACCATTCTCTCATATGTCATTGTTGAACATGGAGAATGACATTGTTAGAAAAAAAAGCATTCCAACTGAAAAGGTATTAGGCCGATTTGCAGAAAAAATAGAGAGCTTATTTAATTGAGTACCTACTGAAAGTAAAGCCTAAAGACTGGTAACTGGATTAAAGAATAATGAAAAATTGGTTAATTATTTTCAAAGGTATTGCAAGAATTTTATATTAATGTTAACATGAACATGTGACCAATGTAGGTTTCATATTTCATTTGTGTTACGTGATTATCGACTATTATGTAAATTCGATGAGCCCTTCGTGGTCACCCTTCCAAATTCATTCGCGGTGGTCACACTTGGGTCGATTCTACCCAGTCAGTTTTTAAAAAAGTATTGTGACCAAACTATCCGTCCGAAGTGGTTCAAAAAATTACGGAATATGCTTTGAACTTTCTAGATAATGTACGAAAAATGTATCTATAAGAAATAAAATGGCGACATATTTAAAAAATTCATCAAGAGGGGAAAACGCAAAAAATACAATTTTTCGCTCAGAAAATCATATTTCAGTGAATTTTCAATATTTTTACCTAAAATTTGGACGTGATACTCCTTAGATATGCTACTTTTGGAAAAAAAATAATATCATAGTGCGCGTCCAAAAAAAGGTATTTATTTCGACGCGTGAAGAAGGTAAATTTTATGGTATGAGAATACTTCAAACTCCAGGTAAGATGGTGAATAAATTCCCATTCGAAGCCGGGAACTATTGTATATTTACGCCAAAAATTGATCTACGGGTCGATTCTACCCAGGGTGACCACGAAGGGTTAAAAAAAAGACGACTGTGAACAAATCGACTCTCTGCCAGGCCAACCCCTCCTCCTCTCCCCAGAAAAAAAACATTCTGGCTCTATCAAGAGCGGTTCCGCGGAGCGGCATATTCACTCTGAGCAGTTTCGTCCTAATAAAGTTTCATATCAACAAAGGGGATCCTAGAATTGAAAAAAAAACTACTTTTAACTGAAAGTTTGAGGCTCGGTTTACATATTATAGCACATCGACTGATTTGATATTAAATCTAGGACATATATTTGAGAATTTCAAATCCCGGTAACTTGTGCCTCGGATAATATCTCCCACGCATCTTTGAACCGAAATTCAGGAAAAGAACTATGGCAAAAATGTGAATACAGCATGTCTATAGCGTGGACTAATTCTGAAGCGGTTAGGAGGGCTATCAGGACTCACGTCCTCCGAATGCCGCCGGCATTGCCGTCAGAGACGACGTGGGTCATACGCGTTTGGAGGGTTGACGATTCACCGTTCCCCGTTTCTCTCTCTCTCTCTCTCGCTCTCTCTCTCTCTCGCCTCCCAGGGAGTTTTGACGCTTTGATCATTTATTTCGCGCCAGGTCATAGCGGTCTTCGCACGAGGCTTGCACAGAAAAGCACGACAGCCACAAGCAAAAGCTTTTCCAACCTCTCGACACCTCTCGATTGTACCATCATCTCTTTTTGCGCCCTCTCTCCCCCCGTTTCTATTTTCAAGCATGTGTCATCTTCCAATATTGGATACCCTTTCGCGTCGATGCTCATACCTTTTTTTTTTGTTTCGTATACATTGTATCACACATACCTTTTATTCCCATGAGCATTGATGACGTCTCGCGATGGGTGGTTTTTTGACTTCCCTTCCTACTATTAATTTGTCTTTCCATGTCCATGAATGTCACTCGCTATCCGAAACATTTTTTACCCTAAACATCATACATGGTCGAATAACCATATTGCTTTCGTTGACAGTCCGTTTTCTCTGAGATTTCTACGGTTAAAAAACAAATAAACAAAATATTAAAGTTGCTGAACGAGGATAGCAATCATCGAAAAAAGAAAAAAGTTTACGTGCGATATGAGAAAAAAGCCTTTGAAACAAATATCCCCAACAATTGTGCGAAATCAGTTGAAGTACAAAAAATGAAAATTCTTTTACCTCGTTCGTTCTGTTACGAAAAAAAGATTTTTCTTGTCTACGTCTATGTGAGCAAAATGTCTCGCAGTTAAATGACTAGCGCGTGCAAATTATCCAGACATTTTGAGCAACTGAATCGGTCCAGTTTACTTTTTTTTCGCAGGCGCGCCAGATACTTTTCTCGCGAACGAATTACCGGCGATGACTTTCAATAATTTCGAATGAAAGTATCAATATGTTACGCTCTACGTACACGTAAATTCATATCACGTGAGGCTGACGAAGTGCAAAATAATATGTAATACATTTCGTTTCATCCTTGCATTAAGATCTATGTATTAGCATTTCCATTGTGTGACGATTCTCTCCGATAACAAGGAATGGGGCTTGAAACAGCAATAAGAATACAAGGATTGACGAATTGAATATCCATGCCCCTAAATTCTTGTTATAATATACAATAGAAACGAGGAAATTAAGGGCGAACCATGAAGGAAGAAAAACGTCCGAGGGAAATGACATAATACTACAAATATATATTATATATATATATATACATATATATTTATATATACATCTACATATATAGAAACGGAGAAAGAGCGAGAAGAGAAAATCTGGATAATATCATCGAGATGAGAGCCCGTATATATCTGCGAGAGAATATGGGTGCGTACAGGAGCCTTGTTTAATTTGTATTGCCGTAGCATATAGCGACGATATACCGAGATATTAGAGGCAGTTATCGCAGCGTATTGCTCCTAATCGTTTTTCCCTCCTTTCTCTCCCCGTTGCTCCTGACTCGCTGGTTTCTACGCTGATGGTAGCCAAATCCAATGGCAAAGGGGAATGCTCGGTGAGACAGAGAGAAAAGGGATTGGTGAAGGGAAAGAGAGAAAGCTTCGAGCAATAAGGGATGGTGCGAGATAGAGACGAATAGATCGAATTTTCGAAGGGTTCGAGAGAAATACGTATATGTGCACACACATAAACAAGCATACACACACACACACACACACACGTATGTGTGTATATATATATCGAGGATGGAATTGCTAGTGAGAGGGAGAAGAAAAGTACAGGGAGCGATCGCGATGGTGTATGTGAGTGTGGCGGAGATCGACCAAAGAGTAAAGGACGGAGGGGAGAAACGCAATATAGCGATATATAGTGGCCATTCTGAGCTAAATCGAATAAACTCTTTCAACCGTTATATTTTTACTATATTTTTTTTTAACTCTACGAAAAAAATAGCTCCGTACCAAATATCATATTTTTCTCACCCATTATTTCTACCAGTATTAAGAAAAAAGTGTATAATTATAATTGTTGCATTGTGGTGGCATTTTTTTGTTACTCTTACGATATACCATATGGAAAAAATATTATTGAACTTTTACGAACAGGGCTACGATCTTAGTATAAGAGTAGAAACAAATCGAGGCTACATTTTTTTAAAAACCAATAACAAAAAAATTAATCAATCCATGAAGAACAATGAATGATTAATTTTGAAGCTGTCGAAAAAATGATATAGCATGTAACATTTTGACGTTTGTTTCCGTGATTCGAAAAATCGAAGCTTCTTAAGCTCGTCAGATGGATCGTATTGTTCGGGGAAAGCCCCATATATGTGGAGTTCGAAGGGCATGGATGACGGCGAGAGAGAGGGATAGGAAAAGCGAGGGTGGGTAGAAGAGAGAAACGGCCAGGGAAGCCTGGCCGTGCACTGGTGTTTTTGACAGGCCGATGAATTGAATAATCGCAAGTCGAGTCGAGAGGGTCCGCCAAATCTCAGTCCCCGATACACGTTCCTATAGGTTCACAATTGTGAAGATCAGTTCTATATATACGTATATATATATATATACGTGCGATTTTCTGTGTGGAATGCGTTTATGCGCATATACGTATATGTATGCGAGCAATATATCAATGAGAATATGATACACGTACGCGTAATCTGGTGTGTACCATATGCATAATGTACACTGATCAATGCTCTGCAAAAATTGTTTTTTTTTTTTGACTGACGGGAAACAATTATTGGGGATAACTTTAAAAAAATGTACGTGTCAAATTTTCCGAAAATCTGTAGGTATTTTAAAAAACTCGCCACTCTTACGTCGTTGTTCTCGAATTTCCTGAATTTTTGACGTTTTGCCTTCCATTTTTTTTTTTTAACAGATACGTTCATTTTTTATTTTTTCAATTTTATTTGAAATCATCGAAACTGATTTTTATTCATGATTTAACGGATCAATAACAATCCTTTTTCCAAATAAAAATAAATCCTCCAGTCCAGGAGATCTCATTCTCAAAATCGTGGTTTTTCCTTTAACTTTTTAGTGCAGGCGCCACCGAAAAGACGTATTAATATTTAATGAACGCAAAGGGTGCGAGTCACGGAATAGCTAATAGTTACCCTGAGTGGCAACTGATAGGCTTACCACCCTTAATTCATTAATTTGTTTGATGGCAGCAGCATCCGAATTACGCGGTTCGACAGTTCTTAATCTTCGAACGTCGTTCGGTCGCGTGTTAGCCGACACACGCAAAATATCTTTCCCGCCGCGACATTTTTTTTCTCCTTTATACCCACGCGAGTATTTATAAATCCAACCCCTGTAAAGCTTGCCCCCTCCCCCCTCGCGGAAGGTCTGTTGCGAACATTCACAGCGGGAGATAGTTGGGTAACCCATCGTCATCATCGACGACGAGACTTATACCGGCAGTGTGGCAAACGAGATCCTATCTACTATAAAACATGACGTTTTACGACGGGGCTCGATTTCTTATGTGAGACACGCGTCAATAACTCTGCCAACCGTATATATATATATATATATATGATTAACTTTGTGTGTAAAGAGCACGCGGCAACTTTCTTCGATGCCTTACCATTTCCTTTTTAATTACTCCGTAGTTAGACACTACGATATATATATATACCTGTAGGAAAAAGTTTTGCCTTACTCTTTTTTTATCAGAGAAAATATGCGAATATCAGCATTCAACGATGTCCAGTAAGAAAATCGTAATTATAATTTCCATAACTCGGCAATTTTACGAGCATCATTGAGGACTTACACCACCTTGGATCTCCAAAAAATAGGTATACAATTTTTTTTAAATTTCGACGCGACTATTAAATATATAAAATAATTTTTATTTTTCACAAATACCCTATCATTTTATGAACAAATTGAAGATAAAAAAAGAACAAAATAAATGTTATATGGAGGAAATGTAAGTGGTCTAGTAAGGCTCTCTTTTCAAACTGGTGGACAAAATATCTCCAGATCTACTCAACCGATTTTGATGAAATTTATACCACATATTCTTTATAATACAATCTAGAATGTAGCACGCGGTTTTTTTTTTCAATTGGAAAACGCGGTCATTTTGAATCAATTTTTTAAACTTAACATTTTGGTAAAAATCAGTTTTTTTCAAACAGCTGTCATTCCTACAAATAAAAAAAAATCCCCTATGCTACACTTCACCTATCACCTTGCTTTACAATAATTTTTTTTATTTTTCAGACGGTACCTGACAGAAAAAAAAATTCTACGTTGGTAGAATTTTTCCTTGCTGATGAGCAAGGATTTTCAAAAGGGGGTCCTACTGGACGACTTATATCTCTGCCATTTTTAATTTTTTTATTCGTTTTTTTTTAAATTTCTTCATAAAACGATCATGTATTTGTACAAAATAAAAATTCTTTTATATATTTAATAGTTGCGTCCACATGTATTGTTATGTTTATGCCTATTTTTCCGAGCGCCAAGGTGATGTTATGGCTTACACGGGTTTTCGCATACGTATGCGGAAATGTCTGTAGAATAATAAAACAAAATTGAAAAAAAAAACAATTTTTCCAAATTTCTAGACAACTTCGAGGATCAGATCAGATTACGAGGACGAGAGAAAATAGATACCGTGAAGTATCGATGATACGCGATGGATCTGCCGTACCGATAGGGCTGAATGAAAAAGCCTGAAACAAGGTTCAAAGTTAAGTCGAGAAGCATGAAATTCGGTGTACGTACATGTATAATAAAGAGCGCGGGTAAATACGCCGCAGGGATGCGAAAGGTTCGGCCTCATCGCCAACGGAGAGCAGTCTCGTTGCGCTCGGTCTGGACTGGTGCGTTTGACGTTGATACCGCGATAAGATGAAAGAGCCTCGCTTATGCGGTTGCTTCACCAGAAGGCTTATATCCGTACTGTAGAACCGAGCCGCGAGAGTTCACCGGGTTCTATACGTGTATCGTTGCCGCACGTCTGAGCATAACGTTTGTAAACGCGATTTCGTTGCTCCACCCCCTGGCTCTTCCATGCAGCAGCCTCGTGCCGATATACAGACATACGTATAACGCAGGCGACGATCTAAGCTTTCTCCGTGATAGCGCCCTGACCCGCGATACACAGTTGCTACTTATCGAGCAAGTACGTAGGCGAATTCTATAGGGCAAAAAAAAATATCTAAGGGTCTGGGCTTATGTAGGATGTCGGAGGGTTGGAGGCCATACCGTCGATGCGGACCTGATAGCATTTTCATACCTACGTCCGTGGTAGATAATCGAGCTGACAAATTCTTCAGATAAAAATAAATGTCAATAATAATTTTTCCTTTTATCGTATACGAAGAGAGGCGTGAATTCGGATGCACGTTCTTTTGTTCTTCCAATGCTTTTAAATACAGTGAAACTTCAGTTTTACGTTTTTCTAGAGGTACAGCAAGTATGACGTATAAATGAGAATAACGTAGAAGTGAATTATAGTATTTTTCTGAAACTCTTAAGCGTTTTAAAATGGCGATTGGTGCATAATTTACGATGTTTTTTTTAATAACCCTATCTGTATTATGCTAATATTTGATTTTCTAATTAAACATTCGATTGTTAGTAATAAAATAATGAGCCAACTTAATTTTTTCTTTTTGTTTAGAATTTTTATTAAAGCGGTTACGTGGGTTTGAAAATTTCAAAAAATCCATTTTTTTCTATTTTATTATCTAATAGTACAATATGTCTAGAATATTCTCCCCAAGTTTTAAGTCAATCGGAGTAAAAGTCTAGGAGAGAGAGAGCCTTTGGGAATTCCCCCGTTGGGAAAGACCGGCCGGGAGCGGCGCAGGTATACGCATTTTTTTCAAAACACTATTTTTGACGTCGGTGGACACGATTTCTCAAAAACTAATGCACCGATCTCATTGAAATTTTGCATACTTCTTCAAAATAGCATTGACTAGTGATTGAACGAAGGTTTTTTTTCGATTACAAATAATTTTACAAGGTTATACGTAGTGTAAATTGTACCAAAAATTGAACTATTTTGCATACAACTTTGTCAAAAATTCAAATTTCAATTTTTTTAAAAGTCCTTCGTTCAATCACGAGCTGTACTTATTTACTAACAGAAAAAAAATGATTTTTTAATTTCAGATAAAGCTAACATGAGTTATCCTGACCACCACGAGGAAACTTTTTTTTTTAGGGGTCTCCGGAAACCAGGTCCCACAGGCTCAATTTCCCAAATTTTTGGATGAAATTTTTTAAAAATATTGTTGAAATGTTGCTCTTTTATATGCTTAACTTTTTGAATAAAATAATTTATATATTATTTTTAAAAAATAGAGAAAATATGCTTTTTTGCTTCGAAACCCACGTAACCCCTTAATGCGACTTTGTAATATTAGAGATTTTACGGTTTAGACTAATAAATAAAATACATTTTCGTATTAATGAGAGATATGTAATCACAGTTAAGGCCTAAGGCCACTCTAGGATTTTCCAAAAATCGATTTTTTTTGTTAAAAATGTACCTTAATGCCTATAAAATTATATACCAAAAGATTATGGGTGTGAAAAATCTCTAAGTACTCGATTTTTGAATTCTAGCGCAACCCCTCTTGATTCATATCATGACTTTCTACTAACTTTAAAAGCGTTTATCTCAAAACTACATTTTTCAAGTCGGCCGGACTCATAACTCAAACAAATTTCAACCGATTCACTTGAAATTTTAACTGTATATTTAGAATTACATTTTCTGAGGCACTACGTAGGGTTTTTAAATTATATTGCATAGTTCCTTTTTTATAAAAAAATTTCTGACGATTTTCTCATGGCATTTTATGCTTTTTGTTTTAGAAATACGCCATTTTGGCAAATAACAATATATCAAAAAAATCCTACGTACTTCTATAGCTATTCTTATATATAATCGAAAAAACTTTAGTGTCTCATCATAACTCAAAAATTATATCAGCTCTTGGTCCGGCCGTTGACCTTCCAGAAATAAAGGCGTCATCGGAAAAATGCTGCACAGTCGTCATTCTGACATGTATCGCTGTGAAAAAATTATTTTGTATAGTCAATTATGTATATAATAAAACCCCTATTTTGTAATTCCAATTTATTTTATGGATTCGCTGAAAAAAAAATCACAAAATATGCCCTTTTTGGCCTCTAGAGTGGCCTGAGGCCTTAAGTACATGCATACATAGTACGATCCCGGAGTTTTGAAGTGGAAAAAATCACGGTACGGTTTATAAAAATTGTTTTATACTTGCCTGTTCATTTTGGATCGCAGAACACTGATTAACGTATAACTAAGAAAAAATGGATCTTGAAACGGACACTGAGGAAAAATATTAATAACGTATAAGCACGAAAAACGTATAAGTGAAAAACATAGAAATGAAACTTTATTGCATTCTCTATAGACGAATTCTGTCGGGGCCAGAGATATTTCACGTACAAATGATAAAAACCTATAACTGCAAAACGTATAAACGAGGTGTCACTGCGTACATGATAAAAAAATATCTGTATATCTTGTATGAGTTAATTACAATTTACGATATCGAGGATTTCACAATAAATTCTCTACCAATGAAGTGTGCAATCTACTGTGTGCGAAATTGGAAAAATCGAACGTTGAAAATAGCAAGTTCGTTGCCGCTTATGAGCATGCAATAAGTCCAGGGGAAAAAAAATTGTTTCTACTTCATAGAGATGAGAGCGGAGAGAATATAAATGTATCCATTAATCGGCCCTGAACTGCTCGATGTATAAGCAAAATGCGAAAATGAAGGCGGCGCGGGAACGCAATGCCAATACCCCGCTCCGTTACACACCGATGTAATTATCGTTGGCTATAACTACATATCGAGCTAACGCTGGCGGGGATGCGACGGAATTGGCATTGGGGGAAAAAACAAAAAAATCCTACTCACGTGTAGATCCTCCGAGCTCGTGATTTCGTTGCCGAGTATTGTTCGTGAGTTTTTGACGAGCAATTTACCTGTTTGTATACCTGATTGTTGTATCCTGATTGGCTGTTGGCAACGACCAGCGGTGCATTCGCACACATTTGTACGTATTACACACGAAATATATATGTGTACAGCTATGTAAACCATTTCGTACTCTTTTTGTTCCTTCCACTTTTTTTTTTTTATTTGTTCATTCGTTTGGTCGACGTTCCGCGGCGAACGACGACGACGACGACGGCGACGAGTGGGCGGTTCATTTATTCAAGCTCGGTGCAGATACCTCACTGCAAAAAAAAAAAAAAAGAATGCATAGGTTTCCCGCAAACACTCCTCGCCGATCTACTCCGGGCATCACCACTGTACCCGACACCAAACAGCGATATACGAACGGGCCAATTCGAGCTACTGTATCTAGAAATACGGGGCAATATGGCCCGTGTATTTGGATCAATCAAGGACAATAAGACCATGATTAAGTTGGTATCACAAAATTTCTGTGATCACTCCTCTATTCCCTGCGGATATTTCAAATTTTTCGGGACTGTCTGTACATCTGTTTTTCTTTCAGCCTGAAATTAAGCTAATAGAGGTGTATAATTAACCATATGGAAAACAGTTTTTTGTTTAGTACAGTAAAGCTTCAGTTATAAAAACTCTTCATGCGGATTAAAAATAATAATTCAATTATTGACATTAAAAGTGATATATTTGTATTATTGATGGACAGCGCAAGTAACGTTCGTTTTTTACAGGAAAAGGGGCTAAATTGATCGTACAACGTTAGCTATAGAAATTGAAACTTGGGAAACGGCATTAGATTTTTCAAGGGATGACAGCGGGTCCATTTTGCCCCATCGGATACCTATACGCGCGGGGTACAAGCCGCGTTATAGCGAGCTTCCTTTCCCTGCTCCTATGCCTAACACGTGTGTGCTCAATCTATAATTCTGTACGGGCTGTAATGTGGCCTGTGGCTGACGAGTGTCGTTACCGAGGACCAAACATCGACGGCAATCGACTGTGACGACGAAAAAAAAAATATATACCAAAATCGGCAGAATCGAGAAACGAATTCGTGGCGCAAAGCTTCCGATTGTATGATAAGTGTGCCAATAATAAAATATCAAACGTACATGAATTCACCCGTTATCGGGAGAAATAAATGTAATTACGTTTGTTGTCGTTTACAGATGTAACATAATTTACATTTACTGTTTGCCAATATATTATAATTTCAAACCATTCACATTGGGTTAACGGGACGGGGGAAAAAGGAGCTAAAATATTACTGCCGGATCAAACACAAAAAATAGTCGATGTATTTTTTCTTCTCAAAACTGAAGGGTGTTTAATTTTGAGAGAGGACAAAAAAGTAGTTTCTCCGATAATTCAGTCCAGACCTCAGCCAGATTAAGAGTCGTGACAGAGTCTCGACTTCGTGTGATTGATAAGAAAATTTTTGCAGCAACGACTATACTCGTGCAGAAATTGTCGTAGGGATTCAATTGGATTTGCATACTTGTCCCTACTTCCTGATAGGGATCCAATAGGTCACCGCATTGGATCCCTATACTACTAAAACGTCACGCTCGTATATTGGATTCTCATCGGGATTCCCCATTGGAATCCAATGTACGAATACGATTTGAATAAAGCATTCCCGCATTATCGAACAGAATCCGATACATCCCATCACGTTCTGTGCCTTGAATTTTCTAAACAAAATTCATAGATATACAAAATGAGTGGACTTTAACAAAAGTATCAACCTTATCTTTAAAAAATATAGATTGCTCGAAGAAGTATATCTTCAAAATCGATTAAAATCACATCAGTGAAAAATCATTGTAATTATCGTTTATTTTTTATTTTATTGCACTTCGACATAATATCACCACACACCTACACGGTCACCAAGCGTGCAGGTTATAGTCTCAACACGCCGAGCTTTTTCTCGTGATTTTTTACATATTTTTGATTTGAACGTGGAAAGAATTTTCGAACCTCGTTCATCGGACTACAGTGCACAATCCAATCGGATCCTAATCGGGTGTTATCTCCCTATGTGCGGTGTCCCTAACAAATCTCTATAGAGATATATGGGTGCATCTTGGGACTTCTTAAGACCTTAGGCCGCTCTAGGATTTTCCGAAAATCGATTTTTTTTTTGTTAAAAATATACCTTAGTACTTATAAAATTATATTCCAAAAGATTATGGGTGTGAAAAATCTCTAAGTACTCGATTTTCGAATTCTAGTGCAACCCCTCTTGATTCATGTCGTGACTTTCTACTAACTTTAAACGCGTTTATCTCAAAACTACATTTTTCAAGTCGGCCGGACCCATAACTCAAACAAATTTCAACCGATACACTTGAAATTTTAACTGTATATTTAGAATCACATTTTCTGAGGCACTACGTAGGGTTTTAAAATTATATTGCATAGTTCCTTTTTTATAAACAATTTTCTGATGATTTTCTCATGGCATTATATACTTTTTGTTTTAGAAATGCGCCATTTTGACAAAAAACAATATATTAAAAAAATCCTACGTACTTCTATAGCTATTCTTATATATAATCGAAAAAACTTTAGTGTCTCATCAAACTCGAAAATTATAGGAGCTATTGGTCCGGCCGTTGACCTTCCAGAAATAAAGGCGTCATCGGAAAAATGCTTCGCAGTCGCCATTTTTACATGTATCGCTGTGAAAAAATAACTTTGTATAGTCAATTACGTGTATAATAAAAACCCCTATTTTGTAATTCCGATTTATTTTATGGTTTCGCTGAAAAATCACAAAATATGCCCTTTTTTGGCCTCTAGAGTGGCCTAAGTCCTAAACAAATTTGTACAAGGGATCCCGGAAGAATATTTTTTTTTTAGATTCACCAAATTCTATTCGAGAATTCCAATAAAAAAATTCTCAAATGACGTCGATCAGGAAATAGCGCGGAATCCACCTGGATTCCAATGTGGCTCCGTACATGAAACGTCTCTATCAAATCTTGGCACTCTCCGACAAATTTCTGCACGGATATATACATAATTACTGAAAAAAAAAATCATTTTCATAGGCTTGCTCCGATTCCCGTGACTATATTTGAGACTCGTCTTATCTTCCTTCCTCCGTGTACAGCCCTTCTTACTCGTGTACTTAGGAGAAAGGCAAATTGTCACAGCAATGTAAACGTTTTTCGTAGCATCCTTAATGGCCACAGCAGTGATATTTTTTCGTGATAAGGGAGAAGTCGAATATGAAAAAAGATCGGAGCAGCACATCAACCGTCGGTCATGATGGTTGATGGCTCAGTCACGTGGCAGTAGACCCTCAATGATTCCAAATAGGATCTCTCTCTCTCTCTCTCTCTCTCTCTCTCTCTCTCTCTCTCTCTCTCTCTCTCTCTCTTTCTCTCTCTCTTCATCCGCCTCTCGATCGCTTCCATCTTTTGTACAATGACACGGATCACAGGGTAATTACTGCAGCACCATAGAAACATTAAAGGGAAGCCGGTCATAGGGGAATAAGTTGGAAGTTTCTGGTCTATCAGTCTTCGGTTATATAGGTAATGGATCGTACATTGTACATGCTGACGTCGTTCGATCGTCGTCCACGTCTTGTTCTCCTCGTCGTCGTCCAAGTCGTCGTCGTACGTCGTCTCCTCGGCAATCAGAAACACTCGTCTCTCGTGTCACTGGCAGAGCACGCATCATCCACCAACGAGGAAACAAGGGGCACACACTGTACTATACGTTGGTCGCGTGCCACCAATCGTCCCTCTTCCGTGCGTGCCTTTATACGTACAAGTACATATATATATATACGTATACGTACTGACTATTCATAGGTAGACAAATACAACGTTCTACACGAAGAACCCTCAAGAGATTTTAAATCCATGTAAGTAAGGCTGCTTACGGATCACGCAACACTCGTTGAAGAGGAATATAAAGGATCTTTAAATATTTGCACAGGGGGAGGAAACGAGGGCTACGAAATGGGAAAATTTTGAGCCCGGAGCATTGTTCGGATTTGTTTGAATCGTGATTGCAGTTGCGATAAACAGGAAATTATAAAAGACTTCTGGAATCGTGTTTCCGAAGTCAGCCCTGCTTAATTCTTGTCGTTTGAACTTACTGTGAAAGGCGATGGAAACAAAAATTGTCGCTCCGTACTGAGGGGGTATTCTAGTTTGGAAATAAAACAAAATCGATTTCTTTTTGGAATTAAAAAAAAATATGCACTCTTAATAATCTATCATCAAAAGGAAAGTTTGAAATTCCCAATGTTCGCAAAATTATAGCGATTTGAATACGGCCGATTTGAGCGACCAGCGCGAATCGGACAATCAGAAAATTCTAAGGAAGCTAAAACTGCTTGCAGGGAACAACGAGCTTCAGCAAATCATCATTGCGATTTTGAGGAAGGTACACTTTCCGAGGCAAGAATGACCGATTAATATACGCGGTTGTCTGAAATTGTACTCAAAACTTTAAACGAGTTTTTCTCGAAACTACTTTTTTCAATCTGGTTGACACAAAGTCTCGAGTTCTATACAGGATATTTGAAAAAAATATTGTACTCTTTGATTTTCAAGTATTGTCTTGCAACAAAGTGCAAAGCACGTCCATCGCTGCTCCACACAATTACAGTCCAGGCGAAAAGTAGACAATAATAAAGGAAAAACGGTAAGCTCTCGACAATTGCCGAGAACGAGAAACGCCTAATGCCAGGATTGCATTTGCCCGGCGAGAGGAGTTTCATACACGAGTAGTAGTAAAAACTTTCCGGAACATTGAACTTCTCTCGTCGCTCTACATTTTGTATATTACCCTTATTTTTCATCGTCCTTACTATTAATATTATTATAATTATAAAAGGACGACACGAGTTTCCATCGTAGCTCTTGGCGACAGTATAGAGCGAGAAAAAGAGTATTCGCGAGGGGAAGCCGAGGATTATGCAAATCGTTCAGGGAACAAGAGAAAGAGATACGTACGAATAATATCGCTACAGAAAATTTCGACGATTTAAACACCCCTCTCGTTCACTATTCACTTTTGACAATGCCCGTGCATCGCTTTTAATTACCGAATTATACGGTTAAGCAAGCCCTCGTTTAGTCGTCTGGTTTATGGCTATACGTATAGAGACACCGATGACGATGCTACATCACTCGAGAAGCAGAGTCGCGCGTATCGTCTACTCGCAGATACGAGATCAAGAAAAAAATAATAATACGCGGTCCTTAATCGTTTAATCGAGTGAATTAGATGGAAGCATGTCGTTTCGAATGACAAAAGACACAGGCTTTCGAACACCTTTTTTCCTCGCGACGTATATACCAGGAACTGAAACAAGTTTAAATAATGTAATTCGCGTAATTGATGGTTCGAGAGGCTCGGTCATTAAAAGGCATATGTCCTGCTTAGTAATGGATGATAATAATTCACATCTGTAGCAACACGAAGTATCATTAATATTCAAATGCACGCTCGGCACAAAAATTCTTTCCATTTTTACTTCCAAACTACACCGCCTCCACTGATTTGTACATTATTTGCGAAATATTAGGAAACTAATTAAAGTCTAAAGGATACAATTGTAAGAACTTGTACAAAATGAAGTCGGAATATTTGTTTGCATAAAAATACGAAATCCTGCAAAAGAGCTGTGGCTGATGGCAAAAACTGTTGAATGCAACTGCAGATGTGGGGCGGCACAGTACGAATGTCTTCATGACAATCGATACCTACCGATCACTTGAAATTTCCAGATATCATTCTATCCCGCAAAACCTTTTCCTCCCTTAATTCACGGCGGGTCAACAAGTGCTTTATATTAGGCCCAATTTAGAATCAATGTCGATTTAGAATTTAACTATCTTTTACGCTTCACCCACATACGTTCTTAAGGGCGGGGTAAGGTTAATTCGGTGAAAAAAAAAACATATTTTGAAGAATTTTTTTAGACGATACAGATAATGCTGGTTTATTTAATTAATTTCCATATAATAATACAACATCTGAACTATATTTTCCTAAATTTTCATTTCAAAATATTGATAAATAAGCTGTTGGCAGCAAATCTCCGCAGGCTCCTCGAAAAAAAGGTGTTTTGCGGTGTACGCTATAACTCGTCACTGGATCATCTGAAACAAAAAAATCAAATTGCGTTTATTAGGTGAGATGTTTCTCGAGGTAACGCTGCCGAGTTTTTTTTATAATTATTTTTTATCTTACAATAACAATTTGCCGATTTTTTTAGCGAAAATCGCGTTTTTGACTTCCAAGTGCTACCGAAAATGAAAAAATCGATTAAAAAAAAACTCGGCAGCGCTACCTCGAGAAATATCTCACCTAATAAACGCAGTTTGATTTTTTTGTTTCAGATGATCCAGTGACGAGTTATAGCGTACACCGCAAAACAATTTTTTTTCGAGGCGCCTGCGGAGATTTGCTGCCAATTTGGGAAATTCAGCCGGTGGGACGTGGTTTTCAGGGACCCTTAAAAAAAAAGTGTCCTCGTGGTGGTCAGTATAACTCATGATAGCTTTATCTGAAATTAAAAAACCAAATTTTTTCTATTAGTATAGATAAGTATAGCTCATGATTGAACGAAAGATTTTAAAAGAAATTGAAATTTTTATTTTTGGCACAGTTGTATGCAAATTAGTTCAATTTTTGGTACAATTTACACTACGTATAGCCTTGTAAAATTAGTTGTAATCGAAAAAAAAAACCTTCGTTCAATCACTAGTCAATACTATTTTGGAGAAGTGTACAAAATTTCAATAAGATCGGTGCATTAGTTTTTGAGCAATCGTGTCCACCGACTTCAAAAATAGTGTTTTGAGAAAAATGCGTATACCTGCGTCGCTCCCGGCCGGTCTTTCCCAACGGGGGGAATTCCCAAAGGGTCTCTCTCCTAAACTTTTACTCCGATTGACTTAAAACTTTGGGAGAATATTCTAAACATTCTACTATTAGATAATAAAACTAAAAAAATGGATTTTTTGAAATGTTTAAACCCACGTAACCCCTTAAGCCGCAAACGATCTGGAGGAGAAAACCTATTTCGACAGCCACCAAACGAAAGGGCATTGCTAGAGGCGGTGATATACGCCTATATTTACGACATATAGAGGTATTGTTACTTTTAGACAGGGTCGGTATAGACCTAGCTGTTTCTCTGTATTGCAGTCGCTACTATTGCGTTGTTACGATGTACGAGTACACACACGCACACGCGCATATATGTGTACTGACTAGGTTCCATTTGAGTCAGCGTATCGAGGTGTCAATAGCAGCTGCTACGTTGCACACAAGAGCTATGCCTTGATGCTGCGTTCGTTTCCTCTCTTATGCTCCTCCAAAACCCCGTCTCCTGTAACGCGTATTCACCTCATACTTCTTCACCACCCTTGCTTCTACGACTTTTGAGCACAATGGTTATTTCATCACATACAGTACATGCATGTATACCCAATATCGCCCAAAGAACCTGCCGGGCTTCGAACTACGAAACCGATACACACGCACACATATATATGCGTGTGTGTCTGCAGCTTGGTCAAGTTAATAAATCAAGGACTTGTGTAACACGAGGGCACCTCATCCCTCCGTCAGACTGTTCTCCATCTTATGACCGTATGATACAGTTTTTTCCATATTTTGGCAGAATATCCTTTTTCTATATCGGTGTAATGTGAAAAAATAATTATTCTTATAGGATTTTAAGGCAAAGTGTGTTTAATAGCTTGTTTTCGAGTATGTGTACGTCCAATGACATTTTGACGTTGTTACACGTACGAGGAAAAAAATCGAGGCAGTTTTTATTGCATCTTTTGGAGCACGGCTCGTTTGATGTTAAACCACAGCAGTGTCACTTGTAAATAATTATAAAAAAAAAAGATGCTTTCGTAGCAACTGTAAAAAAAATCGTGCTGTAATGGTTTCCGAAACAGTCAAGTTTGGTACGACGATTTAGACGTTTAGCAGCATAAAACGAAGAGGCAAGAAAATGTAGAAGGGACAAGAAGCACTTGAGGGAGGACCGGAGTTTGCCGAAAAAATGAATACTGGAAATTGCAACGGACCGTTTGACAAACAAAAATGTAATCGAAATATTCCTATTGTTGTGTAAAAAATATTTAGACACGATTTTTCACAAGCATTTTTCAATGTATTTAGTTACCAGATTGTGCCGCTAACGTTATTTGAATAGAATGCGAATGATAGAAGGCACTGTGTTTATGGAGCTACAAATAGGAACAACTTTCTTTGGATTTTCTTGAATATTTACGATATTCTGTATATCTGGTGCAGATGCGAGCGATTTCATTATTACCTATTAATGGGCATCAAATTATACGTACCTTTTAAGGGGTTACAGCACCTTGGCGCTCGGAAAAATACGTATCAAAATAAGTACAAAATTTAACGCGACTATTAAGTATATAAAAGAATTTTTATTTTTCACAAATACATTATAATTTTAGCAACAAATTGACAAAAAGAATGAAAAAAAAAATTTAATGGCAGAGATATAGGTCATCTGGTAGGACCCTCTTTTCAAACTGGTGGATAAAATATCTTGAGACCTACTCAACCAATTTTGATGAAATTTATACTATATATTCTTTTCAATATTATCTAGGATATAGCATTGGACTTTTTTTATCGAATGCCGCGTTCATTTTTTTAATTTTTAAAGCTCAACATTTTGGTAAAAATCAAAGTTTCTTTTCAAACAGCTGTCATTTATGCCAATTTTTTAATATATTTTTTTCCCTGTGCTACACTTAAGCTATTACCTTTCTTTACAAGAAAAATTTTTTTTTTTCATTTTTCAGGCGATGCCTTACAGAGAAAAAAAATCCACTATCGGCAAGAATTTTCAAAGGAGGGTCCGGCTAGACGACTTATATCTCCGCGATTTTTTATGTTTTTTTTTTTTATTTGTTCATGAAACTGCAATGTATTATTGAAAAAAAAACAATTATTTTATTGTATATGTTTAATAGTACAATCAAATTGTAAAAATGACTTTTGAACCTATTTTTTCGAGCGCCAAGGTGGTTTAACGCCTTAACGTCCGAGCCCCTTGGATCACCAGTTCTTCGAGTTATTATTGGTAATTTTTTTGCTCCGCATTACAAGTGCAGGGAAAAAGGTCTTGGGGATGAGCACGTCGTTTTTTGTCATTCGAAACCTGGTGTCTCCAGGTGACAGTAGACAAAATCTACGCCACCGCAGAGCCATTGTAACACGATTGATTTTTTGCTTGGAAAAACGCTCACCCAATGAAAAATAATTAGCAAATGTTGGTCGACGTGGGCGCGAATAAGGCTGCATAAGCAACGCATTTACATGCTCACACCTATAATGATACGTTGAATGTGGCAAATCGGCAAGGGTTGACAGAATGTCTGCACCCTAAAGGCACACGAGGTGGGACACAATGTGTATAGGTTAAAGTCTACATAGATACCTATACAGTGATAACACAAAGGTAAAAGCTGACGGAGAGTGTGGCACGATGGCGGCGATGCGGAGAGGTTCCCTGCTGTTTTTAAGCGTCGGTGACTAATTGGTGATGTCGTGGCCAGGCGTTGAGACACACCCCCGTCACCCTCTTCCCGATCCTCTCGACGCTTTGCACCCTCGTCTTCTATCTCGCTTCTTCCCTCGCGACTTCTCGCCCCCCCCCCCCTCCCACCCCGTTCTCTCGCCACGGGAGAATCATCTCTCGGCACTTTCTCCGTCCACCGCAACCTTTCGTCTCCTCCCAATCGGCTCTCCAGTTGGCTTTAGTCTCGCTCTTGCCACTCTGGGCCCCAAATCTAATGGGATACCCGAACAGGTTCATCGTCTTCTTCCTCTCTCATCCAAGAGATTATCACCCTTGTCTACGTAGGTTCTATGTATTCGTTACACATACATATCTGCCTGTGGCGTATAGATTATCGATGATGTTGAAGCTTGCGTCCTTGGAGTTCAACGAAAATCCACTCTTTTCGATTTTTTCCATTTTTTTTTTTCGTCGCTTCAGGCTGTAAAAGTTACTCAAACGTTTTTACGAATTCTTATTAGAGATTTATGACTTTAATTCGCAAAAAAAAAAGGATTTGGATAATGATAAAAATGAATAAATGGCAAGTTAACAAAAAATAGGTTGCATTCTAACGATGTGAACTTCAATGTCATCATCATCGACATATTTGTACAAGGAATCCTGCACATGCAGATCGATTCGATCGATTGATCGATCAATTTCTTATTTATTTCACTCGCTGTTTCAGCCGAACTTAATGCTGGTATCAATGCTAAACTAGCCAGCGGAAAAGTCTCCATGATATTCGAACGAGCGTTTGTCTTTGTCTTTTATCGCTCCGCTAGGCATCCTTTGCTTCGATTTTTCACAAGTGAGCTGTACGGAAGCTGCGAAAACCCGATAAAGTCTAAAGTTAATTTTTTTCTCTATCACCATCATATTTTTTCCTCCACAGTATTGTTCTCGTTACAATTTTCCCTGACGTCTTGACAGGCTCCTCATGGATGAAACGTTTTTGTGTAACTTTTATAGGGAGTGGAAAGAGTGGTCATCGATTAATATCGATGACCACTCTTTCCACTCCCTATAAAAGTAATTAGTTTATCGAGTAGTTTATGGTTACCACCAACGTGCGAATATCGGGGGCAAAATAAAAAAGAGCAACCCGTGAAGAAATTGCCGTTGGAATCCAATTGGATTCCCATACTTGTCCCTACTTCGTAATAGGGATTCAATGGGTCATGGCATTGGATTTCTATGCTAAAACGTCACACTCGTACGTTGGATTCAAATCCGGAATCCCCATTAGAATCCAATGTATAAAGCCAATTCGAGTCCTAAAGGATTATCAGATTTCGTGACTGTCTACTTTCAACAATCACAACGTGATTGTCAACTTTCGTGAACCTGACGAATCTCTTATTAGCTTTTATTATATTTCAACTTTCTGATATAGCTCGTTTTCTATAATAAAAATTTCGAAATTTTGTAGCATACTTAATATTACATACTCGGAAATTTGTATGTCATTTTATTGCCGTTCAAATAAAGCGTTGATCTTCTTCATACTATTTCTGAAAATTATCTCGTATAAGAAATCATATTTGTATCCTTTTTCTGTCGCTACTCGTACCGTTCTACATCATTTATAGTCATCTGTGTAGACTTTCGCTGGCATGATTTTTACGAAACTTGTAGTTTCGGAACATTAAAATTAGGGTTTTTAAGCCGTCATATTCTAAACAAAATATATAGACATACAAAACTAGTGGATCTTATAAAAGTATAAGTGTTATGTTAAAAAGTATATGTTAAAAATCGATTTGAATCACATCACTGAAAAAAAAACACTTTAATTATCATTTGTTATTTATTTTACTCCACTTTGGCATAATATCACTACATATGTAAACGCTCATGACACGTGCTGGTTATGTTTCAGCACGCCGATTTTTTTCCCATGACTTTTCACATGTTTTCGATTCGAACGTTTTAAGAACTCTCAAATGGCGTTCATTGGGGAACCGTCTGTTATTCAATTGGATCCTAATGAGGACTCCCCATGTGCGGTGTCCTTAACAAATCCCAAGATGTGGGTGCATCTTGGGACGCCCAAACAAATTTGTGCATGTGATCACGATAGGATGTTTTTTTTGGGAGGTTCGAAAAATTCCGTTTGGAAATTTCAAAAAAGAAAATACTCAAACGACTCCCCAACAAATTTCTGCACAGGATGGCTTGAGAGAATAATCATGTTGAAAGGGCTGAATCGAATCTGTGGCAAATGAGGGTTCCTTGTTAGAGAAAAATTCCTATAAATCACTGATACATATACTTTTTTTTTACTACCAAACCGCACGCGTTACTTGATCGATCATTATGCGAAAGCGCAACAAAGAATATTGTAAAGCTGCACACGCAATTCTGGGTCAACCATATTACACCCTATGTACAGTTGTACTAATACGAGTGTTCATGTGGATAATTCACGTACAAAACGACTAGCTAATAAAATGGGAGTGATCATGGGTTCACGACAATGCCTTTTGCTCCATCATTTTTACCCCATTTTAGGAAAAAAAATGCGTCCGGACCCCTGCCTCAAATCTGAGCAAAAAAAGAGCACATAAAAAGTGAAAAGAAAAAAAAACCTGAAACCAAGCAAGCGAGGCTGCCTTGACATTTCGATCCCCTGATCGACCAACGGTGACAATATCCCCGTTTTGCCAAAACTGCTGAATTATGCCGCCCACTTGGCACTTTTTTCCCCTTTTTGTCCTTTTTCCCGTACTTTTCCATCTCGGTTCCCGCTGATCGTACTCACTCCCCCCACGTCAGCCAGCACACACGCGCGTGTATGCGTGACAAAGACGCACCTTTTTCGAGAAAAACTTTTCAATGACGGATCGCACTCACGCTCTGTGTCAGCACATTATAAGCTACGTATACATAAGGGTGGAGTGACCCAATAGTCAGCATTGTCGGGAATAGCCCGTGCTTCGTGTAAGGTAAGTCATCAGTCACCGAGGCATGCACTATTCGTCATCAATGATTCCCCGTGGACACCCCGCGCTGCAAATGACAAGTTTCACAATTAAGACACTTCTGACGGCAAAGTATGTCGGAAAAGCTGTGATACACTCAATGACACAATGATAAACGGAATATTTTTTTACAACGCTATCACCGCATAATACAAATATGTTCAAGTAATGCTATAACGAAAGAAAAAGAGAAAAATGTTTGTTATTAATAGTCCATTCTGTCGATGGAAACGTCAGGATACTAGAAGAATATGTTATATAATATAGTGAATTTAGCGAATTTATAAAATTAATAAATGTCGATTAAAGTTTGCATGAGAATGGACACGGTCTCGATAAATGTTTTACCTTGCGAAAACCGTTCGACGTCAGACTACACTTTTTTAAGATCTTGAAGTTTGCATCGTAGGAACGCAACGGAAATTAATTATTTTTCATTGACCATATTTGTCTGCCGATTTAGCCTATGCAAATCATTCGAACGTTTTTACGTATTTTTATTACAAATTTACGACCTCAAGTTACGAAAAAAAGGTTTGAATAATAATAAAAAATGTAGCAATAACAAAAAAAATCGTTGCATTTCAACGATTCAAGCTTCACGTCATATTTTTCGCTAAATAAAATTTCATTTAAGTATTGAAAAGTCCATGAAACGGTGATTTGAAAAAACTTAAATTATGAAAAAAATGTTGCGCAGAAAACCTACAGAAATGAGTGTTTCTGATTTTATTCGAAAAAAAAAAATATTATCAAGTCTCAGCTAGTTCATACATACAAACGGTTTTTACCTCAACATTAACTATTAAAAAAATTACACAATCACGATAAATAAAATCTAACTTACGCAAGTAACGAAATTCAATTGCAAAGTTTGCCTACTAGCTATCTCCGATTTTAGACATCGACGAGAATTTCTCGATTTAAAAACCAAAAGCTTATTTCCTGAAAAGACTACGTATACGTTGTTTCGAGATATCAGTACGATCCCGAATCAAGATACATTGTTAACTTCGTGATTGCGACACGTCACCAAATATCTTTGCAGACAGAATAGAGCATTTTCCTCAATAGCTAAGCCCACGATGAAGAGGCTTTATTTCCCCCAATGAAGATTTCCCAGCCCCGTGAAAATATTCTGCAGCTTGCCGTCTCTCCTATCCTGTTTGTGTTCATCGACCTCATATTAGTCGATGCAGGATAAGAGGTGAACAAAAAAAAGTCCCAAGCCGAGTTTCAGAGATTCACCTTTTCTCCTCGTTTAGTGAGAATTCGATACACCCCCGTAAAATGGGGATAATACCTCCGTCTTTTTTGCTTTGGATCACGAGTTGGCCTTCTCCCGGCTACAGTAGTATATATACATGTAGATATTAGTGAAAGATTTACCGAGCGTGCGCGTCAGCACCAAGTACGTATGATCCGTCGCGTCTAACCGCAAGGGCTTTTGGCGCCCTCTAGGCATCGGTGAGACCCTCCACCGAGCTCCCGTACATATTCGTACGGGGTAGTTTTTACTAAAAGGCACACTCCGATGTTTGACCAAGCTGGGCAAATATGAGCTAACATGGATGATGTGTGCGTGTAACTATACAGGCGGGACGTTTAAAGACGAGAGTAAAGGGCGGAACGCCACGGACCGGGAGATCCTTCCTCGTCCTTGCACATCCTCCCTTCAGGCATCAAACATACTTCACAAGCTCATATAGCCGCGCGTATACGTGTACACGATTATTTGTATTTGTGTATACGTACGTGTACTTTATGTATCTCTGGTTGGCAAACATTTTAACGGGATTAGAGCACACTTACGTGAACTAATCTGACCAAACATACGAAAAGACTCCGAGCATTTCGATGCTCCTTCATGTTGCGTGTGTACACACATTGGGGCAAGCCGCAAGCAAACTTTTTGTTCTTCCCGTTTTCTCTCGTCGATTGAGTAGCTGTCGTAAAGCCGTCCTCTCCTTAAATAACTACGATTTATAACGGTATTATACCTCACGTGTTTGGATTCGAAAAACTTTTTTTCCTTCCTTTCTAAATCGCTCGAATCAATATTTTCACGATTTCTGTCAGTGACTTTGTTCCATCAACTGCCAGTTTATAACGATTATCTGTGTGCAATACTAGCTCAGACATTTTTTTAAATATCCTTTTTTTCCTCCTCACTTAACGTTGTGAGAAACCACGGACAGCTGGCCTGCAGCGTCTGCATGGGCCATGTGCACCGGGAAAAAAGTTTGAACGTTGTCAATCAAGCATCGCTCATTGGGGTTATCTTTTCTTGAAGCTATTCAATTTGCGTTTTAATACCGCCGAAACGTTCTTCCTACTTGCAGAAATGTTTGAACTCTTCATTTGTATCAAATAAATGTCATTACTTGTATTAATAATTACGCGAAAAAAGAATGTATCCTGGAGTTCTTTGAAACGAAATAAACTGATTACTTCAATATGTACACATCTACTAAATTCCGTGTTATTGGAAACCGAACAAAACCTCAGCAGACATTCATTTTATTGTTTTAAGAAAAAAGAATTCATTCTTTCGGTATGGGCACCATTTCGAAAAAGTGCAAGAGAAAGTATTATGTTTATATATTTTATGCAAGAACATTCGTTGTTTTTATACCCCTTAAAATTGAATCTTTTGATTGAAAACTGCAGGGGTTTGAATGCACTGAAAGAAAAATAAGGGTAAGAACTTAAAAAAATATTTGTACAAGACACACCGAGTTTTTAGATACTGAACGAAATTGATTGAATGGAATAAAACACGTTGCAGATGCATTTAAATCGAGTAAACATACATACTATTCACTAGATGCCCTCGCTCTTCGTTATTTAATATAAAAGTAATGGCAAAATCTGCTTCGCTTGCACTTTTTTTCATCATTGTATTTCCATTGAAGCTGACGATATCGAGCCAATATGTATTTCATTATGCATTCAAAATATCATCCGCGTGTTCGCCAAGTGTTTAGGGCAATGATGCCTAATATATGTATGCATGTATACGTATGCATACATTGGCATCCCCAAAGTAGGGTCGTCGCATGCACACTGTGTATACACGCTCTATTTGCTTACAATTCATACGCAACGTAAATTCATTCCTGATATCTGAGCTTTGATTGGCCGTGGTTGGATTCTCGCGAAACACGACACTAGATTCAAGTTCGTACTGTTTACGGTATTATTTTATGAAAATTTCAAACCCGTATGCGTGAAAGAATAATTACCAACCATTTCATATGATACAGGACAAGCACTGTGCCTTCTGGTAATTTCCTGTAATTATGATCACGAAATTATAGTTATTATACAAATTATTACTAAACACATTGTTTGAAATACTTCGGACAATAATATGCCACATTGAATGCTATAAAAAAAGAACCCCTGATAAAACATTAGAGATTGAGATTATATCAATTGCAGTATGTTATGAAAATTTTAACCTCGGAGACACGAAACAATAATTAGTAACAACTTCCAGGGATACAGAACAATCGCGTGTATCGTTTTTTGGAATACTTGGAAGACCATGTTTTTTGGAACGCTTAGCAAAAGTATGTGCCCCATATAAACTTATTAAAAAGTGGTATTCTTCGGCAAAGCAACGGAAATTGATTAAAAATTGATTTTTTATTATTGCCAAAACAAAATGCGTCTTTAGCCAAAAGTTATACTTGTGCTGATTGTAGAACAATAAATCACTCTGTAGGATAATAAAATGCCCGTGAATCAACTCGCATCTTATCTTTTCGAAAGACCCAATGAGTGGAAAAAAATGATAAGTATGTCCGAGAAGCTGCGATAAAGCTATGTCTGCCTATGAACCTTCATAGATATAGATACCGTTGAATAGAGTTACGTATAGTAAGAATAGGCTCTATCTTGAAAAACACGTCAAAACCTAATTTTCGAAGAACAGACCGAATCAAATGCTTGTATCCGAAATTTCAATATCCTAGATAATACCGGTATGCATAGCCACCTGTATAACTTATTAATGCGTGTATATATGATGGTGGAATGTCATTCTCCACATGAGGAATTCCTCCTTTTTCTTATTTCTTTTCCAAAATAGAGAAACTGGTTTTCACTAGATTCGCTAGGTGGCTATACAAAAGACTCCAAAATTTCCTGTAATCGGTACAATTTATTGACAAGTTTATCGCTGTTTTCACATCTGTACGAGATATTCACAGATTCTGTTGGTGTGGGGGAAAAAATTCAGCAATTCCTTTAAAACGGTTCCAACTTCCTAGCATCGCCACAAAATTCTATTACGAGGAACATACATTAGATCTGTAAAAAAAATAATACAACAAACAGGTTGTAAATTTATCATTAACGGCTTTACATTGCAAATAACCATTCCTTCCTAACCAACGTATACCCAGGATTCTTCGACAACGTAGGAATGAAGGTTGTCCAATATTCAAATACCCAGCGTACCTAGAAAATAACTATTGCATGGGCGGCTTTCTCATTCGCCATATTGGAAACCCTTATTTTTACCAAAAAGAATTTCGTCTCGTTTATTCACGTGACGATGACGTACATCGAGATATCCGGGAGGTTTGAACAATGTAGAAGCTCCGGATGCGAGAGCGTGTGTAAGGTGCGTTGCTCGATTTACGAGAAATACGAAATCGAAATGCCATCACTCCCACGTTTATAGATCCATGAAAATATTGAGGTCAACAATTTATTTCCGGATCTTTTCCCGAAACTTCCGCAATTTCCGATATGCATGAGGAAAGGTCGTTGGGTGAAAAGTTCACGAGAATGCACTATCGAGGTATGAACCATCTTGTCGGGAACCGAGCACGGAAATAACATAATTCGCAAAAGTAGAGTTTCTCTTCATCTTTTCGAAGTTATTATTGATTAGAAGTTGACTGGATTCGTTCGTCCTTTCCAGATTTGCATCTCAAATTGTGTTTCCATTTGAAAAACGTTGAGCGAGTATTCTAGTTTAGAAATTAAAAAACGATTTTTTTTAGTTTCCTTAAAGTACAGACTCTTAAGGCCTTAGGCCACTCTAGGATTTTCCATAAATCGTTTTTTTTTGTTAAAAATGTACCTTAGTACCTATAAAATTATATTCCAAATGTTTATGGGTGTGAAAAATCTCTAAGTATTCGATTTTCGAATTCTAGCGCAACCCATCTTGATTCATGTCGTGACTTTCTACTAACTTTAAACGCGTTTATCTCAAAACTACATTTTTCAAATCGGCCGGACTCATAACTCAAACAAATTTCAACCGATTCACTTGAAATTTTAACTGTATATTTAGAATTACATTTTCCGAGGCACTACATGGGATTTTTTTATTATATTGCATAGTGCCTTTTTTATAAACAATTTTCTGACCATTTTCTCATGGCATTTTATACTTTTTGTTTTAGAAACTCGCCGTTTTGACAAAAAACAATATATCAAAAAAATCCTACGTACTTCAATAGCTATTTTCATATATAACCGAAAAAACTTTAGTGTCTCATCATAACTCAAAAATTATAGGAGCTGTTGGTCCGGCCGTTGACCTTCCAGAAACAAAAGCGTTATCGGAAAAATGCTCCACAGTCGCCATTTTGACATATATCGTTGTGAAAAAATAATTTTGTATAGTCAATTACGTGTATAATAAAACCCCTATTTTGTAATTCCGATTTATTTTATGGTTGCGCTGAAAAAAATCAGAAGATATGCTCTTTTTGGCCTCTAGAGTGGCCTAAGGCTTTAAGAATATTTTCTCAACGGGGAATTTCGATATTCCCAATATTTACAAAGTCATAGCGATTTAAATACAGCCGGACTGATTGTGAGAGGAGGCCGTAACGGCACTAATCGGACAATAAGAAGATTCTAAAGAAGCGAGTACTGCTCGCAGGGGAAGACGAGCTTCAGAAAATCATAATTTCGAAATCGAGCAAGGCACACTTCGCGAGGCAGGAATGGCCGATTAATATAACATGAGTATAAACATGAAATAGTACTCAAAACTTTAAGCGTGTTTTTCTCGAAACTACTTTTTTCAACCTCATTGACATAAAATCTCGAGTTCTATTCGTTACCTTTATTATTACCTGTAAAATATTAATTAATTAAATTAGGTCATTAATAAAAGATTTCATTAAATACCAACCCTTATCTCAGCCAGTCAGTCTACCACCGTGCCTCACAAATAATGACACTCTACCTTCTTTCTTTATTTCTTACTTTTTTCTCTCTTTGCTTATCTCCTCTCTGGATAAAATCCTAGTCCACGCGGACGAAGTCACGAGCAAGTCTTTAATAAGATAATTCATGAGAATGTCGCTAGTGGTAGAATTTTTTTTCAGTGTTCTGTACTCTGCACGTACGCCAGAGTCAAAACGTTTTTCAAAACGACGATAAGTAAATTTTATATAACCGAAAGGACTTTAGGAATCATATAGTGGTATTTCTTGGGACAATATATTGAGTGCATGCACAGAATCACGCCTACATGGTTTGGCTATCAATCCAGATAGTCGACCGGCTATATATATGCAAATTCTGTTCCTCCTTCTCTCTCTCTCTCTCTCTCTCTCTCTCTCTCTCTCTCTCTCTCTCTCTTTCTCTTTCAACCTCTTTCGTGCAGTTACATAACTATAGCGGGCCCATATTCGTCCGCCGATAGATATATATATTCCCATAAAATTTGCGAATTATTCCATTGCGTGAACCTCGACAATGGGGGATTGAAAAAACGAGAGGCATTCGACGCCGAACGGAACAATGCGAAGAGAGAGAGATTCCCTTCGAGGTTGGGATGGCGTGTAAAAACGGCATAAAGCTGCGTTCTCAATGGTGACCACCATCGGAGAGATGACGCGGAACTTCTCTCTTTCTCTCTCTCTCTCTCTCTCTCTCTCTCTCTCTCTCTCTCTCTCTCTCTCACACACACACACACGCACACACACACACACACACACACACACACACACACACACACTATGGCGGCAACGACGAGACAAGCAAGATTTTTTTTACCATTATTGTCCGACTCGACTATCTCTATGTCGATATATAATCCATCATCGCATGCTTAGTTCCGTTTTTCGGAGGCTTCCCTCGCGTGAACGGCTTCCTGCCTAGCCTACAACCAGCCGAGAATCGATCCGTCATCCGATTTCGTCTCGTTGCGTCAGTCCACGTCCGGCAAGCACCGAAAGCACACGAAAACATTTCGTCGTGTCCGCTTCAATGAGATCCCAAATTGCCATTCACTATGAGAATAGGTCGTACCATGTCGAAAGCTAACTATCCGAGCCTTCTCCGGTAACTCACCAACAGATATTTTAATCATCCGATGAAATGCTGAATTATCATCGAGCATCAGGCGTGTTTGGATCGTGAAATCGCTGCATTTAGCTATTTGTCCCTTTGCCTTATGAAAACCATTAGCATCGATCGATCTCTGTTTTCAGAACTGATCCAGCATCCCAGGCCTCCAGAGAGAGAAGTTGTACATTATTGTCAGTGAAACGTTTGTTTTCCCTAACGGTTATTTATCTTCAGGCGGTCCGCCTCTTTGAGTCATGTCAATTGTGTTATTCGGAAATTATTCTTATTACGAGATTGAAAAAGATATCCATTACAGGATCGTTGATAGTCTGTTTGGATCCGACCGTTTTCACGTTGGATTGAATAAATCAAATACCGTTAACCTTTCGTGGCCGTACACATCCAAATTCAATCGCGGTGGTCACACTTCGGTCGAATCTACCCAGTCAGTTTTCAAGAAAGTATTGTGGCCAAACTATCCCTCCGAAGTGGTTCAAAAAATTACGGAACATGCTTTGAACTTTCTAGATGATGTACGAAAAATGTATATAAAAGAAATAAAATGGCGACATGTTAAAAAAAAATCATAAAAAGGTGAAAACGCAAAAAAGACACTTTTTCGCTCAAAAAATCATAGTTCCGTGAATTTTCAACATTTTAATCTAAAATTTCGACGTGATACTCCATAGATATGCTACTTTTGGGAAAAAATAGTAGCATAGGGCGCGTTCCAAAAAATGTATTTATCTAGACACGTGAAGAGGGTAAATTTTATGGTATGAGGATACTTCAAAATCCAGGTAAGATGGTGAATCCAGTCCGATTTGAAGCCGGGAACTATTATATATTTACGCAGAAAATTTATCGACGGGTCGATTCTACCCAGAGTGACCACGAAGCGTTAAGATAGAATGTCTTCGCTTCGTCGAAAATACATTTGTCCACTTAACGTGATATCGTATGCATTTTTTTATCGGAACAATTTGCACCTTACCTTCAACTGATGACCAGTCAAATAATTTTATATCCTTCGAATAACCGTCCCAACTAGGTACCAGAAAGAGTACGAAGTGCGTAATTCCGTTGAATTAAAACAAAAAAATAAACAAATCCACTGACACTTCACTTTTAGATCTTTCAATAGTCTCGATGAAAAATAAAATTTACAGTAATGTACGTATAATGCCAATGACTGCGAAAAGAAGATATGAAATTTTATTGATGGATATCATCGAAAATAGCTGACGTCCATGGGATGCCTGTGCACCGGGTTACCCTTGTACAACGATTTGTCACAATAACGCAACTAGATCGAACGTAAAAGATGCTCGTTTTCCGGAGCTCCGGTGTCGACAATGAGACGCAGCCTTTTCCGAAGACACACGCTAATGATACCGATTCGTTCGACTTCGCGGCATTTTTCGTAAATCGAACATCGACGTATGTTACATTATTACTGTTACCGTGAGCATTATTCTCGATCCAAATTGTGTTCGATCCCTCGATCTCGCTATTTCTGTTTTTCTCCGTCACTAAAAGCAGTACGCCAAAAATTACGTCGTCCCACCATAAAGCTTCGCCTACGAGAAAGCAGCTGGCATTTACGAGGTAATAATACTCGAAGTCACGAATACATATCTAGTCACATACATACGTATGTATGGAGGTGCGGCAACGATGATCGCTCATACGTTCCCGACACGGATATTCCCTCGAAGAAAAAAAAGTGTCAATCACGACACAATCGAATAATTCGCATCCTCACGATTCATCGAGAAAATATCAGTCAGCAGCAACTGTCGCAAGAATACTCAGCCAATATATTTTGTCCAAGAAAATTAGGTGGAGGCATTTTTAGTATTTTCACTAATCTATACATATAAAACAGTTCAGTGACTGACCGAATGATTGCCCGTCTGACGAATAGACAACGCACAGCCTAAATCGCTGAAGATAGAAACATGAAATTTAGAAAATATGTTCCTTAGAAGGTGTAGAGGTGCACTAAGAAAGAATTTTCCAAAAATCAACTCCTGAGAGGGTGTATGGAGTGTAAAAGTTTGTACGGAAAATAGTATTCCTTGCGTGTATCAACTTGAAACTCAGTATAAATATTCTTCAAAACAAATCATGAAACGCATGGTTTAGGATTTTTTTAAACAAGCCCTAATAAGGGGTGCAACTGGTAATGAAGTTTCTATGGATCAAATTCTACGCGGGCGAAGCCGTGGGCGGATGCGAATATTATCTATAAATTCGACTTATTTCTTGCCACAAATTTTGAGCGATAATAACCGAGGCATATTTATTTAAAAATCACTCAGTCCATTCGGAGGAACGAAGCATGAATATTGCACTAGTCAAATTATCGTCATAATTATACTAGTTTGGAGGCTCCATGCACGGATACGTATATGCATCTCACTATCAACGGAAAATATGGAAGGAAGAGAGAGAGAGAGAGAAAGAGAGAAAGAGAGAGGGAGAGGCGTGAAAGTTGGAGCACAGATTCCCAAAATTTTCGGTCCACCGGACCGGGATGAGTTTTCCCGTGAGATGCGGTGGAACGATCCTCCCCCATCCTAAATTTCGCACCCTGATGCGCAGTGTGCGTAATATTCCCTAACAGTCCACACACATATATATATATATATACATATATATCATGCAACGCTCAACAGTCTACTGTGCGTTACGGAGAATGCTTCGGAGCCGCAAAAGTTCGCGCTTAATATTATATTAAATCGTCGAGGAACAATGCGAATAGCAGATTCGTGGCACGAGGCGTTTAAGCGATTTTAATAAAATTTCACGGCCGATTTTTTTTAATAATATGATAATAATGTGAAATGAAAGAAAATATTGCTCAAGGGATTATCATTCGGTCACGCGGATTTTCTTCCATCCATTTGGTGCGAGACGTGATATATTTCCCCCTTTTCAATAGCAAGCCCTTCATCGTTCAGCTCGTTGTGCTCGTTTTATTGTCTTTTCGTTCCTCTCATTCTCTTCCTCTCACCCTTTCGGTTTCTGTTTCTTTTTATCTCTCTGTATATAACGTGACATATATAGACCATTATTGGGCCTGCTTTATTCAAATATAGCATATAACATATATAAGTATTCCTCAACGCTCGAAGATCCCTCGAAACTTCTGATCCACGATCGTTTAAATATTCAACGAATACGTATTCCAAATCAGTTTGAAAAGTATCACGACTGAGTTTGTATCATCGAGACGGAGCATTGAAAAATATATAGTTATGAGCCCTGCGGTGGTGATCGAGACCGCGGTAGAAAGAAAACATTATGCGCATGGCAGGTAGATCACACTGGCGCAACGATGCACGCAACGGCGTGCAGTCTTGCTTCCCGTAGACTTTGATGTGCAAAAAGATTTGAAAAAATTTCCAGTCAGAACATGTAAACTTTCTATTCTACAGTAATTGAAATGATGAAAATGAAAATTTAAGAGAATGGAACGCATTTAAAAAACATTAAAATTTAACGCAAATTTTTTGTGAAATTTGAATTTAAAAAGTAGTTTTTTTTTTCTAATTTTTCCAAAATATTTCTCGTCAATTAGAAGGTATATAATATTATCAATATTCGTATAAAGTTTCAGCTCAATCGGTTCAATTGTTTTTGAGTAATTCTGCACGCTAATTTGGAAAATGCAGTTTTGAGAAAAACGCATCTAAAGTATTGAAACGTAAAAAACAAATGATTTAAATTACTCAAGGGGTTAGTCAGCGATACCAGGCCCATATAATGAGCCTTCAACTGTTTCATAAAGTTGATTTTCTTACATTAAGATAAATAAATTAATTCCTTCTTGCTTTTCGGGTCTCTGTTGTCTCTGAAAGACTGGGCCGCTCCTGTCACTGCATTCGCCTCTGTAACGTTTGAAGTTTTTTTTCGAATTTCACTTTGAAACTCTGAAAAAATATTCTACATATATAATTCTGTGGTTAAAAAAAATCGATTTTTTTATCGTTGTAAACGTAGAACCCGCTTTAAAACAAATATAAGCATTAAAATGGATTTTTGTAATGAATACAATATTCTTACTAGCGCGGTCGATAAACCTTTTTTTCTTAGTTTCAATTTACATGCAATAGCGCCGGTTATTCTCAAACTTATTAGCTTCTATATATCCTAGAACGTATTAGGTGTACCAGGGTCACGAGGATATCAGAACGAACTTGCCCAACATTTTCTTTTGTACATAATGAAAGGAGTGACGCCCGTAGAACACGGCAACTATGATGGGTTAGAGAATGGGAACGTTTTACGCTCGGTAAAGCACGCTCCGTAAGTTTTTGAGGGATGAAATCGAAGGGCCACCCCGACCAAGTGGCAACAAGGCTGACAATGGATGGGCCTGAGCGCGCCGTGATCGCGGTACCCTCGGTCGTCAACCAGTTTGGGTGTTATGTTTGGGTGGTCTCGTGATTCTTGTTTTTTTTCCCACTTTGATATATCATATCCTTGAGGGATTTACCCGTGATACTTGACTGCTCAGTCAAAGGGTTGTGTACACCTTTTTGCTAAGTATCAGAGTGTTTAACGCCTCCTTAAACACTCTCCGAGACGATTCATTTGAAAGGTGCAAATTTCGTCCTACATTAAGGATTTCTAGTCGATTGATCACGATCGCGTAAGCTAAGAACACTTGAACCAATATACGTGGCCAATGCTTTGTAAAGCTTTGAATTCATTGACAATGACTTTGAAAGCTTTGACAGCCCCATAGAGTCAATTTTGGCCAACGACAATAAGTTTACAATAATCACAATAATTATATCATTATCAACTTGTTGTCGCTAGCCAACATTTAAACTATAGAATTCAGCTGTAGAGCTAAATACCTTATACTTTGAAGAATTCTAGATACTAGTCACAATTTATTTATCATTTCAAACGATGAGCAAAAGCCAAGGTATTGAGGGGTTACACCACCTTGGTGCTCGAAAAAATAAGTTTACAAATTTATAAAAATTTGACGCGACTATTAAATATATAAAATTATTATTATTTTTCACAAATGCATTACAGTTTGATGAAAGAATATGAAAAAAAAAACGAATAGCAAAAAATTTTCATACTGGGTATATCGGTCGCGTAGTAGGACCCTCTTTTCAAAATCCTCGCCGACGATGAAATGTTTTTTTCTGTCAGGTATCGTCTGAAAAATAAAAAAATTAAGAATTGTTGTAAAGAAAGATAATAACTAAAGTGTGGCATGGGGAAAACATTAGAAATTTTTTTTTGTAGAAATGACAGCTGTTCGAAAAAAAAGCTCTCATTTTTACCAAAATTTTGAGTTTTAGAAATGAATAAAAAATTAACGTGGCATCCAATAAAAAATAGACATATGCTACATCCTAGATAATATTATAAAAAATATGTCGTATAGATTTAATCAAAATCGGTTGAGTAGATCTGGAGATCTGGAGATATTTTGTCCACCAGTTTGAAAAGAGGGTCCTAATAGACATATATCCGCCATTTTTTAATTTCTTTTAATTTGTTTATAAAACTGCCATGTATTTATGAAAAATCAATATTATTTTATATATTTAATAGTTGCGTCTTAAAAAAAACGTATACTTAATTTTCCGAGCGCCAAGGTGGTGCAACCCCTTAGTGTAAATAACTACACAAATACCGACAGGCCATTGTCGCCGATAGTACTTCCATCGGGAAAACAACACAACAATCCATTCTTAAAAAAGAAAGCGGTCTTAAAAATATTTTATTGTCACAAGTGTCGTATGTACCCTAGGGTGTGCTAGTATTCGTGAAAAATGATCATCGACTGTACGGCGTGAGTCCTACATGTATACCCTGGTGCGAAATGTCATCACAAAAAAAAAAAAAGGCATTTCTCTCTCGCACCGATGAAAACGATTTTTTATATCCCGGACAAATTGAGCGAGCCATCGAAGGGTGATCGAGAGTGAGAGAAGCGAAAGGAGGAAGGATGAAAGAAAAAAAAAAACGTGGAAAGCCACGATTATCGTCATTAACGCCGTGGGCCTCGAGATATGCCAAAGGGGGCATGATGATGAGCGCCTGTATAGTGCATAGCAAAAAAAAAAATCGACGTTAGCCAGCCAGTCGAGGATCGGTGAAGTATCAATCTCTTGTCGGCCGTACGGATATGTATTTTTCGAAAAAATTGCCAACCCGTGCGCAGCCCGTTGAATATAATGCTCCAATAGTTAATGCTGAACCATTAGTCAAACGTCGCGGGTACGTGAACACGAAAGAGAAATTTCGATTTTAAATCGCTACATTTATCATGCAAGCAGACGCATATGACACCATTCTGATTTTATTTTATATTCTCGCTCTCGCGCTGTGAACTCAACCTATTGTGTATGTGTGTGTATATGTGTGTGCAGATTCTCTGTATATACATATATACGTACCCACTTTCCGTTTGCGCATTATCTCGCTCTGTAGCAACCCTTTTTCCGCACAACGACCGATTCTCGTATAACGGAACTACATATACACATATGAACATTATATTTCGGGTCGTTTCGCGGCTGGTACGCTAGTTACACGACAAACTATCGGGAAACTCACTCAACAATAAATTTATCGGAGTATGTGGCATATTTCACGAGTACCTAGACGCTTTCGATATTCGCCTATATTTTATTATCTTTAGGTAATCAAAAAGTGCCGCTCATTGGTACGGATCTCAATCATAACTTGAGAAATTGAGGAATACACATAGAGAGTAAACAAATATATTTTTCTGCATTTTTTAATATAATGAAAATGAAAAACAACATTTTTAATATAATGAAAATGAAAAACAACATTTTCTATACAATGAAAATGAAAAACATTATTTTAATATAATGAAAATGAAAAACGAAACCTCGCAATTAACTTTTGTGCAAGTGGAGGATGTTCCGTGCGCTGCTGGTATATCGAACGATTGTTCAATTACCCGGGTGGAAATTTGTTGAGAAATCCCTAGATTCTATCAACCCTATAGGGATTTAACCGGGACGCTGCACGTAGGGAATCCACATTGGAATCTAAGCGGATTCCAATGTGGATTATATATTCCAATTGCCATCGTTTGAGAATTTTTTATTTGAAGTTCTCAACCGGAATTTGTTGGATCGCCAAAAAAAAAAAAGTGCTTTCGTAATCGCGTGCACAAATTTGTTGGGGAGTCCCAGGATGCACCGACATCTCTGCAGAGATTTGTTAGGGACATCGCACATAGGGAGTCCACATTGAAATCTAATTGGATTCTGTACTGTTCCTCGATAAACGCCGTTTGAAAATTCTTACCATGTTCGAATTGACAATATGTGAAAAGTTACGGGAAAAAACTCGGCATGTTGAAATACAACCTGTAGGTTTCATGAGCGTTATATTATATCAAAGTATAGTAAAATAAATAACGAACGATAGTTTGGGTGGATTTTTAGTGATGTGATTCAAATCGATTAAAAAGATATACTTTTTCAAGCAATTTATACTTTTTAACATAAGATTTATACTTTTTGAAGATCCACTCACTTTGTGTAGCTGTATATTTTTTTTAGAAAATTCAACGAATAAAATGCGATGGGATCCATCAACAATCGTATCGGTTTCGGTTCAACAATGCGGCATTCCTTTAGAATTCTAATTGGATTCGTACATTGGATTCCAATGGAAAATCCCGACTAGAATCCAAAGTACGAGCGTGACGTTTTACAATTAGTATAGGGATCCGATCCGATGACCCATTGGATTAGGAAGTAGGAACAATTATGGGATTTCAATTGGATCGCTATGACAATTTCTGCACGGGTATACGCGAACGGGATCCGAAAACCGCCAACGATCGTCAGCCCATGAAGTATGGGCGCGTATATATAGGTACAACTACTCGTGTACCTAATCTAAAACTCATACTTGTCCCATAAACTATGTCAGCGTGCATGCGCTCTTGCGTAAGTTCGTAACACACCCTGGAATCGTTATGAAGAAAGTAACCCTTGAAGCATGGAGAAAAATACACAGAGTTTTCAATGTTACCGTACAATGTTCGGTTAGTGTCAATGGGGCTCGTAAATTTTCTTCTCCATTAGCACCCCTTGGTGCATTCTCATCGCCCCGATAATATCGGCCAGATATTATTCTGGTCCTTTTTCAGGTACGTACCTCAAGCAGATAGCCTCTCACAATTAAACGTTGAATCGATTGTGAATTTAAAACGAGTCGTAAATCTAAAGTAGTTTCTGTACTGCGATATCGTAGATTATACTTAATAGGAAATGATCACTTTTACATTACTCTCTACACGTCGGTGAAGAGTTGTTTTTTTTTCAGTTAATTTGACTTTGTTCAACCTATTCACATCCGCCCCTTCAACATACTTATCTCACTTCTTACTCGGGTCGGTATAATTACGTTTCTATAACAATTGGAAGAGAAAGAAAAAGAAAACAGGAAATGCCTTTCTGGAAAAAAAACGTTTCATTGATTACGTATCAAAGCCGGGACTAAACAGAATATATTGTAAAAGAAAGTATAGAATTTTCTAAAAAAATTTAGAAGTTTTGATCGTGGGTTTTCTTTAAGCTGTATTCTTCTGGAGATATATATTTGACGGTCTGAGGGGTGGTAATCGACTCTAAAAAAAACAACAATCAAGAGCGTACTATTGTCACGGCACATACAATATTCCGTATGGATTATTCTCTACTTTCTATCATTTTACGCCATGGCCAAGCGTATACGTTAGAATCGATACTTAGGAGAGTATCAAACACGTAAAGCTATCCTTGCCAGATTCGCCGCTTTGTGCTAAGAGTTTCTCGAGCGCGCAACTAATTAATTCACGATATTGATGAAGAAACAGATATACTCCCCGATGGGGATAGAGTAAGTAAATTAAATATATATATACAGTACCGGTAAACATTTTTCCTTTACTTCGGATAATTGCAAAATCATATTAGATTAATATGATTCATTTTACTTATTATTTTACGAAGATACTATATAGCTCTATAAAATGAATTATATTATTCTAATATAAATTTGCAATTATCCAAAGTGATCGAAAACTTTTGACCGGTACTGTATATACGAAAAAAAATGAAACGAAACTGTACAGTACGAAGACTGCGTTAAAAATATCTCCACAATTTAAGAAAACTATTTTCGATATCGGAGAACAGACAACCAACCCGTGCAAAAATTGTCATGGGGTTTCAATTAGATTCTCATACTCATCCCTACTTCCTGATAGGGCTCCAATGAGTCATCTAATTTGAATTCTGAAGGATTCCCACATTATCGAACATAATCCTATACGATTCTTGATACGAACCCCTCGTGCAGAAATTGAGTTCGGGCTTTGATGGGGCCCATCTTAATTTTCCCTAACTTTATTAAGGCCTGGAAGCCTCACGTGGGCCATCAGCGACCAGTGACACTTTGCTATGGAGGGCCATTGTAGGCAAAATAACCAGGGACTTTAAAATTGCCTCAACGGTGCCTCGTAACAAATTATTGCAGCCATATGCGTACGTGCGTGTGTGTGGGTGCACTGTGAAAAAGAAATGTGTTATTTCAATACATTTGAGGCTTAGAATTCTGTCGCATATTTTGACATGTTTGATCCCGCGTTGTTCCAATGAACGCACTGCATGCTTATTGGTTCAAGGCAACACAGCTCGTCCACTAAACACATAGTTTTATTATTATATTCAATCGATCTTGATAATTATTATGCCACAGATTCTTTAGTCAAGCAATTTATACTGACTTGCCCCTATAATAGCAATGTCTAGTAGTATTGGGGAAATCGCTACTAGGGAATCTACAAATACACCCCTTAAAGGCCTTCGATTGGTCGCCGTACTTAGACCATAGTTTTAGTCAACCTACCTACCCTAACATTCCCCAATAGGGGCCCGGTCCGGCTCTTTTACGGAAAATCCTACTATGGAATCCACAAATGATCCATTGAAGTCCCCGAATTGTATGTATTAGGTATACCGTGCCAATTTTACTAACAAAATTTTTACTGAAAGAATGTTCTAAACAAAGTACATTGCAACCTCTTTAATCCGCACAGTGGCGGGATCTGCTCGGCATCGAGACTTCCAAACATAGGATTCCAATGTGGTCTTCCTGAGTGCGGCATCACTATCGAATCCCTATCTGAGGACTCCCCAACAAATTTCTGCACGGGAATGGACGAACATTTCGAACGACCAACGAACGAACAAATGGACAACGCGGATAAATCATTACGAATATGCGGATATGGCTGTATGTTTCGCTTATAATTAGCGGACACTGCACCAGTAAAATTTACTACGCGAATATTCGCATGCAACAGCTCAATCTTCCACGTTGAAGTCTCAAAAGTGCGTTTCGGCATCAGGCGCGCACACCGGCGGCTTGTCGACGCTGTTTGATTTATTTATCGAGCATGAATTAGGGAAGCCAGAACACCGAGAGAACGAAGAGGGCACGTTAAAGCCCATAGGAAGGCTTTGATACTCACATATGTGTATGTTTTTCTATGCTCACCATTTGACTATTCGAGACCATTCTTTCTCTCTCACACTCTCTCTCTCTCTCTTTCTCTTTGCGGTCCACTTTTTGCACATAGTCGTGTCTCGCTTTCCATACATGTTTGCTTCAGAATCAAGAGAGAGAAAGAGAGAGAGAGAGAGAGAGAGATGTTTGGAATCGTAGATAGGGCCCGGCCCCAATAATGTGCACGCATGTTTGCGTTGCGTGCTCAACCGGAAACGCGATTTATACAATGCAAATTAAATGTTCACCCGACGCGGAGCCCTAGTGAACGCGCACCCGAATGTTACCCGAATATCCCTCGAAATCGCCAAGGCTCTGAAAGACCCACCAACAAATCAACACACGTGTCACTGAGTTACGGACAATTATTGCTCCTGACCGACTGTGTCATGTTGCTTTCCTAGTTACAATAATTATTGAGTTCATAGCGGATATTGCAGGATGAAGGGCGGTAATTTCGACAATAGGAACATTCTTCTATCGTTATTAGTTCCAACGTACTGGAAATCCTTCGTCTCCCCACATGTGCAGAGACGTTATCAACCTCTAACACGTTACCGTATCATGCTGTGTTACTTGCAATATTACACTAAAGGAAGGAAATACTTCTATCTGAAGAATTGTTATTTATTCAAGCACGCTATTTTAGATTTCCGCAGCTATTTCTTCTCAAACATACAACCATTGATTGAGTCCTGGCTGCAAGCAATACCTGTGCAAAAATTGTCGTCAGGATCCAATTGGATTCCCATACTTATTCCTACTTTCTGATAGGAATCTAATGGGTCACCGCATTGGATGTCAAGCGTAAAACATCCCGCTCGTACATTGCATTCGCATCGGGATTTCCTATTGGAATCCAACGTACGAATCCAATTTGGATAAAGGATTGCCACATTATCGAACAGAATCTAATATGATTTTTGATAAATCCCATCGCATTCTGTACGTTGAATTTTCTAAACAAAAAATATACAAAATCAGTAGAGCTTAACAAAGTATAAATTGGGGACTTATTTAGATTTTAAAATGGCGCGCAGAGAAAATGAGAGAAATAGGTGCGAATGGAAGGAGAATGAGGAACGTATGTGAGTGGGAAGACAAGAGGAGGTGAGCGAAATGGTTAGAAGATCGGAGATCGTCGTCCAATAAATGAGTATACCCATGATGTGTCGAATGAAAATTCTTCGTATTATTCTTAAAATTATAATCCTGACTGAATTATTTTATTCCAACGTTATCTCAAGAAAGTATACATCGCCTAAAAAATATCTTAAAAATATCTTTCAAAAAGTATCTCAAAAATCTATTTAAATCACACCACTGAAAATCCAGTATAATAATAATCGTTTGTTATTTATTTTACTATACTTTGACATAATATCACCGCACACGTACACACTCACAAAGCGTGCAGGTTAAGTTTCAAGAAGCCGAGTTTTCCTCGAGGCTTTTCACATATCTTCGAGAGTCTAACGTGATAAGAATTCTCAAACGGTGTTCATCGGGGAATAGTGCAGAATACAATTGGATTCCAATGTGGACTCCCTATTTACGGTATCTCTAACAAATCCCTATAATGATGTGATAGGATTTGAGGAGTCCATAACAAATTTCTGCACGGGTCTAATTCGAAATGAAATTCCAAAACTTGACGTTTACATTTTTCATTTATGTCTAAATAACGATAAATTTGAATTGATATGTATGCACGGACATACATATTGTTCTGTAAAATATACGAAAGAAAATTCAGTGACGCGCTCTTGTATTCTTAGGATAATATTTTGCGTATGATACACGCATTGCAGCTGCTCTTTCGTACGATCAATCATACCGAATATAAGAAGATCAAGTATATTCCACACCTTATGTCTTTGTATTATAATACTATCTCTGCCCGAGAAATTTGCATCCGTATCTATTATATATAACGATTATCCTCGTTAATCTGTATCAAATACTCGCTCCGAAGATTCGTCGTGGCTCATTAAGGTCTCTGGAAAGCCTATTGTGCCTAGAGGATATTTATGCCTCAGGCAAACTAGCCTCCCCGAAGTTATATATATAAACCATCCCTTTCTAGTTGCGGCTACATACTCCCTATAAAACGAGGGCGCGTTTACTGTATCGAGAGACTCAGGAGTGCCGGTATATCCCCGGGCATGACGATTTTTCACGCTATCATCCGCAAATGCCCGTGCGATTATGCACTAAAGACGGTCCACCATCGCTCAATATAAAATAGTGCAACAGACTCCATATAGTGCTTACCAAAACCGCTTTATTGTAACCATTCATGTTAAAAACGGCCTCATACTCCGATTTTCAACTTTATTGTTTATTAACAGTGGTTTAAATAAATATGCCACCGTTTATATTGATGTTTAAAACGAAATCTTAGGTCATTGAATCATTTAGTAATAGCGAAATTGGTTAATTCAATCTTGGTTGACGTTATAGTGAGTATCCTATTAACCCTTCGCGGTCACCCTGGCTACAATCGACCCATCGATCGAGTTTGAATTATCCTCATACCATAAAATTTAACCTCTTCACATGTCGGAGTAAATACCATTTTTGGAATGCGCACTACTATTTTTTCCCAAAAGTAGCATATCTAAGGAGTATCACGTCTAAATTTTAGGTAAAAATGTTGAAAATTCACGGAACTATGATTTTTTTCAGCGAAAAAGTGTCTTTTTTGCGTTTTCACCTCTTTACGATTTTTTTTAACATATCGCCATTTTGTTTCTTATAAATAAAATTTTCGTACATCATCTAAAAAGTTCAAAGCATGTTCCGTAATTTTTTTAACCACTTCGGACGGATAGTTTGGTCACAATACTTTTTTGAAGACTGACTGGCTAGAATCGACCCTAGTGTGACCACCGCGATTGAATTTGGAAGAGTGACCACGAAGAGTCATACTTCCAAATGTGTGGAACCCTTAAGGGTATGTATAGGAACTCGGGAAATAGTTGATGCCAAGAAGTAATTGAACAATAACGAACTGAGATGAAATAAAGAAATAATATCACCGTTTCCTAATTACTCAAGAGTCATTTATCATTATAGCAATAAGTCAATGAGGATTTTTTTTATGCTCTACAATTTTCGAATTTAAAGCTAATTTGAGTGAATGCGAAATATTCTCAGTTCCCTGGAGAATCTATGACGATTTGTGTTTCTCAGGGTATAAAAGGATACAGAAAAAAGGACAGCACAAATGGCTAATCTGAAGGTAAAGATCAAACTGTTTATCTGTTAAGTCAATTTCAACATGATTTAAAAAAAATGCTATTAATATCGATCCGACTGAAATAAAAGGTGTTATAAAATATCCGCCGTCGCATTCGTCGACGATCATTCGTACCCCTGTAAAATTTTTCGTCGATGCGTTGTTGTGACAGTATCCAAGGGGTGTGTGTTTGGGGTTTGAGCATTAGTGTGTCGTGCGACATATTCACCCCTCGCCTTTTGATCTGTGTTAGATGCTCGGCATGACAAAGGTAATACGTTGTGTAAAACGAGCGCACGAAACCCAAGGGACTTCAATCGTAAATGCTCGCGACTCGTCGCTCGGACAAATGAGGGTTATTAATTTCTAACTGACACTCCATATAGCTCGGATCTATCGTTTCACGGTCTTTGCCAGATAGTTCTCCGGGTTCTTAGGGACATTTTTCATCGAACATGTTACGAGGCAGCTTTATCTGATATATGGCGATTCACGGTTGAAATTTCGATGAAAAACAAAAAAAAAATCATCGATATAATCGATGCTTTGTGATTTATGGCAGAGTTTTTGTTGTAAAATACAAAAAAGTTGGAAGAGTAATTGAAATAAAATTCAATTGCGTGTACGATGGTTGAAGATGCATGTAGGTCTTAAATCCTACCATAGTGATAAAAATTGCATGGGTTCATTACATTGGTTGTTCTAAATTGTACAATTTAGAACAACTGTTCTAAATTGTACAATTTAGTGCTGTACAATTCATTCGAAATTCCAGCACAAAATACCGTTCGATATTCATTGCAAGCTATGTACGTTCAAATATAATTGATGTACGAAAAATGGTGCCCGATCAATTTCAAACGAGGCGAAATAGCCGAACCCTGGCAAAGCGTACGCGGCTGGGATCGAATCTACGCCGGCATTAACTCTATCCCTGCGTTTCAACAAAAAAAAAAAATGACACCCAATCGATTTTCCTCGCTGCATAATTTGCCCGCGATCAATCGTCCGTACTCGACGAAACAAGAACGAAAAAAGTGGTGCAAATCCAACGGGCTCGAGTTCGGGGAACGAAGAAAAAGAAAAAAAAGCTTGAAAGTTCCGGCGAAAAGCCCACGGAGCGACGTGAACAATTTAAGGATTCGATTAATTTCACTGCGAATTCCATACATAAAGCGGGAGTATGAGTAATAGAGTGTACACGGTGAAGGTAAAAAAAAAAACGAAGAGTTACGAAGTCGAGGTCCCGGGATTATTGTTCTCGTTGGCGGTGTAGTATATTAAGCCTGTAAGGTTTGGGTGGATGGGGGTTGGCTGCCGTCTAGGCTGTGTATGTGTGTTTGTAGCGCTGCCAACACGAGAAAGCACACAAGTCAGTATTGTGCAGCTATACCGTTTCCATACTGCTCTGATAATTTCCCTCTCTGGCCCTCTTTCTCATTCTCTCTCTCTCTCTCTCTCTCTCTCTCTCTCTCTCTCTCTCTCTCTCTCTCTCTCTCTCTCTCTCTCTCTCTCTCTCTCTCTCTCTCTCTCTCTCTCTCTCTCTCTTTCTCTTTTTCTCTCTCTCTCTCGCTCTTGGTCTTTCTTTCCCTCCGAGAAAAAGTGAGTACCGGCGCACGCGGGAGAGAACAGATTTATATTTGAAATTAGATTAAGCTTCTGGGCTTGAAAGCTATATAAACGTTCCCCTACATCGTCGTAGCTGCTGCCGTTTTCATTTCGTCTATATGCGATATACTATCTATATATACAGGTTTAGGTATCGTACCCCCTTTGCGTCTCCCAGCGTAATTTCGCACGAGGAGGGTCCCGATAAACCAACAACTACTCGCTTTTACTCTTTCCGCCCGTACTTTCTTTTGCCCGCTTGCTCTCGGTCCGCAGTCGTTCGTACTTCGTCTCCTTCTTCATAATCATCGTCTCTATTTTATTCAATTCGAGTTACCTTTTTTTTACGCCTCTTCGATACCCAATCGAGCTGGCAACCCGAGTGCTAGTCATTTCTCACTTATCGCTGTAATCGAGACATTATACTCACTCTCTTGGGTAAGGGGAAGCAAACTTTACTGCGATCGCGTTATTATTTCGGAAGTGTGCCGTTTATGTTGGGATGCAATTGCAATTACCGTTGTGAGACACACGGAGCAGTTGTATTGTACAAAAGTAGTATCTTGTGGGCAGATATGTACAAAACGGGTGGGCGAAGAAATCGTATTTGCCTACTCGAAAAGAATGTGACCAATTTCGTTATTCGTAGATGCCGACGGATTATTCATTGAAAAAGTCGAATATTAGGGTTACTTTGAGACTTATTTATTCCATCGAATTAACGTATACTCGGTATAATCAAATAACTTGGGGTTTCATTTAAATTGTTCATTCACAGGTGGCCAACGAAATATTAAGGCCTTAGGCCACTCTAGGATTTTCCAAAAATCGATTTTTTTTTTTAATTAAAAATGTACCTTAGTATCTATAAAATTATATTCCAAAAGATGATGAGTGTGAAAAATCTCTAACTACTCGATTTTCGAATTCTAGCACAACCCCTCTTGATTCATGTCGTGACTTTCTACTAACTTTAAACGCATTTATCTCAAAACTACATTTTTCAAATCAGCCAGACTCGTAAATCAAACAAATTTCAACCGATTCATTTGTAATTTTAACTGTATATTTAGAATGACATTTTCTGAGGCACTACGTAGGATTTTTTTTATTATATTGCATAGTTCCTTTTTTATAAACAATTTTCTGACGATTTTCTCATGGCATTTTATACTTTTTGTTTTAGAAATGCGCCATTTTGAAAAAAAACAATATTTAAAAAAAATCCTCCGTACTTTTATAGCTATTCTTATATATAATCGTAAAAACTTTAGTGACTCATCATAACTCAAAAATTATAGGAGCTGTTGGTCCGGTAGTTGACCTTCCAGAAATAAAGGCGTAATCGGAAAAATGCTGCACAGTCGCCATTTTGACATGTATCGCTGTGAAAAAATAATTTTCTATAGTCAATTACGTGTATAATAAAACCCCTATTTTGTAATTCCGATTTATTTTATGGTCTCGCTGAAAAAAAATCACAAAATATGCCCTGTTTGCCTCTAGAGTGGTCTAAGGCCTTAAGATACTAGCTGTGCCCTCGGCTTCGCACGTGTTGAAATCCTACCGATAGCAAATCGCCCCCCATCTATTTTACGTTTCTTTAAGATTATTTTTGGACAGATTATGGAAAGCTTTGTATAAGACACTGAGAACGACGAGTGAAAAGCATTTCGATACGTAAAGATGGGTCTTATGAGTAAGGGTTAGCAACCCCTTCCCCCTCTTCCTGCGCACCACTCTTAATGTTCAGTACAAATATGCATATAGTTCAGTTCAGTTTAAAATTTGGTATTTATTTATCTTTTGGTTAATACATACAATTTAATGTAATGTTTTGTGTGCAAAATATATTGTAGATCAAGCTCCGTCCTCAATTTCGTGTTCATCTTTTTGTGTTTTATTAATTATTCTTAAGTGCTCCATTGGCTTTCGACTTATATATTTTTCTCTTTTGGGTTTAACTCCTCGCTTAAATATGCATATAAACACAAACATAAAATTCAAATTACCGCTGGAATGGTAGTATTTTCAACGAAATAAATGGAAACATTTTTCGAAACTGCGAATGGAGAGACAGTCGGGGAGGGTATTTTACCGTTAAGACAAACGTAATCATTTCGAAACATGAAACAATCATAAATTGTAGTTTATAGGACTATTATGGATCAGCGGATACATCAGCGGATGAAATGGTAACGACGTTTCCCCATACAACCAATGCGATCGAGCGAACGTTGACGTGAACTTTAAAATGTTATATTTAACAAACGAGTGCGTAAACCTCCGTTTTCCTTTAGCCAGTATATTGAATAAATATACCATAATAACTTGTAAAATTTTCATCAATACCTATTAAACCACAAAATTTTAAAGCAACAACCTTAAAGATAGACCTCAATTCACCCCAATTACCACCATCTTATTTCCGTACAGTATAAATACGAATTTATATAGACGATCGCCACAAACGAAGAGTGGAAAGGAGTCGACTCGATAAATCAGGGCATTGGGGGAGAGAGAGAAAGCGAGAAGCACTGATGTTCACTCTGCCCTCTAGTTCCGCGTCTTTTCAATCACCGCGTATGCCACAAGTCGCTCCCTTTCTTTTCTCTCTCGCGCAAGCTGAGAGCTCTCTGTCGCTCATGCGCTTGCTAGCGATTTCCACCTCCACTATGGGGCTCGTTCGATGAATTTTCACTGCCAAGCTATGTTTGTTGCGTGCACCCTTCAACCTCGCTATTCCCTTTCCCTCCACTGGTGTCTCCTCCCTCCGTCCATTCGAGCCTATGCCTCGTTCTCAAACTCATCTTTTTTGACGAGATTTTCTACATAGCGTTGCGACTCGCGCGCCCCCTACGATCCTTTTTTGCGCGGCACATAACACGACGGGTATGTGCGTTGGCAACGCTGCAATGCCGCACGGCATCGTGAAAGTGCAGTGTCACGCGAGCCCGTATAAATCTGCGAAAGGATCATCGGTAGATAAATAATACGAGAAAAGTGCCGTGAGGATAGAGGGATGGAAAAAAAAGAGAATCAAGAGATTGCCGCTCGTTCGTGAACTGATTTACGCATGTACATATCCGACCGCAGCGCGGAGACTCCGTGTAAGATATGCATGAAAAAAATCAAAGTTCTCGCTGAATCACGTAACAGAAATAGACGACAGACGGAATGGAAGCAGGTGCTCCACTACATCCATCCTACCGGAAGGACCGAAAGAAGGAAAAGCAAGTGACAAAGGCCGGAATTCCATCAGGGGGTAAAGCGTAAATGTGTATGGAAATGTTATTTCCGGTTGGCATACAGAAGAGGAGGAGGAAGGCGCGAGGCACAAACTTCTGAGACTAGCCGTACACGCTTTTGTCAGACAGTATCTTCCAACTTTTAGCTGCTTTTGTTATTCCTTGTGCGTGGCAATGCACCATTATGTTTTTATTTTATTTTTCCTATTTTTTCAGCTTCACGTCATTCGTGAGACGCGTTCGACCTTAACGAACTTGCAGACTGCAACAAGTGGCCATAGGTGGCGCTTACGCACATCATAAATACTGCCGCTCCAAGATGGCTGCCATGACGAGCTTCCGTCGCGGTTTCGTCTAGCCCCAACTACCAATAACTTCTCCCCTGACTCGCCTCGCACTTTGTTGAGCTGCTTTTTCTATCCTGAACGCTTTTTGAAACAGGCTCTGTCTCTGATAATAACCTACAGATCTGCAGTCACTTATTTTTGACACTAGCCGGGTCGTAAGTACCATTATCCATCTATGTCCGCTTGGAACGGCAGCAGCTACCCCTCAACTTCTCCACACTCCAAATTCTCTATGAAAAAAAAATCGACAAGTAATTCGTCCTGTTCGTATGTTCAAGGTTACCGATCCAATATTCCCAAAGCGATGGAACTATAATCCATATGGAAAAGTATTTATTAACGAGTGTAAAGTATCGCCAAAAGTGTATGAACAAAGTTCATTAGAGTCTCAAATGCCAAATAGACTATCAGCGTAAAAGACCTGATAATTTGCCGTGCAGGTTCAACGGATTGATTGAACAAGCGGCCTCGAGTTTCGTCTCATCGAAAGGCCTTGCCGGTAAGCACTCAAATTCCAGCTAGAAGAACAGCCACGATGCCAACATCACATAGGCGTTTGGAGTACACCCGCGTAGCCGTACCCTTGTGGCCCGAAGTTCCGCACATAACATTCTAGAAAGTGAAAAAAAGACGTTCGACGATAAAACGATAAGATCGCATGATTGAGAATTCGTTGAAAACAGAGTGTACCAACGTTTGCAATAGATTTCGCCACAGTTTTCGTGATAAGTCAGAGTCTCGAGGGGTTTGCGACAACAGAAGCAGCTGAAACATATGTTGTGATAGGGTGCCCCGGAAACGACCTGAGCGTGAGACAAAAGACATATGATGACAGGGACAAAATAGTGAAGGATCGTACGCGCAAAAGCGAGCTTTACCTGCATCTCAGCACGATAAACCTTTCGTCCGCATCGTTGGCAATCCTGACCTCCGCCAAGGCACTCGCATCCGGGTGGTACTTTAGTTTGGCAGCAGGAAGCAGCCTCGTCCTGCTGCTGGCAACCGGTTGCGGCCGAACAGCCGCCACCCCCAGCCGAGCGAGCTCCGGGACTCTTGGACCTGGAAGCACACAACAAATTCATAATTAGAGCTACGGAGCACGGAATCTATGCGGATCTTACCGGCAGCAGCTCGAGCCACCGTATCCGCCGATACCGGTCGTGCCGCTCAAGGTCCCCGGTATGACGGGAGTATGACAACACGGTGGTTGTGGGGGGCAGTTTCTCGGTGGCGCGCAGGGTGATCCTCCGCCCCGTGGGTAAGGCTGGCACGGTGGAATCGTGCACGGTCTCATAGGCAAACACGTCTGACCAGGTTTTCCACAGCCACCGCGACATCCGCTGCCGCAGCATCCACCACCCCCGCAACCCTGCGAATCACCGGTGCAAGGTGTGTTGCATCGCGGGATTCTGCGTCGCACCGGCCTATCACCCTTGGGTGGACAACAGCCCTTTCGATCCGAGCACGGTGGCGAACACGCGACCGTGCCACACGACGAGAGTCCCGCCCTATCAGCCGTGCAAGAATCGGGTGAACGAGGCGGACAAGGCTCGTAACCCGTTGAACGATGATAGCCCCCGCTGAATTTCGAAGCGCAAGGACCTTCGTGGCTATCTTCGTCTTCGCGACTCGGCTCGCTACATCCACCGATTTTAGACATATTATTGGAAACAACCCCGAGGTTTCTACCGCCGCCATCACCCCTGGAATTCGCGCTACTCCCGCATCCACCGCGTCCAGAACCGCTGCAACCGCAGGCTCCCTCGATCGTTGAACTTCTCTCGCTTTGATATCTCACGCTGGAAGGACTTTGCTGAGGATGATCGGGACCGCGGCTCGATCCGCAGCCGCAACCAGAACCTCCTCCACCGCAACCACCGCGCATCCTAAAATCTTCCTCGCAGACATCGATACCATCGGAATCCTGATTGTTCACTGTTTGACAGTCAGCCGTCGACGAATCGGACTCGTCATTGTCTTCATCGTTTTCGACACAAACGCCCAAGTGCTCAAAACTTATCACGTCAACGGTGCCACTTCCGTTCAGGACGTTATTTTGCATAGCTGGATAATGAGTCGTTGGGCTCCCCGAGGGGAAGTTTGCGGTAGGCAGGAAAGAGACCCTTCTGCGAGAAAGGGGCGGCGTCAGAAGATGTCGTGGTGGCAAATACGAAGTTTGTCTTCTTCTAGAATCAATGCGACCACGAGCTTTTTTCTCGATTATGAATGTGAATGATACGGTTCACGTTGAGATTTAAGGTTGCTGCTTAATAATATTGGCGTGAATAGGTATTAATTAAAATTTTACTAGTCGTAATGGTATGTTTTCTGAATATACTGGCAAAAGGTAAATGGAGGTTTTCGCCCTTTTTTTTTATTAAATATTATATTTTAAAGTTCATGTCAACATTCGCTCGATAGCATTGGTTGTATGGGACAAAGTCCATTTCAGTTTCTCACGTATAGCGTCTGTATATGTGAAGAAAGCAACAGCAGCATATCAACATTTGGACTTTTTATCACGTGATTATTTTGAAGTTGTAGCATCTTGATGCAAATTAAAATGCACCTGGTGTTGAAGTTTACATCGCAGACACGCAACAAAAATTCTTTTTCATTTTCGATTATTCCATTTTAATTGTTATCCAAAATTTGTTTTGCAGTGTAGGTTGCGGATCTCTGATAAGAATTCTAAAAAAAAACGATTACATGTTGAATTGAATTTAAAAAAAAACAATCATCGCATCCCAACATTTCGAACTTTCAACATGCACCGGATGAACCAGTTCCATTAAAAAGATATTGTACAGTGAACCTTGTTCTGAAATGTATATACAGTGGAATCTTGATTATTCGAACTCCCTCCATTCGAACCCTCCGTTATCGGAACCACGGTCTTACATACAGGTCTGGAAGCGCCAGTGGTGGGGGTACGCTCGCTTAACGTGATTTTTTCATTTCGATCTACGGCCACGAGGTGCGTGACGATAGATCGGTACGATGTGCAACGAAGACAGAGCACGGGACACAGAGTAGCGTTCTGTCTCTTTTTCTACCACATGTAACGCATGCGCTGTAAACCGTAACACCATTACTCTAATTTATTCTGGGTTTCGTAAAAAATATTTAATTTACGGACGAAGAAAGTACACTTACACGTTCTACACGATCAAAGATAGCTAACTAATTAACGCTTCATCGGATTTACGTGAAAGAATAAACTGAACACTTGCAAAATTTAGGTGTTTCTAATGAGAATGAATGACATTTCGTTATCGCTGTCACAAAGGTGATTTGGCCAGGTGGATTCGTTCCGCGCTTACACTCATAGTATTTTGGGTTCAATTCCCTGATCGACGTTTGTATTGTTCAATATTGTTTAATGTTTTTTGACTCTGTGAAAAGCGAGCACTTTACCGTCTTCGATTTATATCCTGTTTTGCACTTCGGTATCGCACATACTCTACCCATGTTGACGATAATCTATGATTAAAGTGGGACAAAAATAATATTTAACACCTTTTCTTCGCATAATAAAAAAAATGCATAAAACATATTATTATTAAAAGTGTAGGAGAAAACTACGAGCAAACATGTAAATATTTTTTCGATGTAGTACTGAGGTTATGTCACGCACCGGGCCTCATCCTACCGATCTATAGCAGCTACGCGCAGTGGCGTTGAGGCGAATGAAAAACTTGCTCAATAGAGGTACTAATTCCTCATCACTAAAATTCGCCTCCGTTTCCAGACCTCTATTTAAGACCGTGATCCGAACGGTAATTTGCTTCATGCGAACGTTCCCTTACCCGAATCAAGGCACGAAATTTTATACATTTTTATCGACTTGAGCTACATTTTCGCTCACAACACGCGCGCTCGACCTTGTACGCGCTCGAATGCGTCGGTCGAGCGTCGTTGTAAAGGTCCGAGCACGTAAGAAGCTGCCCTGTGCAGCTTCTTTTGCTCAAGCGCCTGTGCGATTTGGCCGCTAAAAACGCGTAGCATCCATACGATAAACAAAGATTGAGCCGTTTTGAATTTTTTTAATCATAAAGTAGTTGTTTACTATTTATATTAAAAGTATATAGAGTGGGTAAACATAGTCTTTGAACACCTCGTGTTTTTCAAATTATAATAAAATGTTCGAAAAAAAATTTCGAAAAACAATAAAATGGTAAAGCATTTTATTTCTTTTCGTAGGATAATTTGAAAAACATGCGGTGTGCAAATACTTTTTTTACCCACTGTATACTATGTTGACCTTCAACATATATTAAAAATACACAAGCCTTACGAAACATCGCTAAACAATACCTGTTATTTTTTTTATTTTGTCCGTATGTAATATATCGAACCGCTCTCTACGATTACTCGTTTCTATTATCCGAACTACATCCGGTCCGAATGGCTTCTGATAATCGAGGTTCTACTGTAATATCCGGGATATTGGATTGCAAATAAGAAATTACAATCTCACCTCAAATGGTTGCGATAAGTTTGCCCAAAATTTCTTCCCGTCGACTCCTCAACGATATCTCTTCGTTCTTCATCATCATAACCACCACCGCCGCGCAGGCGACGCTTTTCAGATGAGCAATGCAACGCTCCTATGATCGACTCGGGATTCTGGTTAGTCCCGTTGGTAATTTGACATGTTTCGTCGTATTGACAGCAGCAGCAGCAGTCGGACAATGACCCGCAGAGAGATGACGCGTAACTTTTCTTATCGACCGACGAAGGGATAGCATTTATTGGTATCGATAAAGAGGGCCTAACGGATGTCGTAGAGAAGAGGCGGTTGTAACAATTTCGACAGAACAATTCGCCAGCATGAGTTTCCACTGTCCAACTGTCCAACAACTTTCGACAATTACCTTAACGGAAAAAATTACACATAGTACGATGTTCATAAAGTGGATTATCCGTTTCCTCCATTATTCGCACGTTTGAAACGCTCATGAACCATTTTTAAACCTCTAACGCATGATCGGGATGAATAAACCACGCTTTTCTTCTTCACAAAATCGCGTCTGCAGAGACAGAATGAGAAAGACAAAGTGTGTTGTTGAATAAAAACAACTCGATGGTGGAAAATCCACCACGGTCATGCACTTTAGGATGAATACGAATTTTGAATTACGAACGGCATGAAAAGCAAAAAGTGTGCCAAACTTTTCCTAGGGCCAATTTCTCCTCAGCGAAGTAAACCTCGCGAAGGCAACGCGAACAAACTCCGGGCATCTATCAAATATGGCGTTGACAGTTTTGTGATAATTGAGCCGATTCTTTGCACCGCCGATTAATCAATTTGTACGGCCCAATAGTCCTGAAACGTCAAAATCCTAACGGCTTGTACCTAGCCGAAGCTCAACAGAACGATTTACTAAGAAAAAACGTATGTTGACGCTTATTTTGCCAAATAAAATACTGTTGCAAAAAATAATACATGGAGAATAGAATAGTTCGTTCGAATGATGACGCTAATGAATCGCTCAATAAGCTTGTAATCGTTGGACTCACAGTACCGCGGAATATCCATCGGGCATCTTACGAGGTTGACGGAACTTTCTTTCAGAATTTAAATAAACGCGTGTAAGCCTGGAGAGCTGCGATGGCAGAGGATAAAACAAAACATAGTTCGATGTATAACACGATAGGTTCTTTTATTAGTTGATTGAACGTAGTAAGGAAGTAGATCAATGACGTTGATATACACGTACAGATAATCGTTTGTGTATATACAATATATAAAAACATAAAATGTCGAATATGATCGCAACGATCATGCAAAATGATAGTATAACCATTATAAATGCCTGTAACTATTAACAAAATTTCTATTGATTTACAATTTCTTCGATCTCTCGATCCTATGGAATGGGAACTCGATTTGAGTGATGGCGATACTCGTCAATGGTCAACGGCGTCACGATCTGTCTTTTTTCAAGTTTTGCAAAAGCTGATAGATTATCCGAATCCAGGGTGTTGCACGGTCTTGAGAGGGCGGCAGTGGGGGAAGGATCGTTTAGTGTCAAATTTTAGCTTCAATTTTCGGCCGCACGTTGCGCATAGGGAAGGGGTTATCGTGTGCAAAGAAGACAGCAATATCATATGTCTCTGCTTACACACAGTTGTCTTGCACAATTAAATACTTACATGCTACAGTACTAAGTTACTATTCAAATGAGAAGTAATTCCTCACTTGAAATAAATGTATATATCCGAAATCACATAATTCACACGAAAATAAAAAGGCAAGTGCATAGATGCGTAGAAGAATATTTTATTTGCTTTTATTTGTTACAGTGCATCTAGCAGGCATAAAAATAGTTAAGCTTAGAGTATTCTGCCGCTTTTTTCTTGGATTGTCTTTTTTTTTGTTCGGCGGCATTACTGAACGAATAATCCCACTGATCCCACCACACGGTTCGCACTTTCAATAATACAAGAAACCGATGATTCCGATGAAGCAAAGTAAAAATGGTAAAAAGGGTAAAAACAAAATATTCACCTCCAAATGTCGAAATGTATGCCTTGCGCGCCTCGCGGGCATCGCGCAGCCGCCGAAGAATATTTCCACGTGATAAGTAGCGCCACGGACTTCATATATAATTCATATTATTGGTGCGGCGTGCCCCCCCCCCCCCCCCTAACTGAGTCAGGTCGTGTCAAGTATTTTGCACGAGAGAACTATTGCGAACAAGATGGAAGCCGAAAATGACTAGCTACAGCCATGGGAAAGTACACACGTATTGCATTGAATTTGCAAAACCCCGAAATCGGAACAGTGTTCAGTAAAAGGGGCTTAAAGACATACATTTTACATTTATATTTCATTTCCAAAGATAATGATGCAAGTCAAAATCGTCGAGGTTAAAATCGTATAAGAATCAGAAACAAAGCTCTCGCAAAGACGAGACCAGCAAAACCGCTTCCTTGCCCTCAAAAAAGAAAGATGTCTCCTCGTTCATGAAAACCCTTATGCCCGTTTTTGGAAAACTTTACAGAAAGCAATTATTGTACGCTGATGTACATGGCGTATATGGCTAGCGGTGTCAGAGAGGTTATCTTCGCATAGTTGAGAATCCAACCACTGGGCGCGAACGTCAGGTGTCAGTTGAACGGTTCTTTTTTTTTTTTCTCCGAATTATCTCGTAGCGACACGGCGGCAGGAGGGCAGTTGGTGGCTTTCATTTAACGCTGAAGAGGTTAAGCTCTGATAATCGGGGTGAGAAATGGCAGCGACCAAGGGTCTGGGGCGAAACATCCCCTACCTTCGACAACAATTCGCCGCGTTACTCGGTAACACGAGTACGAGTGTAAAATTCATATGCTGCGTTGTCCTGTTCTCGTACTGTCTCTCCTACATGGAGCAGGCTGTGCTCACACTGAGTGTCACACCAGGTTATCTCTTGCCTCCGGCATTCTGGATATGGACAGCCTTTACATTTTGCTTTCTCGAGATACATTTTTGGGAGGTGTGCGTCGACGTTGTGACCGTCGGCCTATGCGGCAAGCTCATCGAGCCCCTTTGGGGAGCCATGGAAATGATGACTTTCTTCGCTGTTGTTAATTTCGGCGTCGCCGTACTTTCCACTTTGTTTTATCTTTTTCTCTACATGTGCACCAGCAACCCTGATCTACTGTTCGACATACATATTCATGGCCTTACCGGCTATATTGCAGGTATCTTTTTCTTCTCTTACTCCAACTTGAATCGTTTTTCCAAGAGCAAACACTCCATGAATTCCTCAAAAGCAAACTCAGCATTAAAAAAATGACAGTCCTTTTGATTTTTCTTATTAAAAGTGACAATCCAAGTTTTCATGTAACGTAAAGAGTTCACGGATAGAAATATGATCCGTCAGATCTGTAAATATCTAAATTCCTTATGCCTTCTTTACGTTGATTCACCGTATAATTTGCTATTGGGAGATGCGCAGTGATAATGTTGCATTCGCGTTTCTAGGTGTCAGCGTAGCTGTCAAACAGATAATGCCAGATCACATAATAATCAGAACGCCGCTGGGAAAAATGACCAATAGAAATATTCCAATGATCGTATGGGTAATGAGCTTGATGCTCTGGGTCGTTGGACTTTTGGAGGGTACGCATCCCACAATGTTTCTTAGCGGCATTATCGTCTCGTGGATATATTTGAGATTCTATCAGAGGCATAACAACGGTACGAGGGGTGACATGGCCGATAACTTCACTTTTGCAAGGTACGCACTATACTTCCGTCCATTGACTTTTCACAGATATACCCAGACTCGGGTTTTGAGCAACATTCATTCGAATGAAAGTATGAATGTTTCGTAAAGTATTCGTGGTCACGGACCTTTTTCCTTGTAATAAATATTCAATTATTATTGGACTTTATTAATGGGCTATTAAGAAAAAATCAATATAATTTACAAAACATACATTTTTTTGAATTTTAAATTACGAACGGCATGAAAAGCAAAAAGTGTGCCAAACTTTTCCTAGGGCCAATTTCTCCTCAGCTAAGTAAACCTCGCGAAGGCAACGTGAACAAACTCCAGGCATCTATCAAATATGGTATTAGCAGTCTTGTGATAATTGAGTCGATTCTTTGCACCACTGACTAATCAATTTGTACAGCCCAATAGTCCTGAAAAGTCAAAATCCTAACGGCTTGTACCTAGTCGAAGCTCAAAAGAACGATTTACTAAGGAAAAACGTATGTTGACGCTTATTTTGCCAAATAAAATACTGTTGCAAAAAGAAATACATGGTGAATAGAATAGTTCGTTCGAATGATGATGCCAATGAATTGCTCAATAAGCTTGTAATCGTTGAAATCGTTTTCGCCTGTATTCAGCAATATTGATTTACGTTTGCTAGATACGAAAGCAAATAATAGGCTGTTAAATCGAATTTATGGTATTCCTTTGGCAGAGGACCCTATTTTGGGGTGTATAAGCCAGCGCCCTTTTGAATCTGCAGATTACAGTGGCACTTAAAAAAAATAAGTTGCAATAAATTATTATACCCAACAATGAACTGGAATAAAAAATTTCGCATAAATTTTGTAGGTTTAGACATATTTACATGTTTTCTGAGATACCGCGGTTACAAAAATTAGTCTGCTAGTCACATTTTTCTATGTTTTATTATTAATATTTTCTTTAAACTAATTAAGTTTATATGAGATATCTGGAGTTATTTAGTATATAAATTATGAGATAGAATTATGGTCAGTATGTTATCCCCATAAAGTACTACATAAATACACGATTTTTGGAAGCGTAATTTTTTGTTAAAAGTTTGGTAACTTGATTTGAAATTCCATCAGTATACTGGGATGTATTTTTACTTAATTGTAGACGAAAATCAGTCAATTGTAAAATATCCGGGTTCATGAAAGGAATATCTACCTCAATTTATGTTCCGATGTGCGCAAACATTGCGTTTATATTTATCTTTTACTTGTAGCTTCTTTCCAAATGTGTTGCAACCCCCAATAGCGGTTGTGAGCAACACGGTCCACGGATTCTTCGTGCGTATCGGACTGTGCAAGAAGATCGTTAGAAGATTCGATATGTCTAACGCACCACCGGGTCTAGTCATTAATCTGCCCGGTATAGATCCTCAGGACAGCGAGAGACGAAGACAAATAGCTTTGAAGGCATTGAGCGAGAGACTGAGCAAAGACCATTCGAAACCTTGGCAACACGATAGGAGTAAGAAACACTCGCCTATACCACCCGCAATCTCGATACCAATTCCCGAATCGAGCACACCAAAACCTCTCGCATCACCGCTGATCCCTCAATTGAACGTAAACATTCACAGTCATCCGTCCACCAGCACGTGATTACTCAACGTGTTAAAAATAAACGGTTAAGAAATGATATTTGTGAAAATAAGTTGGAAAAAGATTTAACTTAACGAAAATCGTGTTGAGAAAGCTTCTGAAGAAAAAAGGAAATTGAAAAGGAAAAATGTTTCTCGTCAACTGGGATTCATTCGTGAAGATATACGATGAGACGATTGCGGGAGTGTGTTCTTTTTTTTCCCCGATGTTATACACACGCGTTGTGGCAGAGAGACAAAAAATTCTCATATATTGATAAAATAATTGTAGCCTGCGATAAACTTTTGTTGCCTGCCCCGCGATATATTATATCAACGTTCGTGAAATATCTTTGGAAGGTTCTTAATGACCAACAATTATGTTTAGGTTCGCCTCCTTTTTTTTACTCTGACAGTATCACATTATTGGTATACGGTTCACTAAATTTTTCCGTATGGTCAATGGTCCCATGAGCCTCTTAACATATTTATGGTTATATGTCACATTCTTAGACGTAGAGTTCTTCGTTATTGCCCAAAGTCAGATACAATACAGCTGAATTGCAGAACTTCCGTATCCATTTTAATTTCTTCTCAACAACGGATTTGCATCTCATGGATCATTCTGTTTGGAGCGTGAATTTTTTTCTTTAACCTGACAAATCTTTGAGCTCACCTATTAATTTGACAAATACAAGTAGAATACATTTTTTTTTAAATACGGTATATCCGTATAGTTTACCGTTAAATAATCCTTACATGTTGAGCTTCAAAGTAAATAGTTTGCCGGACAATTTTTTTTTACAATGCCCATTTTGAAAAATGCAATCATTATAAGCGAATCTGCTAACATTGATTGATTAATTGATGATGCACTGGTTACTTTAATACTGTGAATCGTCCCGCCTTTGCAAATATTCCCTTGATATGTCAGTTCAGGCAATCTGTTAGTCGAAAATTCCACTAAATAATTTTTAACAAAATAAAGACTTTGATCACGTGTAATGTAGAAGAAAATATAACAGGCAAATGTTACCCTGGCAATAAATTTATAAGGATTTCTACGTTATGATAATTTGAAATTATTATCGGGAGTAAAAAGTATGGCATGTTTGGAATTTAAATAAAAAAAAACCTCTCAGTGAGGCTGAAGCGTACGCATAAATAAACAAACACTGATAATTTTAAAAGAAGGCTTAAGAAAAATCATGTTGAAGAGTATTCTGGTCTAAATTGATTTCATAAAAAATTGTAAAAAAATAATTTCTTTTACAATAAAAAACATTTTTAAAGTAGCCACTGTTCATTTTTTCATGCTCCGAAATTAATATTTTTAAAGTTATTTAAAACGTAACTCTGGAAATATTTCATTCAATATTTTCCGCCAAGTTTCTCGACAAATTGAAGACTCAAAAGAGCATTTGTTGTGCCTTTTTTTGCGTTGCAATAAAGCACTTGTACATAACGTATTGCGAATCCGTTGATGCATCCGATTAAACGAACTGTACAGGAAAGAAATGGATACGAAAGTAGCTTTAAAATTAAAGCTTTAGTTTTTTTTTAATGGAATAATAATATATGCTCTCACGTCAATGATTTTTTAGCATCGTGAAGCAAATTCACTTTGTCTCATTGTTTCAATATCTTCGGAAAATGATTCATGAAATTCGCATCAATTATTGTTTTAAGACCTATCGTTTTATTACAAAATATGAAACATCTTTAATTATCGACCAGCTTTTTTGCACGTTATTTACACACGTGAGGATTGTATCGTTACGACGATGTAAATAATATCTTCCTCATTCGTACCTCCGTTGTCCTCGAACCGAAAACAACTGTGTATATATATATATATATAATTATTATTATTAATAAAATAAAATTGTTTGGTCTTCCTCACAACTCATTGCAGCACTGATTAAAACGAAGACGTAAGGGAATAAAATAAAAAATAAAGGAACGAAGCGTAAATATGTACGTGGCACGTACGAGTAAGTTGCAAATCCATTGAAATACATTATGTATAGAATCTCAAGTGAACAAGGCTAATCCTAAAATTTGTTCCAAAAATTTTCAAGGGCTTAGAACGGTCATCTATGATTGAAAAAGCAGTTGAAATTGGACAGTTCAATTTTACTTAGCTTACGGATGAGAAAAAACATTAGTATTACCAGCATATTTCATACTTTTATTGTTGCTCGATTGGATAATTCGTCAAAATAAAAAACGTATTGACCTGCAAATTCGAATAGAGAAAGTATGTAGCAACTATTCTACTTAAATTGTGAATATTGAAAAATACTACGAAGTAGCATTACGATATGCGCTAACTCTAACGAATGTCGTTTAACATTGCTGAGGCGCCTTTATGTTTATTAAAACAGTATACGAGATTGCTAAAAAAATGTTCAACTTTTTTTCATATGTATAAAATATTGCTATGTACTCGTATCAACATTATTTTCAATACGGGACAAGTCAATTCGACAAAACTCTCGTTCCCAATAAATTCGGAAAGTTAACGTTTTAAAGTTAAGAATTATACTGATCGTAAACAAAATCAAACACGAATTATTTATGGGCTTAAAAAAGTGGTTTTATCAGTGGAAGAGATAAAAATTTATGTTTAGTTTCAATGGCACGCAGATTTTTAGTTTTCAATTTATTTTGCACACTATTTCCACCCAAATGATTTGTAATAATTCGGATTCAATTGAGACTTTGGCGACACTCATATCTATACTAGTTTTTACGGCACGCGGAGTGGCCTAAGCCCACAACGGAAATGAGAACGTGTAATGAATTACACGTCACGGATTTCTTCGTAACGTGTAATGTGATGCAACATTTTTAATGGTGAAAACAACTTTACTTGGCTTCGTACTTGAGCAATGCTTTCGAAGTAAAAACGAAAGGCGTCGTTTTCCGAAAAAAAAAATCTGAATCGTGACCTTCTGTCAACACACTCCTTTGGAGTGTCTAAAGATCGCAAAGCATTGACGTGTCAGGCAAAGATAGAACGTGTGAATGAATTTAGTTGATAATCCTATCATCCCATTTCCCCTCAAGGATTTAATGTAATATTTATTATTACAATATCTTTTAAGTGTTATAATATATACATGTGATTAATTTTGTACATACCACAACGTGTTACTGTCTGTACAATACTAAATTCTGCAAACTTATTAATTTGTGTTTTAATTTTCAACTGCTTTGCAAGCAACGGATCAGTTGCAGTGAAACAGAGAGTTGCAGGAAAAAGAATATTTTACGGTAAAAATAACATAAAATGATCAGCAAATTTTTTAGATAGTTACTATTTGTAGTACATTTCTTGTATGATTTTTTGGAAATTTGTTTCTCACGCGATGCCGGAAATAAGGCGAAACACTAAAATTGATATGCAATTGACAGGATTTATTAAGAGGAAGGCACACAAGCCTTGCATCTGTTTTGCTCGCATCTAATCACCATCCCTTTTACCACCTTTGCACTTATGGGTCGTTCCTCTGAATTTTCGTTCATCTTCCGATCTCTGGACAGCTGAAATGGTGAAAGCTATTAATTCTCCCTTCGGACTGATGTATTCAGCGACATATTTTATGCTCGGATACCGGATGTTAGGACATCATCTGTACAGCAAGATTGGAGATTTCCTACGAAGCGGTAATTTAACTACTTTCAAATTTTCCTTCAATACTCTTTTAACCATATCAACAGACATTATGTTGAGGGAAAAATTGATTCTCAAAAACGTGCGTCTCTGGGATTCAAAGAGACCGAACGACAAACGCTGTTTTTTTCTGCAAAAGATGTTACACAGGATTAGAAGGTAGAAAATGCATACTGAATAACGGACAGATACCGTCGAGGCTTCAAATAACCTTCCTCAAAAAATAATACTTTTTACGAAAGCAAATAAACTTCAATTGGCGATGCAGAAATTTTTTATCAGTTCTTAAAGAATAAACAATCTCCGAAGAGGTATATTTGTTCGTTACTATTATTTTCACACAGTTATAAGTGTTCGCGACTCCGAAAATGTATGAAAAACAGAATATTGGCGTCAAAAATGTTCTCCTAAAATAAACTTCGGAAGCCTAAGATTTGTTTAGCAGATGTGAAAGAATAAACAATTTATAGAGATGTAATATCACTAGGGATTAATATAAACAGCAAAAGAAAAAGTGAGACCGTACAAAACGAATCGATGCAGGGCCCAGTGGTTGACTTTTTTCGAAAACACTAACAAGCATCTAAGAATCATTTCTTATCTTCTGGGTTTACAATCATGTGAAGACTCCGCCGCGCGTCAATGAGAATGTCTTGAGCTTCAGAGAAAGGACTCAAAAGATCTCACGAACTGCGTCCATTGGATTTTCGCTACGTAAAATGTTCGTTTGCTTTCTTGAAATACCAGAGTTATCGATACACCTCTGAGGGAAGTTCAATACACGTTTGCACGATGATAGGCCCAGAATACAAGTTTTCTCATCGTGTTATCGTAGTCGTGGACCAAAACAATTCTGAACTGATTCAGATAATATTTTTACATATCTCTCCCTCTCTCTCTCTCGAACTTGAGGTTTCATTCTACAAACGAATACAATCATATAGAAAAATTGCAACTTAAAATTACCTTGTATATGAGGGTGTGTGTATTTATATATATAAATATATATAAATGAGTGTGTATATACATATTTACACAAACTCATATATTCGCGACATTCTATTAATAACTTGATGTCGCCTTCAAAAAATTGATCCGTCCCACTGCGAGTTCGAAATACACGTTATTGTTCATCGAGAAGACGGGAAAGGTCTGCGCGATCGGTTATACATTTAAAAACATGTACTTGATATATAATTAATCAAATTTCATCTGTAAAACTGTTGTTGATGCTGGGACCATTGGGTTTGCGGGGGTGGTGGCAGTGGAGGTTGCTGTTGTTGCGGTTGTGTTCGATAGGGTGACTCCTGCATGTAAGAATTCGGTGTAGGCCTGATCGCGGATGGCGCTGCGGTGACGTATTGTTGTTGAGGTGGTGGTGGAACGTACGAAACTTGGGCCGAATGTTGGGTCTGAGCATAATAATTTGTTGTCTGTGAGACAGGCGGGGGTACACTGTAACCGCCGTAATTCACTTGCGGGGGTGGCGGTTGATAATAGTGATGACTCTGTTGCGGATGTATGTCGTGTGACGTTAATGTAGTGTCCTGTATCGGCACAGTGATGAGATTTGTTCGCATCGGGGGATTGTTGGATGGCGACGGAGCGGACGGCGCCGGGCTCTGCGTATAATTTTGTATCGTCATCATTTGCTGGGGTCTGTGTTGAACCTGCGACTGCTGTTGCTGCTGCTGCGGTTGCTGCTGTTGCTGTTGTCTGTGCTCCGAAGGCGATTGGTTCACCATAGAATTGACGCGTGGATCGTTACCCATTATCGGCTGCACCATGTGAGCTGTCATCTGTTTCATACGTCCCGTTTGCATAGCGACCGGACCGACCTTCGACAATTGCGACTCCATGTCGGACTTCGTATGGACGTATTGCGACTGGTCCACCTGCATACCTTGTACTATTGGAGGCGGCGCCGCTATGTGACGATGATTTATGTGAGCCTGAAAGATTTTACAAACAAGATGATCATCCGTGAGTATCGATGGAAAACTTGGGAGAACAAAATGGTCGAGCAGGATGGGATTGATTTTTTATTCCTTATTTTTTTTTGTTGACGAAAATATTTTGCAGTTTTCGGTTGTAGATTGTTAAATAAGAATCCTAAAAAATGTTTGCGCGACTTTCGTAGCTTAAACCTGCTAGAGAAAATTTAAGAAATTGAAGGGAATTAATTTTCGTTGCGTTCCAACGAAGCAAAATTCAACATAATTGAGCAGGGAGGATTCGTATCTTATTACAAGCATCGGTAATTATCAATATTTCAGTTATGCGTTGCTAGAATATTGTCGCAAATATTGCGGATAGAACCTTGTCAAACTAAAGATCGTGTTTTAATTAAATTACAAGTGTTTCTAGTAGCTATGGACCCTTACAATCTCGTATACACAATAAAGTAATGCGTATAACACGCTAAACGTTTTGCGCATTTATAACTTCGTTTCGATCGTAAGAGGTGGACGAAAAATCGTTTCAGGTATAGTTTAATGTGAATGATAAAATTTAAAAACCAGGAAAATATTGTTCATCAACAAACTTGTAAATCGCGTTGACTCAGATATGTTCGTCGACAGCCAGCGTTTCCGTATCTCGTACCGCCGTGGGTACACATGAATACCGTTCCCAATCCCGTTTGTTCAACCCTCGAAACCTTTTCCATACAACGAGGACAAACCTTATCCTCTCTTTTGGCGCACGATAAACAAAAAACGTGCTTGCAAGGAATCTGAAATAACGATGAAACAATTTCGTCTATTAACATCGCTGACTATCGCAACATTCGCAACACGCAGAAAACAGTACAAATTTAGATTGATACTCGAGTCACTGTACTTCATGGAAATGGCTTTATGAAGTGAAATTTTGAAAAAGAGATAAATTTTTAAAAGGGAAAAGGATTTGTAATAAATTAATTACATTAGGGTGAACCGACCAGTGTATCTACAAAAGCTGATTTATATTTTAAATAACTGAAGAATATGAATTATCGATAAAACGTTAAAATTAATTTCTTAGTTTAGGATCGAATTCTGACGCCACACAGAATTTTTCTACTTTGTGGTAGAAAAACAAAGTCTTTTATGACTTTTGAGAGCATTTGAAGGTAAGTATTACTTTTATAATTTAGGATAGAATCAATTTATGATTTTTTGGGAAATTGAAAAAAAAAATCCCAATAATAGATCAGAATTAGACATGTTTACTCATTAGTGCTGCATTGTAACCTCTTCCCAGTGAATACACATATGGGCTCTCTTCTGACAAATCTCAAAGCAGATTGAAAAATTTGATTCATCTGGTAAAAATTGCCAAATAAATGCAATAATCCATCCGAATCCTATAGTATCGTTATATGCTCATTCACTGGTTGGTTTACCCTATAACACGATTTTATACGTGCGCGATGCGCAAATACCGGTATGTACCTCAGAATGGAAATAAATGAACAGTTAAATAGCGTTCTCTCACCATACGTCCATAAATGAGTATCGGCTTAAGACACTTGTCGCAACAGTGTATCATAGGATTCAAAACTTTTTCTCCTATCAAATTCACTCTATGATCCCATCTGAGGCGTAGCATTGGTTCAGGCGGTCCTCGATTTATCGTAGTGAACGTCGGTGCCTCTAATTGCGATATATCAGCCTCGAGATCGAACTGCTGCTCTAGCGGCAGTTGCTGCTGCTGCTGTTGCTGATCCTGTTGGACTTCGTGTTGTTTCAGTTCCGGCTCTCCCGTTTCCATGGGAGTTTCCTCCGATGGTTGAGGCGCATCTTCCTCGTCGCTCTCGATTATCTGAAACAAGGTGAAAAAATATTCAACATTTTAGCATTCCAAGTATTCAAATGTGGAGAGCACGGTCTGATGATGCCTCTGTTCTTTTTCAAACCAAACTCTGCTTATTGAAGTGGCATTTTATATGATATTCTAGCTCTCCAAGGACCTTGCTAATCCTTTATCACCTGGCATATGAACAATCTGGAAGCATGTGTACGCTCCTTCGTGTTAACGTCGTTCTGTATCTTCCCACAGAGTTATGAATAAAATATTAGTGATTTTACTGCGTGCAATAACTTCTCAGTTCATTAGGGATGTTGGAAAGAATAGTGAATATCAATTGACAGTAGGCAGGAGAGGAGCTATAACTCGAGGTACTTTACCTTTACAGCTTTTTTGGTTCGTCCTCTCGCTCGGCCTCTGGCCCGTCCACGTCCTCTACCTCTTGCTCTGCCTCTCATTCTCTTGCCGGCATCTTCCTCCATCACTAGGAACAAAATTCACTTACAATATAAACGACTGTTACACGATAAACAATAACTAAATAAAGTTGCCTTAGAAGGGCCTACGTTCACCCGGTAGTAGAGGTTAAGCTTCATAATTTAACTCCAAATGGTAAAATTACGTTTTTACTGAGCATAGCAGTGGTTGGTTATGTGGCGAAGTTCACTGAAAATTGATAGACCGCGAATAAATAATGATTTATTTATTATAACGCATAAATGTTCACCAATGCACAAAGTATTAATTTGCTTGTACTTTGTTCATTGGAGTCGTCACCCAAGCGGCGCCATACTCGGAACAACCGCGAACCAATGGAAGGCTCCGCTTTTAGTCTAAGCCATTTTATTTGGTCATTCGATGTGTGCGTGTCGTGTATTCTCGGGTAATTGCCGTAGTTACCATGGAAACGAGTTTTACCTCCTTTATTCGCCATACACTGTGGCCCTCTGGTGACTAATCGGTACAATTCAATTCGAGCTGTCTATAGTCGATATATACGTGTTGAAGAGTTGAGACTTTCGAATAAATTTCTCATACACTTAATGTTTTGGGAAAAGGCTAAGCATTAAAATGTGGAATCAACTGACGTATTTCCCAGTGCTTCATCTTTTTCACGATATTTATTAACCATATTTAAAAATGGTGAGCACGATAATTTGTTAGGTTCGGTAACCTGTTTCGCACGGCCTTTATACACAAACAAGTCAGCTCGTACGACTACATCCACTGCATTCGACGAATGCTTATTGTAGAAACAATAAAAAGTTATGCTATACGAAGCTGTTCTATTTTACGAATATTTATGTAGCCATCTATGTTCAGGAATTCGAAAGCTATGGTTTTTTGCTACTAGCTGCGCTCATGCTCATTTTGCAATTGATTGTTTTTACTTTGTACTTTGTTTAGTGTAATCTTGCTATCAGATCACCTGACCTTAAAGCCAATTAAGATTGGAGAAAACAGTTGTAATTTATTCGCTTTTGCAAACTAGCCACAGATTATGTTGAAGAAAGTTTATCTCCTACTGTGCTATGTCTATGTTTGCTATAATTGTATCCATTGATTTCCAGCAGCTTTGCCAACCCGATCGTTGTTGCGTGAATGCCGACTATTCTCCGAAGAAGTTGGAATAAAAATGTTCATTGGAAAAGACAATCATTAGTCTTCTAAACGTGCCGCGAATCTGTGGCAAAGGTGTCATCATGAACGACATATTCCTGGAACCTTCAACAACATCAAGTTCATCTACCTTAGAAAGCGCAGCTCTACTTCCTTGGGAGCCGCAGAGATTGACATATAAGAAACCACCTTTAACTAACGAGGATATTTCGGTGACAGCGCGTCCAAATCTTCTTCATAAATTCATTGTGTACGGCATGGAAAAGTACAGCAAAGAGCAAATTTTAGACGCAGCCATTGCAGCTTGCTTTCCGGAAATGTTGTTGCCGATAGTGTATGTACCTGAGAATTCAGGAAAAGCAATGTTTATCGGGAGATGCAGCACCATGGCGATAAAGAATCTCATAAATCACGGTCTGAGATTGAGTATGCCGGATGGTCGTACGCTAGGAGTCGACTTAGTTCTCGGTTACGTGGACACGTACGAGCTAGAAGTTAAACCACAAGCGGAGATAAACGACGCTATGAAAAAACGCTACAATCGGCAAAAAAAAATACTCGATCTGAGCGATTTCAAAAACGACAAGTTGCTGCGACACGTCTACTGTCCGCTGGCATCGCCTAAAATATTTAACATAGTTATACGCTGTTGTAACCTGCCGACGGTACTTGGAACACGCGAGACTAAACTTTCGATACGCAACTTGATCCTACGCCACAACGGTTTGACCGGTCTAACTCGATTGGACAAGTATTTCAATTACCATCTGACAGCGATCGATCTACGAAACAACGAAATAGACGACATTAAACATTTGAATTATTTAAAGGATTACAAGATAACGGAACTGTGGCTTGACGGTAATCCGCTGTGTTCGATTTATACGACGCGGGTCGATTACGTTACAGCTGTTCAATCGGTGTTTCCACATATTCAGAAGCTAGACGGTGTTTTTATCGGCGTCGAGACGAAATTCATACCCCCGATTCGTTCGAATTATCTCGGCAATTGCTCGCGAACAAATGTGGTGAAGCAATTTGTTCAGCATTACTTCACGTATTACGATCAAAACGATAGAAATATAATGAACGGACTGTACGATCATGGAGCGCTCTTCTCCATCACCCTCGGGCCAATCATCAGCTCGATGTATCTACAGATGACCAAGGCTTTCGCGCATAACAGAAACTTGTTGAAATTCGTCGATTACGCGAAATGTCACGAATTCTTGTTGCGCGGCCCCGAAAAGATAATAGCCGCTCTTCGACGACAACCCGCCACGTATCACAATTACAAGAAATTCAATGTCGACATACTATACTATAACGATGAATCAGTGACGATAGCCGTGCAAGGATCCTTCCACTACAAGGAATATCCGCAAACACCGTTGTCGTTCAATCGTACGTTCGTTATTGTCGAACTCGAGGACAACGAGTATTGCATCGCTAACGATCAGTATCACATACAGAGCGAATCGGGGGACCCGAAAGTCAACTCCAATGAGGCGAAGGTCAACTCCAATGAGGCGAAGGTCAACTCCAACGAGGCGAAGGTCGAATGCATCGTGCCCAAAATCGAACCTACGATATTCAGTCGTACAGAGAAGGAACAATTGTTGAGGTTTATGGGCGAACGTACGACGATGAACGAAGTATTTTGTCGTTGTTACTTGGACAAGGCCAATTGGAATATCCGGGCCGCGCTTAGCGCGTTTATGAAATCCTACACCGTCAATGACATTCCACCCGAGGCTTTTCAAGAACATGTGTACTCCTGACAGTGGAATGGCAACGCGAGTGTCGACCAGTTGGGCGATTTTTTTTTATGATGCTTTTTCGGAACGCGCCTGGTCGCTTGTTGTACAGAATTTCGTCGGTCACCGAATTGCTTGCAGCCTGTGGAAAGAAAACGTTCGGCAATACAAACCAAATGTCTTACCTTGAATGCAATGGAATAAAGGATACGTAATTCAATATAGATCCATGACGTTGAAGTTTGCATTGTTGGAATGCAACGATTTTTTTTCTTTCATTTTTAATTTCTTCATCTTTATCATTACCTAACAAAGTTGCGCCATTAAAACGAATTAATTTTCGGTGCATTCCAAAGATGCAAACTTTAACGTCATATAGATCCACCGTGTGGGGCTAAAACGTTTCACACTATGGAACATACGAGTTACGGAATGACTTTTACATCATTAGAAGCGATTTGTGCTTAAGTGGGATAAAGTAGTCGAGAGAAAATCACAATATTTGTAAGTAGTCGAAAAACGGCAAGGATAAAAATTCATAAAAATAATTTCTATATTCCGATACTGTCAAACTTTGTAATCTCAGTTTTTATACATACCCATTGGAAATCACAATTTTTATTAAAAATATTCTCGTATTCTTACCAAAAATTATTTATCTTCTCGGATCGTAAAATCGCTCGTCGCATCAACATTTGCTTTGTACACCAGAGAAAAATACATATATATATATAACGAGTGTAAAACAAGATTATTGTTCAGCAACCTTGTTGCATGTTTAACAACGCAATGCTCTTGTTTATGTGAGAAATCGTGTTGACGTTCGAGTTTACGCCCAACTCGAAAACTTTTTGCATGAGAGGCAACGCGTGCTCTGAAATGAACATTTTGGTTGATATTAGTGCGGCAATATATTGTTTGAAAATATGACAATTCAGCAATGATCACTTACCTTGCATGCAAAGTAATATCTCGGGCAATCTATCCAACGCGGACATCAGCACGTCCGATCTCGGGCTATCCAAGCATCGCTGGAAGGCGGAAAGTATATTCAAATTCGGCGTTGGCCGATGTTTGAGTGCTCGCGCGAGAAGACTGTGAGCAAGACTTCTGATGTTTCCCTGTGGCGATACAAGCAGCTCTGCTATACTGTCGATCACGAATTCGAGGACCGATGGCTTTCGAGACGAAAGATGATCGATTTCCTGTAGAGCCGTGTACACATCTGAAACAAGTTTTCGTTTTTTTAATAAATTAATACATATGTTTGTATTATAAGGACTCTTTAGTACGGTTTTAGTAAGCGATACTTGCTCAGAAATCAGGTCTAGAAAAATAATATTTCAATTTCATCAGTACCGTACAAAGTAAAAAAGAAATATTGCAGACTAGCTTTTGCCCGCGACGTCGTCCGCGTGGACTTGAGAATTTGATCCAGAGAGGAGATCAACAAGATTCTCAGTACATCCCTACGCTCTTTCAGGAACATATCTTCCGAATTTAATTGAGATAAAAGCAGAGAATTCGATGTACCCATACAAACTTCAACCCCTGTTGTACCTCTAATTAGGGGTTGTTTGGAAAAATCCTAAAATATGAGTTTTATTATTTGTTTTGAATATTTATACCCAGTTTATCTACACCTTCTAAGGAACATATCTTCCAAATGTCATGTTTCTATCTTCAGCGGTTTAGGCTATGCGTTTTCTACATGTCAGTCAGTCAGCCACGGAACTGTTTTATATGTATAGAAGATAACTCCATCCATGTACAGTTATGAAAAAATAATAACTATATACGTGACTGCTTTGAAATCATAAATCATTTTCGGCATTAACGACGCAAAATAATTTCGCTACATTCACATTTAACGAAAGATCGACATGCAATATTTAACTAGCAATGTCATATTTTGTGGACCGAGTTTTGAGCAATGTCATATCTTTTTTGGCATACAATACAGTGCCGTATCAATCAAATCAAATACTATTGAACGAGCCATCCATAAATCAGCCCCGCTTCACACGAGCATCGCTCAATTTTCGTAATATAATACGATGTCGTTTAAGTTAAACTTACCATCGCCTTGAATTTTAGCAAGAGTTGTAATCAACGACGGCCAATGTGTCGGAAATCCGGGTTCCAAGGGTGCGATAGGTGCGCCGGTCACGAATATTTCCTCACCGTTGTTTCCCTCTCTCGGGCCTGGTATTCCCGTTACAAGGGCTCGAAGGCTCGGTAAGCCAGGATAGAGACCCTGTATCTCGCTGCATTTGTAACATAAAATACGTCAACTTTGAAACAAATATACTTTCCAAATATTGAGAAACGCATCCTGTTTGGGAATATTCACACTACCTGTTTTTATTAGAAATGACGTAAGTAAAACAAAGTCTCTGCGGTTCCGGAGTTTAAACCTCCAAAACGGGAGAATTCGTCGAAATAATTTTGCAAAATATAACACTTATTAGTGAGTTTTGCAAATTTGTATACCTCACAACATATTTTTTATTAGATTCGAATCTCCTTTCGCGACAGGAATAATACAGCCTTGTAATTTAATATGAAAGTTCCTATCGTCTACGAATACGTACCGAAGAACGTGTACGTGCTTGTGCAAGTATTTTAGTGCCGGTTGAGCATCGTGGGCGGCGTACGCTTGCAACACTGTGACGAATCTGTTCAACAACGGTGTCAGCTCTTTGCCCGGCGAATAAGTCTGCAATTAAAGCACAGTAGAATAATTTAATGCAATATTAAATTCAACGGTTCTTTACAAATTACAAATAAAAATAAGAAGTCAACTCCACGTGGAAACAAACTTTTACCTGAAAGCACTGAAAATAATTTGCCAATGTGTCCTCGAGAGCTGTTCTGTGCTCCTCATTGAACAAATAGGGCTGCAAGAGTTCCAACAATCCCATCACTTGAACAAACAGATTCAAGTGATGACCCGAGCGAAACTCGCAAAAGTCCATGTACAAGCGGCCCGTAAGTGACGAGGCGAGCATCGGAAGTTGTCGGAGTACAAGTATCGGATGTACCGCGGCCATTTTTCGTGCGCAAAGCTCGAAATCTTGCGATTTACTTATCCACGACTTTTGTCGCGGTGTTGCTGCCAAAGCTGTTAGAAGAGCATGACTCATGCAGTCGAGCGTCGAGCCGGTCCAATCGGTAATTTTGGCAGTGTCAACGAACTTCTTCGTCTCCGAGCGATCAAGATAACATATGACTTTTGGTATCTTCATGTAGAGCTTCAATAGAAACTGATGGGCCATGTCAGACTGTACACTTGAAAAAACAAAGATCGCCATCACGTTATCGCGGTTGCTCTTCCACTTACCGTTTCTATAGGATTTTAATTGTTACTTAGAATTCAGTGTTTTTTTTTCAGGCACGAGCGATAACACACGGTGGCCAAAATAGTTCTAGTGGAAAAAGATACGTCAATCGTATCGTTTATTACAGTTTGAAGCCAGAAGACATTAACATATGAACACATTTTGAAGAGCGCTTTAATTTTCCACAAAATAGACCGTCATAAAAAATAATAATGTTGGATAAAGCCACACGACAGAAAAAATACATCTGTAATAATTCCCTATTGGGCATTGGCAGCGTAAATCATCAAGTATTGAATTGTTTTTTATTTCAAATTGCGGAATACAGAGATAGCTGGCCATTAAGCAGAAACTTACCTGTTGTCATAGGTGGACATTCTTAACACCAAATATTCGACCACACTGGCCGTACGGTCTTCCTCGGTGGAAATGCAGTGCAGCAATAAATCCAATCTCGTTTCCATCTGCGTAAGCGCCGCGTTTCTCCCCTGACGTTCGTTGACGATTATCGCCTCATCGACAACGTAAGCAACGAGGTTGAGAAGTTGCATCTCCGACAGAAGCAAAATATTTTCCGGAACATAGTGCTTCGGTGTGAACTTGTCGCGACCTTGCCAGAGTTTCGGATTACACGTTAAAGCCCAGAAGAAATCCAATACGGCAGTGGGATCGTACCTGTCGATAAATTAAAATAATCTCAAAATAATGTTTTAATCACGTCTTAAAATCTTTTTTAATTTAATAAAGTTTAATTATCTTTAATAAAGTTTCTTGTTTAATTTTGCCTCCCTTATAGGGGATGTTTTATGAGCCAAATAAAAGGAGGGAGCAACGCCCATGTTTCCAATTCGCATACTTTTTTTTTGGAAATTTGTTCAGATAGGTTTTTCGCAGAATTCAATATTCATACAATCTTAAATTATTTACCAATTTCTGCCAAATTCAATGCCGATTATACTTTAACGCAACTCCATTTCTGTGCCACAAATTCTTGCAATTTTTAAACATTTTTGAGAGTTTTAGGGAAATCATAAATTTATCGAAAAAAATAAAATCTCATGCCATCTCGATCTCGTAAACGATTCTAACCAAATATAATGGGGACATTTTAGAACATTCTAAAAAGATATCCTAGAAAATCTATATAAAAATGTATATTCATACGCGAAAAACGAGTAAATACTTAATATAAAAATGATTCAAAACCAGTAATAATGGCAAATAAAAAATTTCAAGTTTCGCAATATTTTCTCTATCTATCGAGCATTGAAAAAAAACTCTGTTTCTCTTTCTCTCTCTCTCTCTCTACAAAAAATCCACAATGAAAAAAATCGGCGTGTAAAGCAAACTCACCGTCTCTCTCAAATAAATATGTATAAACAAACCGAAATGTGCAAATTGCATCTATTTTCTGAATGCTCTAATATCAATTAAGAAATTTATTTATAAACAAGCTGTGCCCACGACTTCGCGCACGGCGATTTTCGAAAACTTTACATTTCAATATCTTTTTATTGAATGAGCCGATTGCGATGAAATGAAAACTAAATGTTACTTCAAGCTAAGCCCTATATTTTTCTGAAAACTCCATCCAGATTAGGTCAGCAGTTTTTACGCGATGAGTGTACAAACAAACAGACAAACAGACACGTAAAGTTTACAGTTTTATCATATGTATAAATAAATCTAAGGATATCCATACCCCTCGTCGCATTTCTCCAGCAAATGTCCGACACACTTGTGCATCGTCGCCCAGCTCGCTCTATGAGTAAGAAGAGTGAGCAAGTACGGCCTGCAAGCATGGGAATTAACGATACTGTCGTCGATTTTCACATGAACCTTGGTCTTGCCGAATAACAATTTCATCTGTAGATTCGGGCAAATACCAATAAGTTCCGGTTCGACGGAGGCGAGCCAATCGATCAGTAAGCCCGTTCGTGGTTTTACGACACCCTCGTTACTGTCGGATACGAGCAGTTTTGCCATGGCTTCGACAAGGGCGTCGTTTTTTTGTTGTTTCAGGCATATATCGAGTAGCATTCTGCCGACGCCCTCGAGATTCAAAGGATCGGTATTCTCGAGGATCGTGCCGGGTTCGCGATTTTGCGCGAAAGCAACGAGTTCCTTACGCCCGGGAGCGTTACTGAGATGTAAATTAGCGAAATCACGAAGTATCGACAATATCGGTGCTTTTACATCTCCGATGAGGGTAATGAGATTGAGACACATGTTACGACCTAGCTCGACGACTTGTTTCGAGGTCGTAGGCTTTTTTAACGGTAGCAATATGACTCTCATGAGGGTGCAAGAGAATTGCGGCATATGAACGAGCGATTCGAGAAATTGTTTGACTTGCATCGAGCTCAATACGCTGCAGATGTGTTGTATAGCGAGTACAACCGCGCCGCTCTCTTTCGACGATTTTTGCAAATCCTTCGCGAGGGTCTTGTGCAAACGTCGATAAGCGTCGATCTTAAGATTCATCGTGATATTCTCGATGAAAAGGCGATTAATCAGATGGGGCACATCGGTCTTTACGGAGCACTGAATCACCGATTGTTTCTGCACCATAGCGCTCGGCGGCAATGGCTCTTGAAGATTCAACGTTTCGGGTATATTCTCGTCGGGCAATTGTGGCTCGAGCAATTGCAGAACGTCGACGAATACCAAACCACCGGTCGCGCCTCTTCTGTGCTGCACCTTGACCAGCTGTGCCATGTAGATTTTGTCAAGGACGGCACCACCGACAGAGCCCGGATCAATCTGTACGGCTATGTCGAGGGTGTGCAACAATTTGCTCATCGACAACACCGGTATGCCGAAACTCTGTATGAAGAGTACTAATTGTTGGGGCTCGAGATCCTTGAGAGCGGCGTCAACGAGACGTGGTACGTTGCTTCTTATCATACGTAATTTTAGCCAGTCCGGTATGAGGAGTGCCTCCTCGCTCGTATCGACGAGAAAAGCTGTCGGTGGCTCGGCGTTTTCCGGAAACCAAGTTGACAATAATTCGTTGAACAAGCCTTGATCGTCCGACACGTCGTACGTAAGTAGTATAATCATCGCGTGTACGACGAGTATGTGCATCGTGCATTCTTCGCCGGTACTCCATTGTACCAATATCTGATCCTGACTTTCCGACCACGTGTAACCCTCGCCCCGTGGCGCTCGTGCTTTCTCCAAATAATTGCAAAATATCGTTTTGAAGGCGTTCAAAGTCTGACGCGCTTGAGGACAATCGTTGTCCGGCTCCGGCAGTATGGCAGCCGTTATCGTGCTACGCTCAACGACCAATTGCGATATTTCGTTGGCAAGGTCCGTCAATTCCGGCAGATCATCGTGGCACGTGTGCTCCGCGAGAAACGCTATGTATCCACGCACGAGATCGGGACTGTTCTCGACTTGACAAGCACCGCGCAGAGCAGTCGATACGAGCGAGCGTACGGACAAAAAGTGTGGTATCGACGGTAACTTTTTCAGCAACCATACTTCTCTGTAATGAAATAAGTAACAATATTTACGAATTAATAATTAAGGATCAAAACGGTTACGTCGTGATTTACAGTTTACAAGCGAATTCTGCAATGCTGCAACGAGGAACACGTACTTTTCACTCTCGCCCTCAACTTCCATACTCTCCTCGTCCAGGGGGATAGATCCGAGAACGAGTTTCAAGCCGGCGATCGCCTGGAGTCGACTACCGCTCTGTTGGCTGCTCAATCTTCGGAGAAAATACTCGAGTACTTCGTACGCGTGCTGCTGATCCTCGTCCGGATCAGTCAAAAGGGCCTGAAGATGGGCCAGCAACTGTTGTTGTCTCGGTTGCTTGTCAACCGCTTGCGCGGACGTGGAGAGAAGAAATTCACAGAGGCACTGCACCGGCAACTGACTTAGCGAGCTCTCGCTGTTTTGCACGAGATCCGCTAGCCACGGCATATTCTGGGACGAGCTTTGCTGCTGTCGTTGAATTATGTCGAGAAGAAAGTCAGGCTTGCGCGATCGGCAGAGCAAATGACCGAGGCGATGAGATGAATTCAGAGACTGCAATTGTTCGAGAACAGCCGGCGGTGGTCGTCGCGCTATTCCCGTTGGATCCATTGTTATCAGCTGCGACAACAGAAGACTGTTTTGCTCGGATATCTGCATTCTCGTCGATGCAGCCGCCAAATGTGACTCGTATTCCAATATCTCTTGCTTCTCCAGAGCCTCTACTTGCAACTCCTTGGCTCGTTCCTGCTCGATAACTTCCGGTAGTGCCATAGTTGGTGGTGGATACGAGAAGTGACTGTAAAGAACAATGGATGTTTCAACGATGGACGCGAGCTATTGATTCACCATCGCACTAATTAAGGAGGTATTATCGTCTAGAAATTTGAAAAGATCGTTTTTTTTTTGCATTTTCTTGAAGTATAGACTCTTAAGAATATGTCCTCAAGAGGAAATTTCGAAATTCCCAATAACAAAACAGAAGATTCTAAGGAAGCTAGAACCGCTCGCAGGGAAGTTAGACCTGCTCGCTATTTCAAAAAAATGAAAACTTTGAAAAAAGTAGGGCGAAAAATTATTTTTTTGGATAGTCGCCATTGAAAGTACCTGTCATAATGACATTCTTATTGATGGAGAAAATTGGTTTTGTTTCTGTTTCAGATGACTGGGAGCTTTGGAATCATGTCAACCGCCGCAACCCTTTTTATTCACGGCCATATTTAGAGGCCCATGACCTTTTTAATTCTTATTTTTTGTGCACAATTTTGTTTGTTTAAATATTATACATTTGTTTAAATATTAAAAATACGATATTAAAAATATTTTTGGTTTTTTTAATCAACCCCGAAAAACGCCTAGAATGTAGGCCTCTAGACTAGAATACTGCCTTAAATTGACAAGCTTCCCTACGACTTTTTGAACAGAAAATTACTCTCTTTATTAAGAAGTACTATTACTCTCTTTACTAGAAGTATTATTATTCTCTTTGTTACTCTCTTTATATCTCATTCAATTTCGACTTCCCCTTAGAATCAGATTTATATTCCTTCCAGTTCAAAAAATTTCAAAGAAACTCAGATTTTCTACGAAATAATGTTCTTCGTATTCTTTATGTGTTTCGCCGAAACATTTTTTTTTTTTCATACTGACTTGGTTATGCACATTTCCATGAGAGTCCGTAAAATCGGATATCGCGTCCAAGCGTGTGCACCGATAGTCGACGGATTATGGGCCGCCAGAATAAGCAACATTAGCCAACCTTTCCAGTACAAATTCGATATAGCCAATGTTGGCGGAACGTAACTGAAAAAGAATGAATAAAAGCGGAATTATGCAAACTGTCGCTTGGATCGTTATTTAAGCGAAATGCACGGTACCGAAGGAGAGTGTACTCACCCAGCTGGTATATTAATAGAGCCCGGAGGCTGATAAACACAAAGATTGAATATGAGCTCGATTAGATCCATCTTGTCGGCTTGTAGAGTTGGAAAGGATTCGTTGGAATTAGCGGCTGCTCTGCGTATCAGTTGGTCAACAATGTCTAGAGTCTCCGAATGTGTTATACCATTTTCCTGGAATTCATCGACAAAATCGAATCACGAAAAAATCTTTCAATTAAATGTCAATCCTGAATCCTTGTGCAATCCTGAATCTATTCAGTATAGAACATACCTTGGAAAACCCGATGAGGAGCAATCGTAACAGCGTCGTTTGCAAGAGAGGAACTTCGGTTACTTGTCGCATGTAAAAAGATCTATCACACTCGGCCGGCCAATTGTCAATCTTGTAATACTGTTCGGGCGACTCGAGAAGCATAATTTTGTGCAAGGCGTGGAGCAACTCGTTGCGCCCAACTCCGTAAATTTGAAGAGATGACGTTTGCAACCACGAGATAGCCTCGTACTGTACGGTGGAGACTAATTCTTGAAATTGGCGCAAAACCTCGGCGTCCTTCTTGTCACCGCGCTGTATCAGAATCACGGCTTCTTTGACCTGCGGACTTATACCGAGGAACATGCAGAGACACAGTAGATCAACGACCGACATGAAAACTCGTTCTTTGAACTCGTAGCCGATCAATTGTTGCGATATCTCGTGACGCTCGGTCATCAGAGTCCTCGCCAATGTAACGAGACTTATATCGTGACGGCAAACCCGAACGATTTCGCGCAACAGCGCTCTTAGAGGGCGCAAATAATCCTCCCGATTCATCAGCAAATCTTGAAATATCTCGGCGAGTAGTTTGGCCGCGTGTTCCGGCGAATTTTGAAACATAACGGCGAGCATCGGCATGTTGTTTGGATTTCGCGCGTTCGACAATTCGTTGTATATCGTGTGTTTCAGTATGGTCGACAAGTTTTCCGTGTGCAAACCGATGAGTTCCTTGACGCCGTTTAGATACAAGTTTATAACGGCTTTCGTTTTCAGTCTTATCTTGACCAATTGGCTTATGACTTCGACGTCTCGTTGCGTATGCGTCGTACAATTGTAACATATGTAGCACAATAATTCTTGCGCAGGCTTCATCAGTTTCGGATTGTGTAGCCACATCTCAAGACGGGCCACCGCGATGTTTCGTATCTCGACCAAACCACAGGCGTACGACAGTAAACGCAAAAAGTTCCTAGTTATAGATTCAGGCTGACGACGATTCAGCTGCTCCTTTATAGCTTCGAGAACTATGTGCTCGACATTATCCAAGCAATTGGAATAACGCGGGCTAACCGTGAACTCGGACTTGTCCTTGTCACCGGGAAATTGGATTGTCGACGTGCCCGAATCCTCATCCTCCATTACCGATGGACTGTGACAATCGCGAGGTGTCAGTACCGATAATTCGGGTTGCAGGACACTCTTCGGTGGATGTCTCGTGTTAAAACCAGTCAGTATGTTATCGGTAAAGCCTTTACACTCCTCGTGATCGACCCAAACACGTTCACCGAGCGCGTCCTCGATGTACGTCTATAAAATCATCAACGATAACTCGTATGAATAAAATCTTATTGAAATAAAAGGAGCGAAAAAAGATGTTTCTCGTTCAAAGGGTAACACTACAAAATCATTTCTCCAAAGCTTCAAGGTCTCAACAGAGAGCCAGTTCATCCGATACCAAACATTTTCTATTTTAACTATTTAATTTTCAGTGTCAAACTCAAAATAATGTGGCGTTAAACTTGGGAGGCATAGTTCCCAAAGCAGCGTTTTTCAAATTGGTTTGCAGCATAACTTGAACAAATTTTATGACGTGGAAATTTCGTGAAGACCAGTTGGAATGCAACGAAAATTAATTCGTTTTAATAACTCAAATTTTTTGTTTGAGTTTGAGCATTTTTCACAGCTTATAGGCTGTAAATATGTACGTGAATCTTACCTTAACGAATACTTCTGGCCAATGTTTCTTTTCGTGAAAGCCCCGCATCAATAAATTCGCCGCCAATACGGGTACCAATGGATTGCCCTTGCTTTTAAAATTGTGCGACTGATCGCGTTTCAACAACGACGAGAGAGCATGCAGTATACAATCGTTGGAGAATATAGACGGGCGTATTTTCGCGAGATACATCAGTCCCATGTAAATAAGAGTATCGGGTTTCCATCGTTGATTCTTCAGTGTCCTGATCGCACCGCACACAACGCCGATCACTTTGTCGCCCTCATCAGCGTCGCTGGCTTCCAGTACCATCGGTACCAAATCGAATGGATCGCAGTCCAGCGCGACCACCTCCCATGCTTCGGCGCTGGACGTTGGTGGACGCGGATGTGTCGTGTGTGCGGCGAGTTTTGGCTTTTTCTGTGGTATCATTGACTGCAAAGACCCTGGGGGTGCTTCTTTTTTACGGTCCGAGCCTGCAATCCACGACATTCGTTAGATATTACAATCAGTATATATGTTTGAGGACGCTGTACAACAAAAATCTTACAAACCGAGATATACGACTAATTTTATTACTAAATATCAATACAAGCTCTCTGCCTAGTGACGTTAAATTTGAAAAATCACATAACACATTATATAAAGATATAGAAATGATTTACCATAGTTCGTATCATTAAAATTATACATGATAGTTTGAATATGCGCTTCCCAAATGTTTAAAGATTCTACCAAAGTATAAAAGAAAACAATCTGTTTGTTTGCGCTTATTTTGTACTTAAAGGGTAACACCACTCTGGGTGAGGGGTAACACCACAATAAGTGAGATCAAAAACTGAAAAGGAGAATTAGAAGTTGAATGTTATATGAATTAATTGCTGAAAATTTACAATTAATTTCTCAATATATACACGAAAAGGAGTAGAGAATTTATTTTTAAGATTCCTTTCAATACAAAATGGAGGCACAACAGACTGTCGGAAGCTATGGTTTTGTTATACTTCACAGTGAAATTTTCTAGGTTTTTGGGTTCGCACCAGGCAATAAATACCAAAGCTTCTTTTCGTGTAGATATAAAACACTAGCAAAGTCCCAAAGGTTTTCGTGAAATATTGGAACATCTTTTTGCACTCAACATTTTCATAAACAATTTTTTTCTCACCTTCCGTTAATACTCTGGGTCATTTTGACCCAGACGAATTTTACGAGGGTCGTTTGAAAAGTCCGTGCAAAGTCAGAGAGATGGCACGACTGGTGCGTATCGAGGTTATTTTCAGTTAGAATCTCTTGGAAGAAAACATACCAAGTTTTAGCTAGATCGGTGTATTTCTATGTGTTTGGCATTCGTTTGAACCGAGGAAGTCGAGAGATTTTGAAAAAATGGACGAAAAAGAATTTCGTGTGTTGATTAAATATTACTTTATAAAAGGCAAAACGCCTCAGGAGACTAAAGAGAGGCTTGATAAACATTATGGTGACTGTGCACCTTCGATTAGAACGGTTTATAAGTGGTTTCAAAATTTTCGGAGTAGCCATATGGGCACAAGCGACGCTGAACGTTCTGGACGAAAATCTTACATTTTTTTTAAATTTGTATTTTTGTTTTTTTTTTACCAATTGTTACTCTTCAATAAAGTTCACTAATTTTAAAAGAATTGACTTCAAAGTTGAGTTTTTGGCAGAATATGGGATATTTTTCCTTACATCGCTATATAGCTTACGATAAATTTTTGCCTTCACAAAATCCACATCCAGCATAAAACCAGGATAGATGCCTGTTCCTAAAATTTGGTCAAGATGCTGAAATATGTGCGAAAATTGGACTTTGCAATTTTTCTTTAGTTAAAAAGAAACTTTCTGAGGAATCAAAGGTCCCTTGTAGGCCAAGTTATCCGCAAACTATATTATTAGATAAAAAATAACTGCCGAGTTTCCCGTACATGGGAAAGAATAAAAAAAAAGATTCTTACCAGAGACCGAAGATGACGAATTTGTAGGTTTGCCATGAATAACACCAGGTCTCTTAGACTCTGAGCTTTCACCTCGTGAGCTCTTTGCACCAAGAGCAAATAAGTCTGGAGGGTGTTGGGCGATCTTACTCTTTCCGCCTCTGCCTACACCTGTTTTTCCCCGATCCATCTTTGTTGTACGTGGTAGTTAAGTTTTCTCTCTAATTCACTGTCCTGTAGAAATGTTTGAGTCAAAATACAGTTCAATTAGTTAGGAGATAAGACACAAAATTTGATGTTTATTTATTAAGTATCAATACGGAGCAATTGTTTGAGATATAAGAAAATTGGATAAACATATATCTATTTTTAAAACCTTCAAATATGTAACACGTTTTGATAACCTTCCACAGGCAATTTTAACGCAGGCCTGTCAAAAAATGGATAAATTAATAATGTACGTTACTGAACAGTAGGTTGTATATTATTAGATTTGTATTAAATATATGATAGCTGTAAATCGTATGACTTGATATCCTGAATTGACAATATTTTCTTTGGTCACTGGCAGGTAAAACGAACTTTCCTAAATAAATAAACACAAAAAAGATTGTTACGTTCTTATTAAACATTTGTAATTAGTTTTATCTTGATTATTCAAAATTGTTAAATCTCTTAACAATTATGAGTTCCTTTTATTTATTACCTGACAGCTAAACATCGAATCGCAGCCGTTTGTGCGAGGTTAACCCACAAATATAAACATTCACGTTACCATAAGAACGGCTTAGCGCCATGTAATTTATTGCATTATTAATTTTATACACAAATAGAAGCCCTTCACTTGGAGTGAAGTACACTTTGTAACACACGATCGAAGTACGTACTGATACGGGAATTAGTTTATCTGTTCGCGAAATCGACAATTGAATTACTACACTTCACTAATAAAAAAAACAATCACACGGCACCGACGGTCGAGCGGCAACTGATCGCTCAGCGCCTGTGCTGCCAGATCGCGCGTAAAAGTTACCCCCTCTCTAGTCTCTTACGCGCCCATCACACAATCATAGTAGCGCGTGTCCGTGAGCGAGCGACGCTCGGAGGTCTTCGGAAAGAGCCGACCGCGGTCGAAGTTTCCCGACCGCGCATTGGGCAGCTACACTAATACATGGACGCTGAGCACGTTCATGTGCGGCCAAGCCGAAACGAAGGCTTCGAGGGAAAAAGCATCGGCGAAAAAACATTGTTCCGCGCAGGGAGACTATAGGGAAGGGTGCAAGCTTCATATATTGCGCTAGTATTCAAAACGTCCGTAAATCTGTCGCCGGGCGTTAGTGTTGAGTACGGCCGATAGGCGTCGCATTGAGAATATGAACCGTAGTATATAGTAATACTATCGATGCCTCACATGAAGCTGACCGTCATGGCGGCTGTTAAAGGGTTTTCGCGCCATTTACGTCTGTCAAAAAATTAAAACCCTCATCGTGTTGACAAACGGTGACGAAAATAAATATTTATAGTGTAAGATTTTTTTAATATCACGTTATATTCGTTTTATCGCGTTATAGAAATTGGCGGTTTTCGTTTGGTATTCTGATGTTAACAATAAAACAATTTCCTGGTTTGTTCATCTCACTCGATTTGTATAAATGTTGGCCATCGTTAAATAAGTTGTAATAAATATTGTCATAAGTTATATTAAAATAGTCCGCTTTCCATATTTCACGCATACCCTATGACCTTTTTTCTGATAATAGCTGTAAAGAGTATAGCGAAAATTAAATAAAGAGTGAATGTGGCTCAAATTAGAACTCTCTGAAAAAAAAAATGGCAACCTGCAAGAATAATGCCTTACAATGGAGATAAAATATAATAACACTATTATTAACATAAATGTCAATATGAATATAAGTATAAATATATATTCAATATTTTTTATTACAACATTCTCGAATATTTCACAGATCTATGAAGGTGTCTCAGAAATATATTCTTCTAACCGGATCTTAATAACAAATATCGTTGATGAACTTGATTAATGAGAGATAGAATAATAAAAAAATACAGCTTCTGAGGAAAAAAAATTCTTCCGAGAATCGAACCACGAACCATGCGGTCTCACGACTATTACTCTATCACTTGGACTACTCACTATTTCTAATAATGTGGTATTCAAATAATATATAAATCGTTTCACTGATTTTGTTTATTTTTCATCTTTTGATTTACGGAGATAGCTTTCTGCTGATCTCGTATTTAATCATATCTGAGATTATTTAAACGGACAAACAGGCTTCACTTTGGAAGTTTGTTAAATTTTACGCATTTGTTTTATGAGGTTACGAAAACAACAAGTATCAGCTGTTAGTTCGTTGTGCTTTTTGCGCATGATCAGTTGTATACGTCATACGCATGCCCGAGTCCCTATTTGCAGCAGCGCCGCTTGAGAGGAACTAACGGGCGGCGACATTTTTACGGACACGGCAGGAGGCCAAGCTTGCACTTCTTCCCTATCGTCTCCCTGGTTCCGCGGTTGCGCGACTACGGGCGTGTGAATACCATGCGCGCGCCGCATCACGAGCGCAGCGGGTATTATCGTGTATGATCGTAAATATTCGACAAGCAATAAATACAACTCCCATTCTACCTATAATGGCAAAGCCCGTGATAAACCCAAATTACTCATAAAATTCAATCATGTAATGTTCGTACCGTACTTGTCTACGAACAGACAAAATATCATTGGTGTTTACGGTGACATTTTAACAAGTCTCTTTGAAATATCGACGTGATCATTCGCCGCGCAGTAGAATCGCTCCCCTCTCGCGGTGTATTCACCCACGAAATGCGAATCGATACATTTTCTATCCGTAGCAATTTTGCCAACCCAACGATTACAAAACAGCGAAAATCTCGGTGCACCGATTGGTCCAAAAGGGGACGCTTAGAGTTTTGAACTTCCCGGGTGAGTTGACAGCCTACGTGGAGCACGAACGCGCAACTCGGTCGTCTTCAATCGTTCGCGAGAAACGCGATCGGAGAGTTGCGTCAATCGCGTTCCTGCATTGCAGAAATTTGGACGTTGAGCGTTTTTTTTCGTTCGAGATATCGAGTTAGACGAATTACTACAAGAATAAAGCAATATAAAAATGGCAGCAATGGTAAGTCACTGAAACACATGTGTCAATTGATACTGTGTGGTTATTATAAGTGTCTTTGTTTCATTATTTTGTGAAAATCCTATTTCATTCGATAATCGCTCCGTTCGCAGTCAAACGTCATCCGCCCCCTCCCTCTGTCCTCGACTCCGCTCTCTCTCTCTCTCGCCGATATTCTCGCGATGACTATTCATTGGCCATGCAACATCAATACTCTCAGGCCACATTCGGTCGAACAGACAATAGCTTTTTTTCTCACACATCTCGGCCTGTATGAATTATTGACGTTTTATATTCCTTTATTGACGTTTCGCGGATGACAATTTTGCAGAGAATGAAGGCTACTAGGTGTCCTACCGACGAGCTCAGCATCTCCAACTGTGCAATCATCAATCCAGATGACTTTCCACACAACATCAGGTCAGTGTTGACTTTATATTTTTTCTTCATGATGTGAAATTAAATGGTGAAAAAGAAAACTTGAAATTTGTTCTCTTTCTAGGCACATCGAGGTCACCACTGGACCGAACCAACACTTCGTATTCACGGTAAGGACACATAATGACTTACCGAGAGGTTGCGTAGGCTTCAGTCTGCCGCAAAGAAAATGGGCTACACTCTCGCTCAATCAGGACATCGACGTTAAGCCTTATCACTTCGATCCGACCTCCAACACAGAATTTCTCTGTACCATTACCCTGGAAGCAGACTTTCTACAGAAAACCAAGTGCGTAAGAGTTTTTTGTACAAAGAAACAGAAAAAGTGTATTCTTTATTTCAGAAGTAGCAACACTATAGAATTCAGATGAACCGTAAAATTTAAATATTATCAACACAAACTTTTTAATTGCTATAGCTAACGAAACATATTATTCTGAAGGTAGAAAGAAATATTCGAAGTAATTGTAACACATAATATTGGAGGATCTGATAAATAAGTAGCAAAATGACTAAATTGGAAGTGAATGGATGAAATTACTAGTAAATGGACGTGTAGTATAGATGAACGCTGTAAAGGATAACGATTTATTATTTATTTTTATTAAACACTAGATTTGGAGTTTACCGTGTTGCTCAACAATTATAATATTGTTGCACATATGAGTATTATATTTGGTACTACCATTTCGTCGAAAATACACAAAGCTTTTTTGCATCTTAACGTGACGTTCTCAATGTTCCGTCAGACAAACAGAAAATTACATTTTGGAAAAATACAAAAAAACGAATAAAATCATTTTATGAAAACATTTGATGAAATGTACATTGTCAATTCTTAACAGTAATTAATTTTGCGATTTTCAACGGATGAGCTAACTTTTTCACTCTGCTTTGAGAATTATCAGAACAGAGCCCACATGTCAATTCACTGGAAAGAGGTTAAAATACAGCACCGGTGAATAAACATGTCTAATAGTGGCCTATTACGACTTTATTTAAAATTTATGCTAAAAATCAAACATTGATTCTATCTTAAATGATCAAAGTAATACTTACCCTCACCTATCTGTTAGAACACCTACTGCAAGTATCACAAACTAAAAACATTCCGTGTGGTGTCAAAATTCGATATTAGACTAAGAAATTGGTGTCAAGGACATGCGCAATTTTTTTGCTAAGTGGCTGTGATTAGAGTTTTTATCGACGATACATATTTTATAATATATACATATTTGTATGTATAACATACAAGTATAACAATACATGATCACTTATTTTAATTATAAATGAGCTTTGGGCTAATAACTGGTCCTCGTTCATTTACTGTTCGATGTCTCCTATCGGTAGCACACTGTTAAAACACTCGGAATTATACTTTTCCACCATTCTTGAATGAACTAAATAACAAAGTGCCAATGTAACTTAAGACGGAAGATGCATTGATCCCAAAACGGCGAAGGAATCCAAGTTTATTATAAACTTTTCAGCATAATCATAATGATTTATAATTTACGACTACCAAATGGTTATTGGTTGAAAAATATGATTTATTTGTCTTCATTTGAGAAACAACTAAGGACAAACGAGGAGAATCCGTTTGTAATTTATTTTTCGAATTAGTGACACGAATAAAAAGTCTCACTGTTTGTACTAAAATACAATGATTATATAAAAACAGGTGGTATACAACCTAGCGTCAGTGCTTAATGCCGTATAGTGAAATATGTTAAACGATAGCATAGCCTGGAATAATAATGCTAATCGATAGCAGCCCGAACGATAATGATTACCTACTATTCATAAGAAATGGCTCAACATTTAAGATTAATCGGAGAAAAATAATAATATTTCAGAACAACCCTCGAGCCTTATGACACGGAACAAATGGCCAATGAGTTTCTCCTTCAATTCTCTGGTCAAGCATTTACGGTCGGTCAACAGTTGGCATTTCAGTTTAGCGACAAGAAAATGCTCGGTCTTGTTGTAAAGAGTCTCGAAGCCGCTGACATATCCTCTCTTAAATCCGGCAACGAGGCGGGCAAACCGAAGAAAACACGTATGGGATGTTGCCTTGGCGATACAACGATACAATTCGAAAAAGCTGACAATTCGAGCCTAAATCTCATAGGAAAAGCGAAGGGCAAGGTTGTTCGTCAATCGATCATAAATCCAGACTGGGATTTCGCTAAAATGGGAATCGGCGGTTTGGACAAGGAATTTAGCGCAATATTTCGACGTGCTTTCGCCTCGCGAGTATTTCCGACCGAGGTGGTGTTGCAGCTGGGCTGTAAGCACGTGAAGGGTATCCTGTTGTACGGTCCACCGGGTACCGGTAAAACCCTGATGGCACGACAGATCGGCACTATGTTGAACGCGCGAGAGCCAAAAATCGTCAACGGACCGCAAGTTCTCGACAAATATGTGGGCGAGAGCGAGGCAAACATACGAAGATTGTTCGCCGATGCTGAGGAGGAGGAGAAGAAACTCGGCCCGAACAGCGGTTTACATATAATAATATTCGACGAGATTGACGCTATATGCAAATCCCGTGGTAGCGTTGCTGGTAATACCGGTGTTCACGATACGGTCGTCAATCAATTGCTTGCCAAGATCGATGGTGTTGAACAACTCAACAATATTCTCGTTATCGGTATGACTAATCGGAGAGATATGATTGACGAGGCTCTGCTCCGACCGGGAAGATTGGAGGTACGAGTAGGACCGTTCGTGAACGGTTATGCTTTGGGGAAAACGATTTTTTCGCAGTTTCCATAAAATTTCGTTCCAAAAGTTTGGCAACGTCGATAAATGATATTTTTAATATAATGTCTGTCTCGTTATCTTGCCGAATGTAGGTCCAAATGGAGATCAGTCTTCCCGACGAATTTGGAAGATTTCAGATTCTCAATATTCACACGTGTCGAATGAGGGATCACAAGAAGATCGCACAGGATGTGGATCTCAAGGAACTCGCGACACTTACGAAAAATTTCAGTGGTGCCGAATTAGAGGGTCTCGTGAGGGCAGCGCAGAGTACGGCGATGAATAAGTTGATCAAAGCATCGAGCAAAGTGGAAGTTGATCCATCGGCAATGGAAAAACTTATGGTGACCAGGACTGATTTTCTGCACGCGTTGGAAAATGACGTCAAGCCGGTGAGTCTAACAGTCGTCCATTAGTCACTTGTTTTTCCATCGATTCGTCTTCAAGTTCTTTTACGACTCGATTATACTCGTTTTTTTTTTTTGGTTGTCAATTCCTTTCTCTCTATCAGGCTTTCGGTACAAGCGCCGATGCTCTCGAGCACCTGTTGACACGTGGAATTCTCAATTGGGGAAGACCGGTTGCGGATATTCTCGCCGACGGAAGTTTGTATATCCAGGAAGCTCGGGCCGCCGAAAGCTCGGGTCTCGTTTCCGTTCTCCTCGAAGGACCACCGAACAGCGGCAAAACCGCACTGGCTGCGCAAATTGCCAAAAACTCGGACTTTCCATTCATCAAGGTTTGCACACCCGAGGATATGGTGGGCTTCACGGAATTCGCCAAATGTCTGTCGATACGAAAGGTAGAAAGATCGTTTTTTTGCATATGTGCATGTCCTATATTTTAAATAGTAATACAGTATGGTGTATATTAAAGTAAATTTAAAAAACTGAAATTGGTAAAAAAAAGCGCTTTGAACGTAGAAATACATCGAACACATGCAAAAATTACTTTTTACCCACAAATTGTTCTATTTTTTCCCCTAATTAACCGATTTGAAAAAATCAAATGGCGTTTCCAACTAGGCACAATGTACTATTCGAAGCAAACAAAATATTATCGTTGCGTTCTCTCAAAAAAGTGTATTCATCTGAATACACGAACGTGTATTCAGATTTCCAAAGATCCAGAAATGCGAAAGGGAAGGATAATTCCGTAAAAAAAATTTTTTTTTTCAAGTATCAAACATATTTACATATGAAAATAAAACGCTTGTTACATATTGTATTTTATATTTACGCTCGAACGAAAATTATTCTCTAGCAACATAATGTTCGCTACGTACATTTTATTTTTATATGAAACTAAGTATGTTTTATTAGTATGGATTTGGCAACATAAATTAACTTATCGCTGCAAAACACTAACACGAAAAAGCTGTGGTGTCCGTACGGACCCGAAGCGTACTTTCGTTCAATGTTGAGATGGAAATAGTGACTCCCCGACGGTATTAATGGTTAGAGTTCTCGCCTACTAAGATCAATTTAATCTTGGAAGGAGTTCAGAATCGTAAAAATCCTCTGTTTCTTCGGAAGCGAATTGTGTAATAGGCATAGGGTCTCTGCGGACCCCACGTGCTCTGTTTAGGATTAAGATTGCTGTATTCGTTAATTCATCATTTTCAAAAAAAATAATAAAAGATGTTTTTTTTCAAGTCGAACATTGTACAATTTTCAGGTCTTCGACGATGCGTATCGTTCGCAGCTCAGCTGTATACTTGTCGACAACATCGAGCGTCTCTTGGATTACGGTCCGATAGGTCCTCGTTATTCCAACTTGACCCTACAAGCGTTGTTGGTATTATTGAAGAAACAACCTCCTCGCGGTCGCAAATTGTTAATTTTATGCACCACCAGTCGTCGGTGAGCAATGGGGAAAGAATTGCGATTATCATTTTTATATCGCACGGTATTTTCGTTAGGTACAATTGAACTAACTTTGGGGCATATCATTTTTTCAGCCAAGTTCTGGAAGATATGGAACTATTGTCGGCGTTCAGTACAATTCTCCATGTGCCTAATCTCTCAACAGCTGACAATCTTTTGGCTGTGCTGGAAGAAGTTGATTTGTTTTCGAAAGACGAGTTGGTATCGCTTCACGCTCGGCTACAAGGAAAACGGTAATTTGATCTCCTTTGTTCTATTCATTGAGGATACGAATTTCGTCTCCATTAACGTAGTTAGGGGGGAGGGGGTGGTATTTCTCTCATATGTCACTGCTCAACATGAAGAATGCTATTGTTAAAAAAAATTCTAGCTGAAAAAGTTTGGACCGATTGGCAGAAAAAAATAGAAAACTAAGACTTATTTAATTAAGTACCTACTGAAAGTAAAGTTTAAAGACTGGTAACTGGATTAGAGAATGATGAAAAATTAGTTTATTATTTTCTAAGGTCTTGCAAGAGTTTTAGATTAATGTTAACATGAACGTGTGATTAAAGCAAGTTTCATATTTCATGTGTGTTACGTGATTATCGACTATTATGTAAATTTCATTTAAAAAAAAGATGATTGTGAACAAAACCAGTTTTGGACAGACCGCCCCCCCCCCCGCCCGCCAGAAAAACCCAAACAAGGTCATAATTTCTACGTAAAGTCTAAACCCAAGCAGACCACCCCCCCCCCCCCCCCCCTCCCCCCCAGAAAAAAGGCTTGCTACGCCAATGGTCGGCTATTTATTTCCCGAACAAAAACCAAGCTCGGCTGAAAGTGAAGGGAGGATCATAAGTAATGACCTCGTTTCTGTCACGACAGCCAACAAATACGTGTGCGAAATTTTTAAAATATTCCCTTAAAACTGAAAATTGGTTTATTTTTAAAAAGTGTCGACAATATAATCGATAATCGTACTTCCACAATTAATTGTTTTTAATTACCCGCTGTACTAATATTTAGATGCAATGCTTATATATGTATTTCTTTCCTTTTATTTTCTCAATGTACAGCGATCCGAACGTTAACAGGATTGTATCTTGGGTAAAACGTGAACGTCAGCCCAAGGGACCAATTCGGTAAATATACGAGCTCGCGAACAATCGATACTAATCACCGAATCGTCTTTTGTTGCTTAGGGTATTCATTGGAATCAAGAAGCTGCTTTGCCTCATCGACATGGCACGCCAGGTGGAGCCAAGCTATCGAGTGCCGAAATTCCTCTCCAAGCTTGAAGAGGAGGGTGGCCTCGAGTAAGAGAAGCGCAATGAACAAAAATTGTACAATTCATTGTTATCAATTTATGTAGTATACTTATATAGAGTCAATAACGCCTCCAAGGTGTATCACACGCGATTGATAGTTGCGTTAGAGCACCGAAAAAAATAAGCAACGATTCTTGGCGAAAGTCTTGTGCACGTTCGTTCGAGCAAATTGGAAATTGATGAAACAAGTTTTGTAGTATCGTTATTCTATGGACTATCCGGAAATCGCGAATGTTGCAAACACAAACTCAGTATTGTCGGCGAATTTACGGAAAATTTGTGTCCGCGACAGCTACGAATCTGTAATTACTTTAAGAGTCCATAGTTTGTTTTTTTATGCGGTTTTTTAAATATAAAAATCGGTATCCTATCGGTATCGGTATCCTTATATAAATCAGAATCCTAAGTTATAGCATGGAGTACTAAAATTCATGTTCTGAAGGTTATAGTAAATTGAGCCGTTGGTAGTAAACGAGAAAGCGAATTATTCCTTCGAGTTACGCCTATTTGGAATTACGCAGGCTTTGTGGTCATAATTTCTACGTAAAGTCTAAACTATGTAAATTAAAAATCATGATTTCGTAACTCGAAAAGAAAGCTACAGATTCAAGAAATTATCGATCTTTATATATATATATATACATATATATATCGTCGAAAACGAAGATACGTAGTCGAATTTTTAGTCAAATCGTAGATCGAATGCATGTGAATCTGAAGATATTTGTTCGCTTGAGCGATTCCCTTGGACTTACAGAGGTGGTAAATTTCGTTCTTTACGAATACATTTATGAAGATACCGTTATAAGCGCGTTAACTAACGTTCGAATGATGCTTATTACGACCGTTGACAAATCCATTCGTCATTCCAGCCGTTTGGCATGTAAAGTTTTTTGTGACTATGTTTTTTTTTTATATATATAATTCCAAGATTTAAACTCGTTATTTTTTTCGTTCATATCGCGCAGAACAGCGTTATATCAATTCAATTGTACACATCTATACTTGTTCATAGGAGAAATATATTTATTGTGTTGTATATTGGAATCTCAATCCGTTGCAATAGTTCATAACTCTGGGAGTTGTGAAAATATTATTTCTTGATATCCAGCAGAATTCTAAAACGTCATAAAAGAACTCGTTGTTATCCGAGCATGCTTGGATCGTAATTGAATGTAACCAGTTTAAATACATTGACCAAGCGTGTCACTGCTTGGTCAATGTCAAATTTCGTTTCGTGAACTCTATTCTTGACGATGTGTAAGAACGTCATGTACTTTATTACAAGCTGTAACAAGTTCTACTTGAATTCTTCGTACCATATTGCTAATGTTGTGAAATGTACATGCTTGAGACGTATTCGATGTTTTTCTCTCTTTCTCTCTCCTCTGTGTGTAAAGAAATGACTAACGAATAAAGTTCTGACTGGTTGAGATTTGGTGTAAATTATCTTTTCTTATCGTTTTTAGGGAGCAAACGGGTACGTGCCATCCTGAAGATTGTTAAACTATATGGAGGGTCACACCATTGTTTCATATCTAAGAATATGGCACTAGATTTCAGGAACTCCTTACATAAAGTCTGACTGAAAGCGTGTACGGCTACATTTTTTCCTGAAAACCAGTAGAGGGAACCCCTCCACCACGATGCTTTGTATAGACAGTGTCAGCTGTTCGATCGTGGTTACAGACGAACCACTATTGTCCGGAAAACACGTCGAAAAAATTTTCACACAGAAATCCCTGCCCCTTTTGAAGCAAGGTTTTACTTTGTTCCGGAATGAAAATTAGGAACGTAGATCTCAGAACCTTTTAAAAAGGTTGAACGTTTTATTAAATTAAATTCATTATTATATTTCTATTTTTTTCTAGTCCGTTCTAACCACATAGTTCTACCGTGCTGAAGGTCTTAGGCGATTCTAGAGGCCAAAAAAAGGGCACATTTTGTGATTTTTTTCAGCGAAACCATAAAATAAATCGGAATTACAAAATAGGGGTTTTATTATACACGTAATTGACTATACAAAATTATTTTTTCACAGCGATACATGTCAAAATGGCGACAGTGCAGCATTTTTTCGATGACGCGTTTATTTCTGGAAGGTCAAAGGCCGAACCAACAGCTCCTATAATTTTTAAGTTATGATGAGACACTAAAGTTTTTTCGATTATATATAAGAATAGCTATAGAAGTACGTAGGATTTTTTGATATATTGTTTTTTGTAAAAATGGCGCATTTCTAAAACAAAAAGTACAAAATGCCATGAGAAAATCGTCAGAAAATTTTTTATAAAAAAGGAACTATGCAATATAATAAAAGAAATTCTACGTAGTGCCTCAGGAAATGTAATTCTAAATATACAGTTAGAATTTCAAGTGAATCGGTTGAAATCTGTTCGAGTTATGAGTCCGGCCGACTTGAAAAATGTAGTTTTGAGATAAACGCGTTTAAAGTTAGTAGAAAGTCACGACATGAATCAAGAGGGGTTGCGCTAGAATTCAAAAATCGAGTACTTAGAGATTTTTCACATCCATAATCTTTTGGAATATAATTTTATAGGTACTAAGGTACATTGTTAACAAAAAAAAATCGATTTATGGAAAATATTTTCGCGCAGAGATATATTGGAGACGAATGATATTTAGGGCAAAAGAATATCGTCAAGCTCTGCGTCAGGAAATTCTCCAAAGCCTGTGATTTGTTTTTCCTAAAAAAAAACTCAACCATCTATGAGAAAACTCGGTTCGAAAATTTGTGAGGTTATGTTGACCTTGTACATCTCTTAAGGACATGGCTCAGACTTCCCGTTGGTAAAAATCCTGCGGCCAAGTTTTCTCCTAAACGGATCCCTTTTCGGACAAGCGTGGAGAAAGATGTTGCTCGTCGTTCAATAGAGCGAAAGGTGTTTCTATTTTTTTTTCTGAGATATCAGTCATATAAAAAATTACAACCATTCTTGGATGTAACGATTTCATTAACTCTTCATAGGCCTCGGAGCATGCAGTTTTGAGAAATTGCCTGATGCGCCATCTGTAGATATAGAACGTGAAACTTATTTCATTATTTTTCCCAATCCTCACTTTACTCGTGGCGCTTGTGGCATATGACATTCATGATTGTATCCAAACTCCGCGTAGTTTGTATCAGTTTGTATCGGTAGAGGTGTCAGGAGAGAGGTTTTCATGCGGGTTCGTGAACTCCCTCGAACGATATTATTCTACAATCATTGAATTTTATTTGCCCATTCGACCATTTGTCAGCTTTATAAAAATCATGATCAACAGTCTCTTCATCATCAATTCGTCGGGGTGAGCTACGAACTTTTCGTTAATAACTTTTTTTTTCTCTATTTGACAGATCCTAGGTTAGTATATTTTATACAATAGCACGTGAAATTGCATATATTGGGTCTGTTCGTTTTAGCTATACTTTTTACACTTTCACCAGATACAATAATAAGAAGTCCACAGAAGGTGTAAGACGTGTAGAAAAGTGTAGTTGAAACGAAAAGACTCTTTTTAGGTTTGTATTGATAGTAAGGAACGTATTAAGCTGGAGTAAAGGAAATTTTGCGGTATCTTGCTATAATGAAAAATCCTTTTCAAATTATGTTACAGCGATGTTTTTATGGAGAAACACTGGAAGAGCGCGGTGGCACGATCTTTGTGCGATTATTTCTTCGATCAACAGAGACGAGTTCTGTCGCCGGAGGACACGCCACCGGTTATAGCGACTCCTCATCATTATCTGATTAGTATTTACAGATGCAGCATGTTTTTTGTCGCCGTATGCACCACCGAAGGTTAATCAGCACACCACAATATTTGCCATATCCGCAGATATACTATTCTCAAAATCATATTTTGTAATATTATTTAAGAGCCATATCATTTACCGTATCTAATTTTTTTTATCCGTTAAAAAAATTATTGCAGACTGCTTTAGGCTTCCTTTGGATTTTTCAAGAAAATTTATGTTTTTGTCAATTTTTATTCCTTCTAATCCCTTTACATAACATTTTCTTGCATTTGTTTTTTACTCTTGTCGATATAAGAATGATTTCTTGATCGAGGAAACGATCGTCTATAAATTAGACCAGCTTCATTCTTCAAAATTTCTCACATGTGAGAATTTGTTTTTAATATTCCGGAATCATTGCAGTTCCTCCATTATTCGTGATCGAGTTCTTGCACAGAGTCGTCGATACCTTCGAGGATTATTTCAGCGAGTGTACAGAAACTACGATAAAAGAAAATTATGTGGTAGTCTACGAATTGTTGGATGAAATGTTGGACAATGGTTTTCCACTTGCCACTGAATCCAATATACTCAAGGAACTAATCAAACCTCCGAATATCTTGAGAACTATCGCGAATACAGTAACCGGCAAATCGAAGTAAGTACGCCGCAGTATAGAAATTTAAACTATAACCGATTACGATAAAATGTGAATCGTTGCGTTTGCATGACGATATTAATCTTTGATTATCGCAATATTCGAATCTTTGCTTGATACAGAAATATCGATACGATTAATACAATATTGTTATATAGTGTCAGTGCGACTTTACCGAGCGGTCAATTGTCGAACGTTCCCTGGAGAAGAACGGGTGTAAAATATACAAATAACGAGGCATACTTTGACGTTGTTGAAGAAGTGGATGCCATCATAGACAGATCGGGTGCTACGGTCTTCGCGGAGATACAGGGATACGTGAGTTGACACAATTCGTATCATTCCCCAGTACTGCTCCCTCTTACCTCGTGATCAAAGCTCTATTACCATCTGAGTATTACAAATCCTGGGATCTTACGAAATTTCAGATCGATTGTTGTATAAAGCTTAGCGGAATGCCGGATCTGACTCTTTCTTTCATGAATCCGCGATTATTCGACGACGTTAGCTTTCATCCTTGCGTTCGATTCAAACGATGGGAGGTACGTGAAATTTTGCCGTTATCTTTTTTGAAGTTTTTATTTAAAAAAAAAAAAAAAAAAAAAAAATTCGCTCAAAATTAAAAGGACTGTATCCGTTTCTCTTTCACTCATCAAAGTCGGAAAGAATACTTTCGTTCATTCCACCCGATGGCAATTTTCGTTTGCTGTCGTACCACATAGGATCCCAAAGTGTCGTAGCGATTCCAATATACGTGAGGCACAATATTAGTTTGAAGGAAGCTGGCGGCGGACGACTGGACATTACGGTGGGCCCAAAACAGACAGTCGGCCGAACAGTGAGTTTTTACATATTTTTTGCCTTCTTAGACAGGGAGCTATGATTTCGTGAATACGTTTTTCCCAGAGCTAAAAAGATAATTAGAAAAACATAAATGTACGTCTATGGTATTTTTTTTGATGCTGGAACTCCCGCGTATATTTTACAGCTTAGCACTAAATTTTCTTCTCCACACGAAACTCTAGAGCGTTGGGGATCGAATTCAGATAGAAGCAGTTAAGGGGTTTACATTTTTGGAATAGAAAAATTAAAACCTTGCTTCACGTAAGGACACATACATTTCACCTTCTCCATTACTTCATTAAACTTTGAAATATCGGACTTAATTTTAATACAGACGTAGAGTACTATCAAAGATAATTGTGACGTCGGAGTATTTCAGGATCAACACGTATGTTCTTCATGAAACCATTTTTCCTTTCAGTTGGAGAATGTAACATTGGAAATTCCAATGCCCAAAGTAGTTTTGAACTGTAGCCTCGTGCCTAATCAGGGAAAATATTCCTTCGATCCTGTCAGCAAAGTACTATTCTGGGACGTTGGAAGAATAGATTTTTCAAAGCTTCCGAATCTTCGGGGTTCGGTAAGAAATTACATGCTTTTCGCGATATCTGACAAAATGTAAATGAATCGTTATGTTTCTTAATCAAATACGTTTTTTTTTTTTGGGACAGATAAGCGTGCAAAATGCGGCGACTGTGGTAGAATCAAATCCTGCAATCAATGTGAGTCACACTTCTGATACGTCGATCGTTCCGAAATTAACCGAATACGTAACACTTTCTATACAGTTTTTCATTCAAGATATTTCCTTAATACGTTATTTCGAAGCTGTACATATTTATCCATAGTTATTATTGTTTTATATTTTATTCAAAGGAACAACACATTATTCGTTTACCAAAATTCACATTTTTACATGGATTTGAAGTTTGCATCGTTGAAATGCATCGATTTTTTTTTAATGACTAATTTTTCTTGTTTTCGAAAGTCCTATTTTGTAGACTCGGGTTGTTGTAGGTCGCTCAATAAGGATTTTTATAGCTTAAATCTGTCAAAGGAAATTTGTGAATTTTAGAGAAAAAAAAATTTACATATTTTTGCGCACTACTATTTCTCGAAATGTTAACATTCTGTGAGTTGCCAAAGAAACTTCCCTCGGAAAATGGTTACCCTGCCATTTTGAAAAAACTTTTTACGCATTTGAAAAAAAAAACGCTCTCGTAGTTTCGGATGAAAAAAAAAACACGGCGAATTCTTATTTCAGGTACATTTTACGATAAATCAGCTTGCAGTGTCCGGATTGAAAGTCAATGGTTTGGACATGTACGGCGAAAAATACAAGCCGTTCAAGGGCGTTAAATACATTACCAAAGCCGGAAGATTTCAGATAAGGATGTGAGAGTGAACGAGGAACGGGGAAAAAAAAATCACTTTCACATAGCGAATGTGCAACGCGTCGGAAGAAAACGAAATCTCTACTTTTATCACCCCATTGGTATAGATAATGGGGGATAGGGATTTTTTAAATATAAAAGTGCAAAAAGATTGTCCCAGCGCTCGTCTGGGATTAACTTTTTTACTCATATTATTGTATTATCATTATTATTATTATTTTGAGATGATTTATTGATAAGTTATTATACAATGTGAAATCTTTGAAATGAAGTAATTTGTGAAAATCTGGCGACGAATTGTATCTCTCGTCTGATCGTTTTTTCTGCTCTGACTAGCCGATCAACGATTTGTTTTTTTTTTTCACGTAACATTAGTTGACGTTAGTCTCATCCTGCCGCAGAGCATAGAATTCCGCTCGCATCTATACTCACACAGATTATTATGTTCCCGAACTTTGGCAGAGCAACTTTCTCGCATCCAAATCTTCCCAGGTCGGATGAGTCGCGTACGTGTGCAAACGTTCCATGTTTGTCGCGTATATCGTATGGTTGCTCACGAGATTCTTGTATATCTACGAAAGAGAAAGCACGGGAAATGATAATAGCGCGAGATCGCAAAAAAATAGCGTTATAAGTTTTCTGGATGAGCGATTCATGCTATTTTTAGGCAAGAATTGAGTACGCGATGGTAAAAAACGGTACCAAAATTGGTTCGAGTATTCGAAGTTTACTATAATCAAACAACAAACGATAGCAAAGGGTTGCCAGAACACGGATACTTGTAATATATTTTTTTTCAATATACTCTGATACCTTCAATGTTTGCAGTAAATCATTAACGTTCACGGGTGCTTTTGTTGGTACGGTTGTCTGTGATGCGCATGCCATTGCAAAAGCGGTAGCCTGCTCCGCCTCTTCGATGTTTCGTTTCATTGCGGGCATTTGCCCAGTCGGATCAATCACTTCGGTGGGTGCGCTAAAAATTAAAAACAAGACTTTATACCTCAACCGTGAACGAACAATTGAAATGAAATGAATTGAAACAGTGCAAGGTGGCATCGCTCCCCCCGGAGCGAGCAAGCCCTAGTGTATAATCATACTTATGTAAATAACTGGTCTTTATGATATTAAAAAAAAAATATCATGCACACAAATTGAGAAACCCTCTTGAGCTTACATCTATTCGTGTAACAGAACCAAATATGCGCATCATTAATTGCGCGAGAGAACAGGAAAAAGATTCGACCACATCACAATCACACATATCGAATAATATAAGCGTATGTTTATGAGACTTTCATGTATTTTTACCTGTATTCCGGGCCTCGCGGTATGTACATGGTATTTCTTTTCCACGAGCTCGGCACCGGTTCCCCTATGTTGTAGATAAAACTGCCGTCCCTGACGGCATATCCCTTGCGTCTGGTCAGTATAGCGGTTAGCAAATTCTTAAGAAAATTTTGCATTGCCGCTATGATTATGTGAGCCGTATTCTCCTCGGCGCCGTCCATGTTGTTCTCCCAAGCGGCGAGCATCAGTCTGGCAAGTACGAAAGTACGATCCGGCAAAACGAGGTCCTGCGCGCTCGAACGATTAGCACCTATAGGCTCGTCGCCGACCGGCGACGAAGTTTGACCCAGTACCTCCACGTACATGTCCGCTGGCTACGATGAAAAATAAAATGTTTGATATTTTGACGCATCGACTATTTTTTATCACACCCAAACGAATGTGTAGACAAGAATCAGAGAAGGGACATTAACCAACGGCATCCAATCTCTACGCTACAAGACGTTTCATACTTACTTCGAAATTTGATTTATCCGTTTTGTACTTTCGTTTCATCCTGATTCTTTTTTCCTTCATAGACTTGTCGCGATCGACATGAGCATTGTTAATTTTGACGGAACGAGGTACCGACGCCTCGGCCAGTCCCTGAACTTTGTTGAACAAGCAGAGGAGAAATTCATTGTGCAGATGAATTTGTTCTTTGGATATGATAGCTCTCGCTTCAGCGTCGAATTCTTCCTTAGTCGTCTGAAAAATAGAACAAGTACGTTGGGATATCGATGCATTCAGCAGTTTTCCGCAATTCCATTAGACAAGGGTCTAGTGGTTAGCATGCTTGCGTCTAAACCAGGCAAGAGTACGATATCCGAGGCGCCAAGATTTGACGGTGAATATAGGGTTATCGAGTCAAAGTAAACAAAATATGAAGAGTGGTAAAAGTTAATGTTTCGCTTATTTTGCGTTAAAATTAGAATTTTTCGTTATCAAAAATTACGTTTTTTTTTCGAATTCTAAAATTTCAAGGAACCTCAGGCAAGGTAACTTGGAAATATATAGTTTCAACAGTGTCTCAGAAGCCAAAAATGTATTTTAAATACCACTAACATGTTTTCCTTGCTTATAGGTGTGACTAGACAGAGAGTAAAGTACCACTTTTAATCGCTAGAAGTCCGAAGAGGGATTAAAAGTATACGGTTCATCCCTCTTCGGACTTGTAAGGCTCCAAGTTTATGTAAAATATATCGTTTAGTAATTTGGTGTATTAATTATATGGAACAATTCTTAGTGATATAAATGAACAAAGAATATAAATAAAGCATTATAATCTCGGAATTTATGTTGAAAATCATATATATATCGTGTCCTTGGGGACGCTTCACTCCCTCCACCCCGGCAAGGGGTCCTGCCGCTTCGCCCCGCCAGGGGGTTTCACCCCCAGACCTCCCACGCTCCAGTGGCAAACAATTCTCGTGTGCGACACACCTTCTACGTACATAGCATCTTCCCAATAGAGAAGCTCGGAAAAAATGGTATATTATATTAAAGTATAACTTCTTGGGTCTCAGCCAAATGAAAGAAAAACTTTTTGCCCTTCAGGCAATACTAAACAAATACCTTTTGAAGCTCGCCCGGTTAATTTCCATTATTTGTGATAAAGATATTGTACCCATGAGCCAACAACTATCATTGAATTTTGGCGTTTTTTCAATTACCGCTAAAAGGGCTCATAATTCCTTAAAGAAGCTTAAACGGCAAATTTTTTATTCTTGAAATTCTCATTATTTTTGTTCAAATATCAAGATTCAGCAGTCAGAACTTGGCGCCTCGGATATTTTACTATCTCTCTAAACCAGGACATCGAGAGGTTACGGTTGCAAACCTCAGCCTTGCAATCTCAGAAATACTAATACAGACGTGACTTAGCTCTGAAATTCAGCAGCGAACCTTGGACCCGGCTGTATTGGTATAGGTTTTTTGCTATATTGGTATAAGGTATATACCCATAGCAGATATGTCATGGTGAATGCAATACAAAGGAGAAAGTCGGCTGTGGCCGCAAGGTGAGGAATAAAAGGAAATAAGGCAGGCACATAAAAGGGAAAGCAGCCAGTTTAATGAAACGAATAATAAAGTAGCAGAGGCAGGAAAATATAAGAAATAAATATTAGAGTAAGTGGCATGTCAATGATAGCTTTATGTACGCTAATGGCGGAGACAACAATAAGCGGAACGATACAAAGAGAATTCGAGCGTAAGCTCAGCAACGAGTGAGGAACGACATGCGACAAAGAACGAAGGAATAAAAGGAAAAAAATGCTGCAAACATCAATGCTAAATAGTATCGTGATAAAAAAAAAGATGTATCAAAGGAGGAGGGGATGCAATATGTAAAAAAGGTGACACTCCAATGTATACAAATTTGTTGTGTCTAGTTTACCTTCATCTGGAACCACAATTTCATCTTTTCGAAGTATCTACAAAAGAAAGAATTCCGTAAAAAGTGTATGCCAAAAGAATTGCTGTGTTGTTACTTCTTGTCTAATTATAATCTGTTATGTACATAACAACAAATAATAAATTGCATATAATTATATGTGAATAATCGTCTTTTCATGCGAAGTCGCGATTTATTGACGTTAACCTAATTCTCGAGATCGTTGACAGTGTTGACAATACAACAACGTATGTAGGCGTGTGTACTTACATTTTTGAATTCTCACCGAGAGAAGCAACGAGACTCTTCCTCGCAACGTTGAGATCTCTCGTCGTCGTCATATTGTTGATTCACTTGCGGAATATTATGTCTTGTTTGTTGGGAAATCAAGAGACAGGATATTATTTGAAAAACATCATTCAGTTCCGATATCAAGAGATGGAAAAGATGGAAGCACTGAAGATACGCCACATTGGCGCAGGCGTCGGCTCTTGTAAACACAACAATCTGATTTATCTAGATACGAACAGGCCTCCCCAATCACCGCAGATGGCCCGAGTCGTGACGATGTTTCGCCGATTTTGTCTACTTGTGGCGCTAGTGAGCATAGCTTATCTCCCTTGCACACTATTTCTGCTTCAGTCGCGCAACCCCTCCCCACTCGCCAACGAACGAAGTACAAGCGATGCCAAAACAGGTTAAAATCTAAATAGTACACCGGCGTGGTTTAGTGTGTCCTTCTGTAAACCGTTTTCATCGGTCATTTATGCGTTGTGTAATGCATTTATATTTTATTAAAGGGCACTGCGAGTGAGTGAAAATCCATTTTTTTTCTTATTTTAATTAATTATTCTTTAATTACTCTTATTTTAATTATGATTAATGCTTTGTGGTTTGTCATCATAAAAGCAAGTATTAGAAACATGTGTTCATCGGAATTACTTTAGTCATTCAGCCCGGTATCTTATCATTAATATGCCTTGAAATAAAAAATGTGCTGTATTTATTATACTTGGCACTATTTAAACAGTTCACCAGAGCATGCAGATTTGCAGTAATTTCATCTTGGTTCGGTTATTCGTCACGTTTTTAGCCGAGTATGATGTGATATTCAAAAAAGTATAATGGAATAAGCCGAAATAAATGTGAAAACACTTTGTTGTATTTAAGTTTTGGCTCTGACTGTACTTTCGCGGCGAGGAACGAGAGGAGAAGAGCGCGCGAGTGAAACAAAAAGTGTTCAAGTGAGATAGCTATATCTCACTAGCGCCCCAAGTAGACAAAATCGGCGAAACATCGTCACCACTTTGACCACGGCAGCTTGGGGCGCCTGGATACGAATTTCAAGGGTGCACTTGACTTGGGCGCTAACAGGCTTTCAGCATTTATGAGCGACGTATTTCTAAAACAAAAAGTATAAAATGCCATGAGAAAATTGTCAGAAAATTGTTTATAAAAAAGGAACTAGGCAATATAATTTGAAAAAATACTACGTAGTGCCTCGGGAAATTTTGAGAGGATTCTGTCTATGATATTACCGGAAGGATAAAGCTAAAGTTTGAAGGATATCGCGTACGCGGAGAGAATTAAATGTTAAAAATTATCGTGCAGTAACGGTAACCAGATGGCAACCCTGAAACCTCCGCTTATTATTACTGAGTTAAACACAGATTTTCACGAAAATAAAATAAAATTTCTTTTTCAGATACAAAATTTTACCAGATTTTCTAGTAAATTTTGATGCGTAACAAAATACGCAAAACTTAAATTTTAAAAATATATAATATCAGCGAAATTTTACTGTGCATTTTATTATTTTATGCCTTTCAAAAATGTCTATAAAAAAGTATCGTCTTTATAAAAGTTATTTTAAGATTTATTATAAAATTTCATGAGTGTTATAGGAAAATGTATTGTGCTCTCGGTAAAAATTATCGTGCGCGCTATCCTTTTTGTATAGTAAAATTTTAGCTACGTATTTGAAATTTTCTGTAACGTGAGTAAAAAAAAACTTGTCGCATACGAATTATTATGCTTTTCTCACTTGTCACCACATTGAAATATATCACGGTAATTTTTACCGTGATATTTACGACAAAAATTACTTTTTAATTCTCTCCGTGTAGATAAATAATTTTTTTGCGGTAAAAACTGTCGCAAAAATGGTCGAAAATTTGAACTTTCGGTTAAAAAGCCTGCGTAATTTTCAATTTTATACTTTTTAAATAATTTTATAGGTTTATCCTTCCCCTGTATGTGTCAGTAATCGAAAAATATTTTTATTTTCCGTTTCAGATGAACAGTAAGAATGTGAAAAATGGAGCATTTTTTGATGGCACAGGAAAGACGCCTGGGGGAAAAGGCTATAACGTCGGCATTTTCTTTTGTAAAAAAAATCATGTTTTTGAGCTCTTTAAACCCATAATAAAATCATATTAAAATTTAAAAATGATGTGATTATTTCATCACCCTCAAAAAAATTCACAAAAATTGCTCATTTTCGGGCGCCTAAAGGGTTTTCTCCGCTTAAGGCCGCATCACTCACTTCATTTGTCTTAAACATCTCGTACCACATGGTAGCCTTGGCAATAAAATTCTGTAGAAAACCTCCGTAAAGGTTCCGTATACCTTCTGCTATGGCTAAAAATGAAGATTTATCTAATTTTCTTATATTTTCTGAGTATGGAGCTGCATAAGCGAAAATGCTTTTTTTTTGTGTGTAGAAGAAAATAGATTTTTTCAGAGAAGAAATGATTGAGTCTAAATATGGGATGAAGATAGATGTTCTGAAGAAATCTTCTGCATTTCCGCGTGATTTGAATTTTACATTAATTTCATTGACATGAGGTAAATGCCTAATTTTATATACCTACCTATAATTATAAGGTTGCAATGTTATATATTATATCTTATTAGTTAATAGTATAATGTGTAAATGCCGATGCACCTCCCTGAAAGTAATCCTGCCGGCGCTCATGATCGAGAGTAAGTCTTTGCGTACTGACGAATAAGAAAAAAAAGAACGTGGCTCTTCAAGATCGAAAATTAGTGTTACTTTTACGTGTGCTCAGCCCTGACGATTTGGGCATCTAACGACTCGAAAAAATAGTAAAAGTATATAGAATCCGCTCGATTACGTAACAAATGCATTTTTTATTCGTACATATAAATAAATATAGCCATGTAAATTAGACGTTCTATGATTGTTCAACACTTTCTCCAAATATGTAATGTCCTCTATTTTGTTATTGACGTCACAGACACGGACTTTATATTAAAAACTGCCAATCATCTTTCTTCTGGGCACAAATTCTATAATTCCTCTATACCATTATTCAATATATTCTTTTTACGAAGTATGAAAATGTCCATAAAATGCGTAGTGAACAGATTTAAGGAGGAGTGTTGAATAGATTCAAGGAGGTACGACTACTCCCTCAGGGTCAACCAAGAGACTAAATTTATGTCACCCCACGGGTGTTCTGATATACGTTAACTTATGGTGAATATTCGTATTGTCGATCCCAAAGTGCCAAATTTGTGGTAAATATTTTATTTATTCCATATTTACTAATAAAAACTGAAAAATTATATCCTCAACGACTCCGGAGTCTTCACGACGATTTCCAAGCGCAGTACCGAGATTCTGAAACTCTGTAGCGACCGTTTTCGTTGGCGTTACCTAGCAACAGCCAATAAGAGGCTCCCTTTCTTCTGATCGTGCATGCGATTGGCTGTCGCTAGCCGGCGACAACGAAAACTGTCACTACAGAGCTAGGTTATGCTCGCCAAACGAATCAGCTGTTACGCCCGACGTTGGCAAGTCTATGAGTACTATTTCGTCATTACGATAATATTCAACCGGAAGTTGAAACTTTTTTATAATGTAGTGCTTGAACTACACGCTGAAGTGCGAATTTTCGATTTTTTGCAATATCTATTATGTCTAATTTATCAAATTTCAGTTTTCCAACGACCTTAGTTGGATACGTGAGTAGCAAAACCGTGATTACTTCCGGTCGACCGTCTCCGTAAGACGACGTGCTTCACTACCTCAAAATGCTCGAATTTGCAATTTTATTACGAATAAAATTGGATGGTCAATATAGCTCAAATTTTTCCAAAGGGCGCATAACGTACTCGTCAACATAATATAAAAATGTCAGGCTCGAAAGTTGGATTCAACCCCATGATCGTACCTCCTTAAGTAGTGACGCTTTTGTTTTAACTTGGTTACGTTCGAATTCAGGATTTACGATTTACGAAACGGTGATTTCTAAAGCCACTTTATTCAATAATTTGCCATTTAATGTTTCAAGAATATTGTAATAATGCATTTACGTATGTATTTGGAATTGTTGCATTCTGTTTGCGACATTTTTCTTTGTCGTATTATCGCCAAAGATTTGTTTTCTCCTACCCCCCCCCCCCCCCCCCCCCCCCCCCCGACCCCCGCGGTGCCTAGCCTAGACAGTCTGAGGCTGTGGGTGCGTGCCTCATAAGATTCTTCTCGATCTAATCAAAAGTCAATATCGCGCGATCCGTCGTGGATCTTACAATTTGTTGCACGGATTTTCGAGATTCACGCGAGCGCGCCTCACCGAACGCTTCCCGCTCTACTCGCCGTCAGTCTCGCGCGATCCGTCGTCCGTGCTAGCTGTGTGGTATGGCTGTAGGAAATCGCGCGAACGCGCATCACTGAACTCGTCTCCTTGTCCCTCCGTATCGCGCGGTGTGACGTTAGTGTGTTGCGGCCCACTATTTTCCGCGACATACGATCGCCTTTTTCTCACATTTCGTTTTCACGCGCCATAAACACGATGCACATTGATCGTTGATAAAAAGAAAGAACGCGATTGAAAATTTTCCGTTTCAGATGCGAAAACGATTGATGGTGTAAAACTATTTCGTTCGAAGAAAAGCTTACGGACAAATCGCAATGTTCTAATTGCAAGTGGTTTCAGCTGTTGAAGGAAAAATGAAAAATACTATTTGATTGCTTTGGCCGATATGTTTTTTGATATACTTGCAGGAATGCTTATAAACGTAGTACGTGTATACCGTGTAATTTGCGTGGAAAGCTTTTAGCCGGTTTTCTCGCGCGCCTGGGTGTACGTGTCGATCAACAAGTAGTTCACGTCGGGCGCGCTCTGTACATGCTGCCGCCTACGTCGCGCAGTCGTTCGTATGCAAAACAGAGGGCGAGAACAAATTACATTACGGGCGAATCGTTCGTTTCGACAACGTTCTGAAACTACGTTTTATCGCGCAGTATTACGTGTGCAGTGTTCAACAGCGGTGTCTCTTGTCCGACCGAAAGAAGACCGTTTTTTCATTCCCGTATTCGATTTACAATTTCTAGCTGTCGTCGCGGAAAAATTGCGGGTACGTCTGAAAAAGCATTCATCTCGGATTCGGCTGAATTTTTACGAAAAGCTTTGTGTGACGTTCGGGGAGTATCAATTTTTGGTGATAACATTTTTCTTTGAAACCAATATCGTATAAATGACGGAAAAATAATTTGAATTTCGATAGGGCGCGATGGTGGGGGGGGGGGGGGGGGGGGGGGCAAAAATTGAAGGGTTTGCACTTTTAAGATAAAACGAAGCTTTGTTGGAAAATTTAGGGGAAACCGAGGTTTATACCTTTGGAAGTTTACTTGAATATTTTTTTCCCGCTACATCTAAATGCGTTGCGGAATGCATTACACATCTTATTTATTCTCGTTCGAACGTAGCAATTTAAGTTAGGACGGAAACCGATCGGATCAAATTATTTTAATTACAACTCGTTCGAAAATATTGAACGCTGGCGGTACAAAATTGAACAAGCGGTTAAAGCAGTTATTGTTTATTGAATATTTGACGTTTTGTTATTGTATTATTAATGTAATTCTAAACAATTGTTTTGATACTATTCCGAAATTCGTAATGTCTGGAAGAATTGAACGCTCGAGCGTCTTCTATCGAGAAACAAACGTAGATTCAACTCAAAGTATTTAGTAATGAATCCAGTTTAGCTTTTTTTTTCAACGTTTGACTTTGAAAAGTTGCCGATCTTAGAAATAATGTGGATTTTTATTTGAAATTAATGTTAAAAATTATAATTCATAATCTTGTGTCATGTCCTTAATTTCGGTAATTGCAAAGAGTACTGCGTGGAACTTCGTCGCGAAATATCTTTAAGTTAATTCAATATTTTTCAGTTTTCAAATAATTGCTGGGATTGAATAAAAATTGAAAAGAAGGAGAAATCATTCTGTTAATCGTTCTCAATGTTTCTCTTGAAAGTGGAAGGACTTTGTTAAGGACATTTACGTTACAAATAAGTGTGCTAATTACCGAGCTCTCAAAATAAAAGTACACGGTTGGCGATGGAAAACAAGTACGCAGATTTATTTTTCAATTACAAAGAAAGCCAGCGAGATTTCTAGTCTTTATCCTCTCAATTAACTCTTAACCCTCGTTTCGTAAAGATTTTTTCGGCATCTCAAAAGTATTCGCCCGAATCAGTTATGTCCTCGCAATTGCCAGACAGTTAGACATAAAGAAAAATTCTGAAAAATTTTTCTGAAGAATTTTTCTTTATCATTAATTGTGTGCTATCCTCGCGTTGGCAGTACTACGATATCCAGGGTGGCAAATTTTAATAGTGGGACATTGATATTTCCGCTAATAGAAACACTTTTCAAGAGTAATTCTGGGACCTACCATCAGAGGATGGACCTTTTCGGAAATATATGCCACACAAACGAGCGCGCGCACACGCGAAATCCATGAAAAGATCGCCATAGTTCCAAAATGTAGCACTTCGACTTTTTGTTCGTTTTTTTTTCTCAATTCCTATAGCTCCGTTATTTAATCGAAAATCGACTTTTATCACTTTTGAAAAAGTGTTTCTTTTGGCCGGAACATCAATGTCGGTCAGAGTTCGACGCCTCGGATATCGTAGTAAATAAAATAGGTGACGAGCAAATAAAATCCCTTCACGTCAACAAGATAGGTGACGAGCAAAAATCGTTCGTGCATTAGAATCGTAAGAGAAGCGAGGTACAGTCTGTTCGACAAGAGCGTGTACAGCGAAACTCAAAAACTATTTGGGAGAAGGTATTGAAAAAAATACACATAACGGGACAATACATGATACAGACTATGCTTCATTAAGGCGGGCAACCACTTTAGGAGACCGAAAATTAGATGATTTTTTGGATTTTTTTAAATTGTGAAGAAAAAAAACGGAAATTTCCGCAACTCTGACAATATTTATTCATATTTTCATACATCTCTGGTAATTTTTTCAAGTTATTTCATGCATTAATTAAGGTGTAATCCGCTGTATCCCTTGGCGTGTCGTCATCGTCGTTGTCGATTTGCGGGAATTGTGCAGCTCGCAATTCGCATCTGAAATAGTCCAACAAATTTTTATACATTCTTGAGTTGTTTTTTAAGAATATGAACCTAAATTTTGAAAAAAAATCGAGAATTGAATGTTGGAACGTGTTTGAAAAAAAATGGTCGATTTTTAGCATTTTATCCCGGCATTTTGCGATGATAAATATGTTTTAAACGGTCTAATCTTTCCAACTTTAGGTTCATGTTTTAATAAATTATCTTATGTAAACGTGTTCCAAATTTGAAGATGATCTATCAATTAGTTTTTGAGTTATGATTCCCGCAAATTGAAAAAATGTCGTTTCGAGAAAAAACACGTTTACAGTTTCACAAACGAAAAACTCAAAGTCAAATGTGTTTAATCAAATGATAAAGTGTCTTACCGATTAATCAGCGATTCCAGCACCATACAGCAGTCCTTCCTCTTCCTCGTGCATCTCATTTGAAGCTTGCATTTCCTCTTTACGAGCTTTTCGAGCTACTTTTGTCTCTAATAAACTTTTTCTATTTTGCCGAGCTACGCGCATCTAATCCATTTGCTCGGCATATCCGTAGCTCTGCCTGCTAACTACGATTTGTAGTTCATGCATAACCATTAGTAGGGTTGAACATCCTTCATTGAATAAAATAGCAGCAAGAAATGCCGCTACCTCGATTATTTTGTGCCCAGAATGGAGATGTTTTGGAGCTAATCGCTAAACGATCGAGTTTGGGTTTGTTTGGGTTATGAAAACCTAAACAAACAAACAAACCTAATCAAACAAACAAAACCAAACAAACGACCTAACTGAGCGCTCGTGGATACCTGCACGGAGAGAATTAAATGTTAAAAATTACCGTGCAGTAACGGTAACCAGATGACAACCCTGAAACTTCGCTTATTATTACTGAGTAAAACACAGATTTTCACGAAAATAAAATAAAATTTCTTCTTCAGATAGAAAATTTTACCAGATTTTTTAGTAAATTTTGATGTGTAACAAAATACGCAAAACTTAAATTTAAAAAATATATAATATCAGCGAAATTTTACTGTGCATTTTATTATTTTATGCCTTTCAAAAATGTCTATAAAAAAGTATCGTCTTTATAACAGTTATTTTAAGATTTATTATAAAATTCAATGAGTGTTATAGGAAAATGTACTGTGCTCTCGGTAAAAATTATCGTGCGCGCTACCCTTCTTGTATAGTAAAAGTTTAGCTACGTATTTGAAATTTTCTGTAACGTGAGTTAAAAAAAACTTGTCGCATACGAATTATTATGCTTTTCTCACTTGTCACCACATTGAAATATATCACGGTAATTTTTACCGTGAAATTCACGACAAAAATTACTTTTTAATTCTCTCCGTGTGAGCGCGCTTGGTAGTCGAGCGGAGAGACTTTATCATTTATATACATACCGTTAGAAGGAATCCGAATATCGTTTTAAAATTTTCAGGGTGTATTCTTAAGATATTTGGCTAACGATTTATGAAATAAAAAAAAAATTGATTTTTTGAAGCATCTAAGGTGGTTGCCCGACTCAATAAGTGGTCGAGTTGCCTCCACTATTAATAATCGCCTAGCATCTCTCAGGCATACATTTATTTCATGACCTCCATATGCGTCGAATCTGTCGGAATAATTGCTTGACGTTCTAGATCTTTGGTGTCTATTGGTGTAGGTATACGAGTAATGATTGATGGGAGAACGTGCCCAAAAAGAAGCATCGTCTGAAAAATTTACATTTTCCCAATCGCTGTCCAAACTTTATTTCGCCCGAGTGGACCTTTATCAACGTATTTTTCGGACAACAGCGATTTGTCTGTGACGACGGTCGGAAGACAACTATTGTTCTCTACACAAAGCATCTTCGTGGAAGAATCCCGCTAACTGTTCGCGTTTGAATCTACCCTCCAACGGTTTCCAGGAAAAAATCTAACCGTCCACGCTTTTGTCAGGCTGTATCTTTGCTTCTATTTTTTCGTATATCTCGCTGGGGGAGAGCGAGAGGTCACGGAATTGCAAACAAAAACATGTATTAGTAAATAGAATTTTGAAATAATGATCATTTGAAAATATCAATATTGAATATAATATGATTTCAGAATTCGCCATTCGACACGGAACATCCCATACGCGTAATTTTGACACGTATTGAGCAACTAGTTATAAAACTAAATCGATCGGTAATCCGATTATTGTCATTAACGAAATATTTACTCGTCACCATCGATGCGTGTGCTAATCACATATTCTGACAGAGAACAAAGTCAAATAAGCAGTTATGCACAACAGATCACAAATGTGTAGTTATCTATTTTTAAAAAAAGTTGATTGTCAAGAGACTTCGGTCTTTTGTTATGACGTATCGAAAAAAAAATCCAATCTGATTCATTAGTAACAAATGCACAGCAATCGAAATAGGAGAATTGAAAATCTCATAAAATCTAGAAAATCGAACACCCAAAGTACAAATTAAAGGAAATGTACTTATTTTTTACTTATTTTTATTTACAGTACCCCGTACTCATTTTTTCCCAATTTTATTTCAAATACAATTTTTCACAGATTCCATTATAAAGAGATAAAAATCCGTCAAAAAATTCTCGGTCTTTCCTGAACAGTCAATTTTAATAATCATAGGAAATTAAAAAAAAACATTTTTCGTCCATCGTCCATAATGTGATGAAAAATTGTGTGTGGCTCGTGTTTTCTTCTTTCTATTCGCGCAAGTGTTTACATGTGCAGTGAAGTGAGTCGGCCAAAACAAGGTCGAAGCAAAAGCGACTGAGCGAAGCTCGCGGTCGTTTCCTCGAATTTTTGTCAAATGTGCGGCGTCGTCGAAAAAGTTTGGACACTGTGAAAAAGTCGGGCCTGAAAATATTATCACACGCGAAGATTTCACTAGTGCGGTGTTGATCGACATACGTTTTCGAACATACGTGCACATACATGCGTAAAGCCGTGGTGGTGTGACGTCAATGCACATTTGCGCTCGGATTTTCACATGGGCATGGGATTTCTTCGTCGGTAGTGCAGCATATCCGATGCAACACGTGAGTACTTTATATGTATATGTATATAGGGTGTTTCGCGTGATACGGATAATTCTGGATATATGTTGAATTGATTTCAATTTATATAAACTTCCGAATATACGAATAATTGTTCGTCTCGGTAAAACAATGAATCAATAATTTATCGATAATTCCCCATGATACGAACTCTTGGATCTTCATTAAAAAAAAAAAGATTCACTGAATGTATTCGTTTAAAAAAAATAAGTACGAAAAAATGTATAATGCATGTAAGGCTTTGATGCATAATTCTGAAATTGCGTTTGATTATTGTTACTGGTTATCTCTATTTCTATTTTCAACACATGGAGTTATTTAACGATAATTTTAAAATATACAAACAATTTTGGTATAAAATTACAATTCGCTTATTTCATAGAAACTTACACTCGAGCGTGAAGTCTCCGAAAAATTGATAATGTCTACATCCCTTCACACGCTCTTTTTTTTTTTATCGATATGGTGGTGTGTAGAGTTTCGAAAAAAATCGAAGTACGCTGGGCTGTTTTTCATTGGTCACGAAAATCTGAGATAGAGCCATGCTTGTGTGCTTGCACGCGCGTGGGCGTGTGTGTGTGTGTGTGTGTGTGTGGGTGTATTGAAACGTCCCATGCGTACAAAATATGCTTCATAACGGGGTATTATGATGCGCTTCTGCCTTCGTGCATGTATACATTGTTAACTGTTCCGACTGTTTGTCCTCACATCGAATGTTTGCAATAACGTGATATTCCGTCTTGCGCTAAATCCCGTACAATCCGGACGTGCTCTGACAGAACTTCACTATGGGTAGTAGTTCAATGTGACTCCATTGTTAAAGAACGAGCAATTCCTCGTAATCTTGCCACTCGCATATATTGCACTGTAAAGAGTAGAATATGAGATAGCTTTGAGATTTTATTTGTTTTTTTTTTTCATTCAGCATATTCTGTACCTTGGTACAGTCAAAAAGATGAAAAATAATATATGGCGAATCAGCTATGTCAGAATGCTCATGTTTATTCAACCCGTAAATAGCTCGAGTTGTCCAGGGGCTTTCTTTCCATGTATAATTCGTCGACGTCGTAAATATCCTAATATTTGAGACCCCGGAAGAATGTGTTTAAAAAAAAACGTTTAAAAGTGTGATAACCATGTTTTGCACAGAAAATTGGAACTTCGTAGGACGTTCAAAAAAAATGTATCGAACAGAGAAAAATATTTCTACGAAGGAGCCAACGAATTCGAGGAAATGCAGCTGCAGAGACATTGGAAACGGAAAAAAAAGAAGGAACAATTTCGTGACGGTGATTGAGTGAGTGCAGGAACGTCCTGCAAGTACATGGTTGATCAAATACACTGTGGAGTATCCCTTGCTCTTGGCTCGCAACGATTCTGTTAGTGTGCCTAGTCAAAGCAATTCCCTCTGAAAATGTCGGATGATGGAGATCGTAACGGGAGGAGAAAAAATAGGGCAGTGAAAAAAAGAGGGTGAAAGACAGTGGGGCAAGCAGGGAGAGAGAGAGAGAGAGAGAGAGCAAGATGTGTAAAGGGGATAAAGAGAATAACTATAGAGAGCTAGAGACGTAACGAACGAGAGTCGTGATAAAAGCAATGAGAGGACAATGCTCTGATAGGTAAACCCCATGCGACAGTGCTTTGTGCATTTTCTTTCCCATGCTCTGTCAGCAGGAGAGTATTCTTTCGATCCGATTCTACGTTTATTTAATTACTAAAAGCATCCTCATAATAAACGTGTACATTTAGCACTCTATATGCACCCACATCTCGGAGCAGCATCATCTCTACGATGACAGGACAAAGGGGTGCAGGATTGAATAGAGTTCGAGTATTTTATCTTTCGACATGCTTCCTCGCAACCCTTCAACATATGAAATAACGTTATAATGTAAGGGCTCTTATGATTACCATCCCTTCGTGAATTTATCGATGATAGCGCTTGTACAGTCTGTTTGACAAAAGCGTGTACGGCTTCATTTTACTCTGGAAAACGTGAGATAGATGCGAACGCTAGCAGGTAACCGGACCCTTCCACCAAGATGCCTTGTATAGAAAGTCTCAGCTGTGATTCGACAGTGGTCACAGACGAATCGCTATTGTCCGAAAAACACGTTGAAGAAAGACTCACTTGGGCGAAAGAATGTTTGGACCGCGATTGGGACGACGTAATTTTTTCGGACGAAGCTTCTTTTTGGGCACGTTCTTCCATCAATCATGCCTGATCTATCCACACCAATAGACACCACAGATCTGGAACGTCAAGCAATTATTCTGACAGATTCGACTCATATGGAGGTCTTCGTCACTACAGTGCAAAATTTTTTAAAATTTAAATGGGATCTATTTTAACCAAATAGTTCTTTTCCTCGTCTCAAGGCCTACTGAGAGCCTATTTGTTTCAATTTGTTTTTAATTTGTTCAAAATATTCTTTTTAAATACTAAATATATTTAAATTATAAATTTAAATTTATAAATTAATTTATATATAATTTATAATATATATTTATATTTATAATATAATTTATGATAAATTATAAATTATAAAATTAAAAATAAATAAATAAAGATAAAACACGACATATCACATGAATACGAGAAAGGAATATAGATTCATGACATAAAAGTGCGGTGAAAAAAAGTTAAATTATTTTCCTTTTTTTCACTAACAAGGCTGTTGGAAAAAAAGAAAAGTATCGTCGTGCCTTTTATTAACAGGCGCGACTATTTATGTATAGAAAGACCCTTTTCAACTGCAGAATGTTACAACAGTCTTCTAATGAAAATAAAGCCATGAGATTTTTGAGAGACTGAATCGTGTACCATTTTTCCGTCTGTCTCATTTGTCTTAATAAAAAAAAATAACTTTTCGTTGAATTTCCAAAATTATATTCCAAACGATTATGGGTGTGAAAAATCTCTAAGTACTCGATTTTCGAATTTTAGCGCAACCCCTCTTGATTCATGTCGTGACTTTCTACTGACTTTAAACGCGTTTATCTCAAAACTACATTTTTCATGTCGGCCGGACTCATAACTCAAACAAATTTCAACCGATTCACTTGAAATGTTAACGGTATGTTTAGAATTACATTTACTGAGGCACTACGTAGGATTTGTTTTATTATATTGCATAGTTCCTTTTTTATAAACAATTTTTTGACGATTTTCTCATGGAATTTTTTACTTTTTGTTTTAGAAATGCGCCATTTTGACAAAAAACAATATATCAAAAAAATCCTACGTACTTCTATAGCTATTCTTATATATAATCGAAAAAACTTTAGTGTCTCATCATAACTGAAAAATTATAGGAGCTGTTGGTCCGCCCGTTGACCTTCCAGAAATAAAGGCGTCATCGGAAAAATGCTGCACAGTCGCCATTTTGACATGTATCGCTGTGAAAAAATAATTTTTCATTTTATACACATTGCGTGTATAATGAAAACCCTATTTTGTAATTCTGATTTATTTTATGGTTTCGCTGAAAAAAAATCACAAATTATGCCCTTTTTTTGCCCTCTAGAGTGGCCGAAGGCCTTAAAGTATGGCCCACTGTCGCGGCTTGATAAAGCACTGCTGTATTGCATTTGCTGGAGGGTACAGGCAACGGTGGAAAACCTGTGCTCATACGGATAACTCGTTGACGGAGTTTCCATTGCGTTACCAGTGGAAACTCGGTAAAACTGCCAGTAGTTGGTGCGCTAAGTGATCGGACCAAGTATTGGCTCGGTTCAAAAGCTGCTCAACATGTGAGAACGCCCAAGCCGCACAACCGACCTCCAATACACGTTTAGTGTTTGGATGCGATCGGAAATTGTGAGCCTAACGTTCTCTCATCAAAATTCTCTTCTACGTTAAGGCGAAGAAGGAAATTGAACAAAGGCGGTCGTTGTCTCGTTGTCTCGTGAGAACAAGGTGTATGTTTCGATTACGGCACATTTCCCATTACTTTGCTAATGTTTGGAAACGTAATTTTTAAAAATGGTAGATAGATGGTGAAGGAGTAAGCAAAAGTAGAAGGGAATTTTGATGAAACTGGGTCGATGTCACGAAACGTAGCGGTTCGTAAGTGAACGCCTACGGGGTCAACTCAAGTTCGTCCGGAATAAGGAAAATGAAATTTTCTCCACTTTGGGAGGTCGCTGGAGATGGTGTGTATCGTTTCCTAGTGGCCGCTTGATAGAAGCTAAAAGCGTCACTCGTTTCAGTCTATATAGCTTTTGCATCCCTTCCTCATATATACACCTACAAACACCTCCCCTCTCTCTTTCTCTCTCTCTCTCTCTCTCTCTCTCTCTTTCTCTCGTGGATACTCATCCCCTCGCGTGGTACGTTTTCCCTTCTCCGCGTTTCCCAGAACACGGTTATTTGCATCTACCATTTTGCCCCATTACGCTAAACAATCTGATTATCAAGGCCACTCCGTGGGGACCCGAGATAGAAGAGGACCCCGATGGCCATTCGAGGTTCCCTTGACCGTGTGACAAAAGGGGCGTGCGTTGTTCTCTCTTTTTACATTGCTTGATTCATCTCGAGTAGTATATCGCTTGAATTCACGACGCGTGCGATACTCAGACGAGGCTGCTCTCTTTGATATTCTTTTCTTTCTTTTTTCGATTAATCGACCGGGCTAGTCGGGGTGATAATTATTGATTAAGGAATTATTATTCTCTGTTTTCTCGAGATCATCGCGGAAATGTATACAGATTTGTGCAAATTGTCGAAAAATGAGGTTGAAACATTTGGGTATATCTGTTTGGGTTTCCACGAATCTTTTGTACATGGAAAAACTTCTGCAGTTTTCGAGCCTTTTTGCTGAAGTTCTTGCAACATCAATTGGTATATAATAGAAACTTTGTTATAAATGAATATGATGAAAATCGGTAGAACGAGGCAGATTTTAAAATGAGCTTTGACTTTCAGAAATATGTCTTCTAGTGTCGTAATTTTTACAATTCTTTTTATGTCAGGTGTCACATTTTTTACGGTCATGGAGTATCCTACAAGGTATTTCCCAATAAATCTTAAAATCTTAAACGATAAAATGTCGGGATACGTTTTCACACCGGAACAGAGTAATATACAGGGTACATTCCTATAGAATTTTGCGAAAATAGGTAAAACATTTTGGAAATTAAGGGGTTACGTGGGTTTTGAAAATTACAAAAAATCCATTATTTCAAATTTTATTATCTAATAGTACAATATGTCTAGAATATTCTCCCAAAGTTTTAAGTCAATCGGAGTAAAAGTCTCGGAGAGAGAGAGCCTTTGGGAATTCCCCCCGTTGGGAAAGATCGGCCGGGAGCGACGCAGGTATACGCATTTTTCTCAAAACACTATTTTTGAAATCGGTGGACACGATTTCTCAGAAACTAATGCACCGATCTTATTGAAATTTTGCACAATTCTTCAAAATAGCATTGACCAGTGATTGAACATAGGTTTTTTTTTTCGATTACAACTAATTTTACAAGGCTATACGTAGTGTAAATTGTACCAAAAATTGAACTATTTTGCATACAACTCTGCCAAAAATTCAAATTTCAATTTTTTTTTAAATCCTTCGTTCAATCACGAGCTGTACTTATCTACTAACAGAAAAAAATTGGTTTTTTACTTTCAGATAAAGCTATCATGAGTTATCCTGACCACCACGAGGACACTTTTTTTTTAGGGGTCTCCGGAAACCAGGTCCCACCGGCTGAATTTCCCAAATTTTTGGATGAATTTTTTAAAACACATTGTTGAAATGTTACTTTTTTATGTGCTTAAAATTTTGAATAAAATAATTTATATATTACATTTAAAAAAAATAGAGAAAATATGCTTTTTTTTTGGCTTCGAAACCCACGTAAATCCTTAAGGAAGTAGGGTAAGTCCGGACTAGTTGACCACAGTTTTTCCAAGGATCCGTCAAAATAAAAGTACGAAAGTGAAAGTTTCTTGACTTACATCTATTTGTAATTAAACTTTGAACATTTAACTTTAAGATAATTTATAAAAATAGAAGAAATTCTTAAAATCAACTTTAAAATTGGTATTTTTGTTAAATTACGATTGTCCATCTCTCCGGGAGCTGTCTTATTATTATTTACGTCCATGCATATGCGAATTCAATCAACGATTACTTTTCAATTGATACTTTTTTGCGACGTTCTACAGATTATTTATGACTTCAAGGATAAGCCCCTTTTCATTCTTCTAGTATTGATTTTACTTTCAACAATCGCTGGTACGAATAATCGAAAAGGATATTTCGAAATATATGCATACAAAATGCGAACAATCGGTATCGGGGAGTTCTGGAAAAGGGTGCTTTTGAATATATAATTGAAGAGATTCTCGGCATCGTTTTCCTCGTCGTTCATTATTCCTCGGCTAAGTATATTTTAATACGTTTCCCAATATCGTCGTTAATCCAAATACCATTTTGAAATTTTGCGGCTGTGCGTAATTGCATATCGAAATAATTGTCGGAAGGAAGGAAGGAAGGAAGGAAGGAAGGAAGGAAATGAAAGTTGTTTGCCTCATGTTATAATATACCGTGTGACGACGAGGGTGCGGGGAGGATCGATGGTAACGAGGACCACCATTTCAAATGTATAACCGATATTATACGGAGGGCTTTTGTAAGGTATAGGACAATCGAGTTGCAGTCATAGCCAGGCTGCTCGAGACTAACCTTGAATGATTACGAGGGAATTTCATTTGAATCATACACCCCTTGTCCCCCCCGCCCCCCAACAATCCTCTCTCAACCCCTTTTCCGTTCACCCTTTTACCGTTCGTAATCTCTCGTGATGTAGCGACGAAATGAAGTTGCACATTGAAAATGTGATTCTCGCGATAGCATTTGGGAACAGAGAGAATAAAAATTCTCGGCGTCACACTTCGATACGGTCCATTTGTAAAAAAATCTGCAGAAATAATCTCATCGGCGCTTGATGAAATTTTTTTGCCACGTACGCGAGTCGCTGCAGATGCTTCATGCCAATAACTTTGATCGTTTCTATACCGATTGTCGATTTCTCATGGGCTGCAATTTCGCTCTCGGACGAACTTAAGGATTTTGCCAAAGTTTCTCACTTTAACCTTGCGCCGGAAGCTTATGACGATATCGTCATACTTGAATTTTAGTGAAATGGTCGAATTTATACCTGTTTTAAATTGTTTATAAATTTAAATTTGTCAATTGCTTAAACATTTTGGAATAAAAACTGCTGGAATATTGAGATGAGACCCAAAACTGATTCCTTGAGTTTTTTTTTTTGGGAATTTTCGGACACTCTTAAGTGGGTTAGAAATAGCTCAATCGTTATAGATTGCCGGCAGCATAGTAAAAACAATAGGTTGCCGGCGGAGGGTCAAAAATTATCGTTGGTATAATCTATTGCAGAAAGCATATCCCCTGCAATTTTGTGTGTACTCCATTGAAGTAATACAATCACGTAGATGATTACTAGATCGCTGTTCAGTCATTTTTTTTTATTCTACAGATAAAACGCTTGGGTGTTTAATGCATTCATTTAATTGAGTACACTCCTTCCGAATGCGGGGTGGGGGAAAGAAAAACAAAGGGGTGGTTCATGGCTTAATTTGTTTGCACTCTACCTATAATGGATTTCCCATCATTTTGCATTAGGAGAATTTTCGTTTTCATTTCACTGAAATCTGTGAACTGCTTGCGGGTGAAACTGTACAATCAGCTCTTAGCACGCTTCACTCTAAGGGGTGGTTGCATACTAAACCCGTTTTTCCGCCAATAAAAAAAAATACGTATCTGATCGTTTTTAATGCTCTACCTTAAGGCAGTAGTCTGCTTTAGGAGCCGAAAAAAAAGCGTTTTTTCAACAATTTTTTTGAAAGGGAAGGAAATGATTGCGGTAAACGAAATTTTGAGACGATAGTATATTATATTCAAGCTTTAAAAAACAATTTTTATTATTACAAATTATTGAAATTTGCCAAAGTTGTAACGATTTTTCTGGGGCGCCTGGAGTGTGCACTCGTAAATCGGTGCCGGTGATGGAGGTCGTGCGATGCATCTGAAACAGTGGAACCAAATTTTTTTTTAGTTTTTATAAGTTCCTTTTCTATATGAACTAAAAAAATACCGAAGAAATGACGAAATTCCAAATTTTTTCGAAGTTTGAAAAAAAAATTCACTTTTTTGAAAAAAAAAATTCACTTTAAGTTGCAAAACAAGTAATTTAAATAGTACTTTTGTCCAACTTTTTTAGTTCAAATAGAAGATAATTCAATACTGAAGCTAGATCACTTTGGTTTTTTTCGATCGGACATATATTGTTTTTACTATCGCCGGCACCGTTTTCCAAAACTTGTGAAAATGAAAACTCGAGAAAACGGGCTGTAAAGTTCTGCCCGAGCATTCGCACCTGCTCGACGCTCGGCCACTAAAACTGATCTAGCTTCGAAAATATGTCGAATTGGCCTCTAAAATTTTGAACACATATTCTTGGATAGTTTTGGAATAGATTTAAGACAAAAACGAAAAATCGATTTTTTGAAGCCTGTAAAGCAGACTACTGCCTTAAGCGATTGGAAGCGTAAACGTACACGGAGAGAATTAAAAAGTAATTTTTGTCGTGAATTTCACGGTAAAAATTACCGTGATATATTTCAATGTGGTGACAAGTGAGAAAAGCATAATAATTCGTATGCGACAAGTTTTTTTTTAACTCAAGTTACAGAAAATTTCAAATACGTAGCTAAAATTTTACTATACAAGAAGGGTAGCGCGCACGATAATTTTTACCGAGAGCACAATACATTTTCCTATAACAATCATTAAATTTTATAATAAATCTTAAAATAACTGTTATAAAGACGATACTTTTTTATAGATATTTTTCAAAGGCATAACATAATAAAATGCACAGTAAAATTTCGCTGATATTATATATTTTTTTAATTTAAGTTTTGCGTATTTTTTTACACATCAAAATTTACTAGAAAATCTGGTAAAATTTTCTATCTGAAGAAGAAATTTTATTTTATTTTCGTGAAAATCTGTGTTTTACTCAGTAATAATAAGCGAAGTTTCAGGGTTGTCATCTGGTTACCGTTACTGCACGGTAATTTTTAACATTTAATTCTCTCCGTGTATATGGACGAAGATACTATATAAAAATCTACAGATATTACACAAAGTGCGACTATTTCATGACATTGAAAATGTAATCATACTTTTCGGGTGATTAAAAAAGGTACATGCAAATAATATGAGTTGCTGTCTCTGTCACTCTCTAACTCTCCCTCTCTCTCTCACTCTCTTCTCACATTCCTACTCTCGCGGTCTCTCACACACATTCTCACTCTCTCGCTATTCATCCATCCATCCATCAAACCCAAACGAACAAACAAATAAACCCAAACAAACCCAACTTAACCCAAACAAATCCAACTTAACCCAAACAAACAAACCCAAACAAACCCAAACAAACAAACTCAACTTAACCCAAACAAACCCAATTTAACCCAAACGAACCCAACTTGACCCAAGCAAACTCAAACAAACAAACCCAAACGAACCCGAATGAACCCAAACAAACCCAACTTGACCCAAGCAAACCCAACTTAACCCAAACAAACAAACCCAAACCAGAAACAAACCCCGACCCAAACCCGCCAACATTGTAATGTACACACCAACAAATTGAAATTTACACCTTGTAACCACAAATGACTCCATATGTAACGCAGCATTTTTCATCAAGTCACAGGGCATTTAGCATGTCACAGCTCCCCACCCTGCTACAACACAGCGACAGTGGAGTGGGGGCAGCGTTAGTTTCGTGTGACATCTCGCTAAATCAGACCCCCTATATACATCTTTAAAAGCATTTTCAATGCTAAAATCTTGCCTCGATTGTACGCCTGCCTCGCTTGGTGTATGTGTGCGCGCACGAAAACGTCCAGAGTGAGCGAGCGAATCGCGGCCGAGGCACCAATGAGCGCCGTGAAATGAGACCCAAGCCAACGCCGGGCGCTGAGACCGAGGCTGCGGCGAGCGCGGCAACGAGCGACCGAGGCACGTTCACATTGTGCGAGGCTGCATCGGTATTTGCCTCGGCCAGTGTGGACGCGGCTATTAAAGGGCAGAGATTCGATGAGACTTACACGATCGACAATTGTGCCCTGGATCGCGGTTCTCAATTATCATCATTTGCTTCAACATGACTGTCGCAACGACCTTAGTGAGATTCTATTGACTGGGAAGAGACACACACGCACGTAAATGATGAATCTACCTGCATACGATGATGGCACTGTACCATATATGATACGAACCGACTCAGTGTCCCTTCGTCGGCCTCTTTCCACTTATATTATTTCACATTGTGGACGCCAAATGCCTTCACAGGAATTTATCGAGGATATCATTCGTGACAGGATCGATAAATTCTACACCGAAACCTCTCCTTCAATGGCAAATAATCGTACAGGGTGAATGACTCGTCATTGCGATTAATTACAATATGACAATTTCATGACGCGCTTCGAAGCAATCTCGATAGTGATATTAATTGGCGTTATTAAGCGAAGAAATACCACATTGCTTGGGAAACCCCATGAGGACCTTCCAAAAGGTAACAAATTCAAGCTCATACTATCGCAAGCATAAAACCGCCGTTGGGATTCATCAAGAAGATTAAAAATGTCGCGCGGTTCATTTGGACGATGGTCCTCGGTGGTAATAATACTTTTTCAGCGTTTGTAGTATTCTCATTGTGATATTATATCTCATTGGCGAAAATCTCACCTCCCTTTGGAGAACGCGCGACCTTCGGTACAATGCCGGTTCATAGGGTTACAATCCAGAGACAACCTTAAGTTGTAACTACGGAAAATAACCCTAAAATTAAGCAATCTCGATACGCGCTATCTGCAGGTTCACTGCTCGATCCTCTGAGTCGAACTCACTCTCTTTGAGAGTCAAGAACCGTAGTCCGTGCAGGCGGTTCACAATTATTCAGGCTGTAAAGGACTATCGTATTTTAGAAATATGTTTTCATGCAGATACCAGAAGTTCAAGTGACTTCGGAACATGATATCTTCAATTTTATTCGTGCGCTAATCTCTAGCCGATTTGGTAATTTCTTGGTTTTATGGAAAGGTCCGCGGGCTTAAGGGAGGTTTCTACTTTGCTGGGCCGAAACATTTTCGATTTTTCACCAAATTTTTATGCGAAAAATATTAAATATAGAATGCGGAAGTCCTAAGTCCTGGACAGGCGATCTGAAGCAAAAAAATCAAACATATTTTTACTTTGTACAATATTGTGTATAAGTCGAACTAGAATCGAGAAGAAACTTTGAAAAATAAAAAAAATAGTGAGCGATCGTAGGGAATGTTTCGTTTTTTACCAACGTTTTTTGCAGTTTTTTGTTTATAAAATAAAAACGTTTGAATATTTTTCGATAACTCTAGTTCACCTAATGAAGACGTTTATTTCGAAAAAAAGACAAACATGGTTTTGAAAAAAAACGCGTTTAAAGTTAAACTGAAGTTTATGTGCGAATAAAATGAAAAGTTTCATTTTCCTTTTCTTCAAAAAGTTCTTTTCGAGCAAAATCAATTTTTTTTTGGTCCTGTTGGGCCAAAACAAACCTTGTAGAAACCTCACTCAACAAAAAAAGTAGAAACCTCACTTAACAAAAAAAAAAAAAAAACGAGAAAATGCACCAGTCTAATATACATAACTGTATACGGGACACGTGCACTGGCGTCAAAACGTAAGGAAACTTTTTCTGCGGTTTTCGACCAGAAGCAGTCGTAATAACAGTGGTCCAATAATTTGTGTTCCCAACTAATCTGTTTTGTTTCTTTTTAACTGGAACTTTTTCCCTCAAAATGCTTTATGCCAAACTTTCGTCGTCATACAAGGAACTTTAAAAAAAATGCACTACTTTTCGAAAAGCTGAAGAACCTTGTCAGAAAAAATGGAAGGAAATTTGTTAAAAGCAAGATGGATGTAATCATCGGTCCTTTTGAGTTACTCGGAAAAGAAATCTCTATTGTCATCTTCCAAAAATGACTAGCGAGTTTGTAGGGGTAGGGAAATCGTTGTGAAACTACCACGCTCAAGGTCGCCCAGTGAGCCAACAAACTAGCAGTGAATAAAAAAGGCAGGATGGAGTTTGATTTTTTTTTATCTTTCAAATACTATACCCTGAATATTGGGCAATGATGAGATGCGGGGGTGTAGGAAAGGAAGAAGAAAAAGGCTTCAGACATCCGAGATGTGTAGTGTTTGCAACAGGGCAAAAGGAACTCAGGTAAACATATGGGGGTGTGAGAAGGCGAAGTCGCAAATGGACCGGGAGGCGTTGAGAAAATTTCAACGGTGAATGGAACAACAACCGAGCGAACGAACAACAGAATGGCTCAAGGCCCTAAAGGGAAAGGACATAATCCAGGAAACGTGCGAGATAGCGAGGCCGTTCGAGAAGATAGCGAGGAGAAGGGTAGAGGCAACAAAAGGAGGAGGAGAAGGCCTGATATAATTTTAATATGATTTTAATTTTTATTCAAAGAATATCTTAATTCGAAGAATAATTTTATAATGATTCTTAATTTGAAGAATTATTAGTATAATATTTTCTCGTTGCCATTTCTGCATCTTGATCAATTGATACTCTGTTCTATCTTTACCACAAATTACAATGAGGGTGCTTGAAAGTCACATGTCATTAAGGGCTTACATACACCTGGATAGGTCAAAAAGATCGATTTTTCAAAAAGGTGCTCATTTGAAAGTACTATCCTTTGAGGGTCTACCCTGAAAATTTCATAAGGAAATTCGCAGTAGTGACGAAGTTATAGCGTTTTGTAACTGACTGGGTGAGCAACGACTAACGGTTGGGGCACAGGTAAACGCGGCCTTTGCCATCTGTTTGACTATGAGTTTGACTATGAATGAGGTTGACACAGTAAAAAAAAATCTAATGGAATCGTCAATATCTAAGGAAGATCCGTCGTATGGCCCAGGAATCGACGATTTCATGTAAGTTTAAAATAAACCAGTTATTTCAGTGTAAAGTGTACTCAAAACTTTAAACGCGTTTTACCCGAAACAGTGTTTTCAAAATCGGTACCAGAAATATCTCCGCAACTACTGGACCGATCGAGATCAAGTTTTGCACGGTTATGCTTCACACAATAATCTAATACTTATCGAGCCGTTTTTTCGATACTTGGCATAGTTTTTTTTTTCATCATAAGTACTGAACAATTTTGAGGCGAAAAATCGCCTGTTTTATTCCAGTGACCGCAATGACCCGAAAAAATTGAATTTTTGAATTCCGGCTCGATAAGTACTAGTTTTATCTATCTACTTTAAGAAACAAATATTTTTTTTTCGATAAAAAATGGCAGAGGCACGTCTGGTGCCGCAAACGCTGTCAACAAAAACACGTCCCAGGAAAACGACTGTAACTTTTTTACCGTTTGACATTTTTTGACCCAATTTTCATACAATGTAGATAAAATGTCATACTTTAAAATGTATATCATGGTTGTTCAATAAAATTCAGTTTTATACACAAAAAGCATTGTTAAACATAACCTTACTTTTAGCCGTCTCAGGTGTACGTAAGCCCTTAAGAAAAGGATATGATATTTGCATCGCTCGAATGCAGTGAAAAATAATTGTTCCATTTTGACGTTTTATTTTGGCCGAATGAGGCTACTAAAAACGCTTAAGTGTTCTTCAGGATTCTTTCTAGAGATCCACAATATAAAAGTGCAAAAACAATGTTGAAAAATAATAACGAAATAAAAATCAAGAATTTGCGTTGCATTTCGACTTGCAATTTCGTTTCGCTAGTGAAACGATCAACGTATAGAACTCCGATGACTATGGGGGGAATTCGAAAGTTACACGTGCGGCCTTGAATTATACCCGATGTTTCCTGTTATAGTCAATCCCCTAAGGTAAAAAATTTGCTATCCTTTCGGCAACAAAGTACCCTTGAGAAATACATATACCTACGCCTAAATATGACAAGTTGACTGATTGCAAGGATGAAATTCTTGTGATTCTCACTAGCGTCAACCTACACCGACCTAATCCAATATACTTTAATCCTGTTACAGGAACCCAATATTGAACTCTGTTAGCTCCAGGAACTTTATATATATATATTCAGGGTGGACCACGCAACGTGTGCACCTTTTTTACGACCAAAATATGCGTTGCACAAAAAAATGTTTTATACAAAAATTAGATGGTTTATAAGGCTACACTATGTGGTGCAGTTATTTTTTATATAGGTAGAGGCACTTCGAAGATTTGAAGGTCAACTTTATTTTTTCAAATGGAATGCTATATTTTTTATAGCGTAATATGATAGAGTATCGAATTCTGAGTAAAAAAGTATAGACCTTTATTAGCCCTAGAGTTAATAGCTAACGAGTAATTTCACTTGAAGGCCACGAAATACAGCCCTTCGCGAAAGGAATAACTTAATGTTATATTGACAAGCTTTGGAGTTGTATTTTGCGAATAGCGAATGAATGACACCAAACGTGTCTTCAGTACTCAATATATTGAGCTTAGTATTGCGTACTGACGCTATTTTTTTTGTTGCCCACCAACATACACGCAATCAAAGCGCTTTGTATGAAAAACTCACAATGTGCAACAGAAAATGTCACAAACGCGGGGGACAGCCGTGAAAAAAACTTATCGTGGAGATATATTTCGTGCGTCAGAACACTAGAGATATTCTCTTGGCTACAGATCCGAATGGTGTGGATAGATCGGAACGTAGTAGGTCAAGTGTACTCAAACACGGTGACGTTGATTTATCTTTTTCAATAAAATTCGAATCCTTCTGGTGTTTTCTTATCAATCGAAAAATTAAAACTACCATTTCAGTGATAAAGTTGAAGGTTTTTTTTTGCCTCGCTGCTGCAAGAACGTCCGTGAGTCTCACTGAAATGCTAATATGGAGATAAAAATTGGATGCATTATTGTTTCGTTTGTTCTGTCCGAAAAATTTGGGTTTAATTCATTAACCTGTCAAAGTATTATGACACTTTTTATTTGTAGTAGTTTTTCACGCGTTTTAAGGGGGGAAAATCCTTTAAACGCCCGAAAATGAGTCATTTTTCGGGATTTTAAAAAAAGTTGATACATTAATCAAATCATTTAAAAATGTTGACATTATCTTATTACAGCTTTCGAGTGTTAAATTTTTTTTTTGAACAGACCAACATGGCGGTATTATAAGGCATTCCTTTTTTCTATTGATCTGAAACAGAAATCGAAAATATTTTTCGATTATTAAAATGTGTAGGGGAAGGATATACCTATAAAAATATTAAAAAATATAAAATTAAAAATTATGTAGATTTTTTAATCAAATTTTCATATTTTTGACCATTTTCTCGAAAAATTTTACCCCAAAAAAGTAATTTATTTACGCGATAACCTTAAAACTTTAGGTATATCCTTCCGATAATGTTATAGTGAGAAACCTCCCAACATTTCAGCCAGATCGATCAATAGCTTTTCGAGCTATAACATGAGCAATTTTTGAAAATGCAGTTTCGAGATAATCGCGTTCAAAGTTTCCCGTGTTCACAGCACGCGGTCCAGGCGTGCTCTCGACTATGTGCTATAACTTCGTAAATATTTAATATTTCGATTTTTCAATTTTCCAATATACTCTCAATATATTATACTTTCGAAATATGTGAAAAAAATCGATTTTTTGAACATTGTAAAGGGTTTTGCCCCCTTAATGGGACGTTGATTTTACTTTCAGTTATTAGGAGAAAAAGTATAATGTCAAAGTGATACAGAATGTTTTTGATCTTTGCTTGGGTAATTTAGGTATGAATGAAACTTTTTAGACAATTGCAGTCATTCGCGACATAATTGTAGTCTTATCTATACATATAAAACAGTTGCGTGACTGACCGAATGCATATGCCAATCGTAAGATAGATAAATATGCCAGTAGTAAACGCTTTCAGATCTTAATTATGTTGAATATCTTTGAAATTACGAGCAGTCTCCCTTAGGGGGATCATCTCGTACACCTTTCCCCTAATTTGTTGAGTTTGTATAGAAAAAACGACTTCCTTGCTTTTATCTCAATGAAATTCGGAAAGAATTTTTCCAAAATCAACCCCTAAAAGGATGAAATGGGAAGTAAAAGTTTGTATGGAAAATAGATTTTGATTAGTTATTTTTATTCGAACTAAACAATTTTAGTGAGGTTTATTTTTTGATGAATCGTCATTATTTTGTATTTTTTCAATATGAATGTAATTGATTCATAAACACCCCTGCCCTGAGGTCCTAATAGCTTGAAGCTATTAGGAGCTGGTTAATTATAACGTACCAAAATTCTACTTACTTTCTCATTTGGATCTGCCGCGCACATCCTTACCAAACTGTATGGCGACGCTGTAAACCGTTTAGCGACTCGAATATTGCAACAGGTGTGAAGCGCGGCATATTTACTTTCGAGAGTTTTGTCCTGATAACGTTAAATATTGAGAAATACATGCGAAACGATAATTGAAAAAAGGAACACTTTCGACTCGTAATTTGAGGCTTGGCCGACGAATATATGGGATTTTCAAATTTATTCTGCCTTCATCCATGATTGTATATCTCATACATTCTCAAAGTTATCCTCTTCTTTTCTCAGATGTAACTGTGTATAGTCGTTCAATTATTGCCAGTAATAATTCACTTAATTATTTCGTAATTACAATTATTGCCAAATTGGTAAATAATTGAGATTGAGTTATATGACGTATTGACAACCGGATAGTCTACAGTTGTAATTGGTTGAAAAGAGACGTTTAGAAACTCTCCCCTCTACGTGTTTCGTGCATTATAACGAGGAGAAAACGTTTTTGAAAGGTTAGACGCCGAGAATAAAATTGTTGTACCGTAGTTTTTCGTGCCGAATAAAGAAAATTCTTTCGTTCGATAGCTGCCAGTCGAACCCTTGCACGCTTCGTAATCAATTGATTATAAGACTTTCCATCTGTGGTTGATCCACAAACTTCCCAAGCTTTTTCGTTCGAGGAGAACGTTGCATGCGACCTCGAACGCATCTGTTCCAATGCTCGATTTACGGGTGTGGTATTAGTTCCGATAGCGTCTGCTGCAATAGTGATTCTAACGAGGATCAGATGGCCAGAAGACGAAAACTTTTTGCCGAATTAATTCTAACTAACAACGGCGCGCTAGCGCTATTCACGAACATCAATAATCGTTTGTTCGCTCCTTCTACTGCGAAAGCAGAGATAATTGATTTTGAAATTTGTCGACCAACAGCAAGAAAATATTATTGTTCAATCATCAGAACACAGCCATATGTCTTGTTTATGTTTATCTAACAATCTACTGATTTTTTTTTCTGAATATACATTGTTCGATGGTTTATAATATGCTCAATTAGCGTTCGTCATCGGGTTGAATGGATTTTCATTAAGATGTGAATGTTTCCGATAGTCGTTCATTCATCGGATATTACGTAATAATTCAGCAGCACGACTATCCAATGAGCGTTCATTCATCGAAACCTTATCGATCGTCCACGGTAGTTACATTAATTTAGATGCTTTCAGATTGTCACGAGCCGCGGTTCTTTTACACCCGAACGACGCTCAAGGCAATCGAATATAAATTAATCAACGTGGAGTTTTCTTTGTATTGTCAGAATTGTCCAAAAAAAAATGTAATTGCCACATTCAGTAGATATTCATTGAGTGGCCAATTGGCTTGATTAGGCGCAAGAGTGCGGTATTTCTTCTCGTTTCAACTGTCAAGAACTACCGTCTCCTATCACCGTTAATCCATCATATATATGTTGTCTCGTATCCTTTCCTTTCATTTATATTCGAAATTTTGATCCGGCAGCCTGAAGATTGATCAGGCTGCTATCAAGCTGCGGTCCGGAACACCGTAGTAAGGCACGCCTGAACAGTGCCGTAGTACGGGATAAGGCATGCCTGATCCGGCTTTGGACTGCCCCGTAAGTCAATTTCTAGTCTGGTTCATCTATTATATTTTATATGATGTCTTTCAGCTTTCGTCCTTTTTTCATACTCCATGCCTATTACCTCTCATCTATTCTACCTTCTGAAATCTCTATTCATTATTAAGGGGTTACGTGGGTTTTGAAGCCAAAAAAAGCATATTTTCTGTATTTTTTTTAAAAATATAACATACACGGAGAGAATTAAATGTTAAAAATGACCGTGCAGTAACGGTAACCAGATGACAACCCTGAAACTTCGCTTATTATTACTGAGTAAAACACAGATTTTCACGAAAATAAAATAAAATTTCTTCTTCAGATAGAAAATTTTACCAGATTTTCTAGTAAATTTTGATGTGTAACAAAATACGCAAAACATAAATTTAAAAAATATATAATATCAGCGAAATTTTACTGTGCATTTTATTATTTTATGCCTTTCAAAAATATGTATAAAAAAGTATCGTTTTTATAACAGTTATTTTAAGATTTATTATAAAATTTAATGAGTGTTATAGAAAAATGTATTGTGCTCTCGGTAAAAATTATCGTGCGCGTTACCCTTCTTGTATAGTAAAATTTTAGCTACGTATTTGAAATTTTCTGTAACGTGAGTTAAAAAAAAACTTGTCGCATACGAATTATTATGCTTTTCTCACTTGTCACCACATTGAAATATATCACGGTAATTTTTACCGTGAAATTCACGACAAAAATTACTTTTTAATTCTCTCCGTGTATAAATTATTTTATTCAAAATGTTAAGCACATAAAACAGCAACATTTCAACAATATTTAAAAAAAAATTCATCCAAAAATTTGGGTAATTCAGCCGGTGGGACCTGGTTTCCGGAGACCCCTCAAAAAAAAAGTGTCCTCGTGGTGGTCAGGATAATTCATGATAGCTTTATATGAAATTAAAAAACCAAATTTGTTCTGTTAGTAGATAAGTATAGCTCGTGATTGAACTAAGGATTTTTTAAAAAATTGAAATTTGAATTTTTGGCAGAGTTGTATGCAAAATAGTTCAATTTTTGGTACAATTTACACTACGTATAGCCTTGTAAAATTAGTTGTAATCGAAAAAAACACCTTCGTTCAATCACTAGTCAATGCTATTTTGAAGAAGTGTGCAAAATTTCAATAAGATCGGTGCATCCGTTTTTGAGAAATCGTGTCCACCGACTTCAAAAATAGTGTTTTGAGAGAAATACTTATAACTGCGTCGCTCCCGGCCGGTCTTTCCCAGTGGGGGGAATTCCCAAAGACTCTCTCTCCTAGACTTTTACTCCGATCGACTCAAAACTTTGGGAGAATATTCTAGACATATTGTACTATAAGATAATAAAATTAAAGAAAAATGGATTTTTTAGAAATTTTCAAACCCACGTAACCCCTTAACTATTGACTGTCGTAATTATGTTTCATGGTGGTCCTTCGATCTTAAACTATCTTATTTCTATTTCTGCCTGAATAATAACTTTAGATGCAAAGAAAACTCCTACATAGAATCTGGTGGAGAAAATACTAAAAAAAACCTTGAGCCATTTGAATCGCAGTCTATCGATCAGCACCTATCGTCGAAGTGAAAAATAGGTAATCGAACATCGTGAAATCCCTAGACAAATTCAACCCTAAAAAGATGACTCATCGTTACCGATTAGAATTGAGCGAAACCGTGTCTAGAAAAAAAAAAGAGTTCATGCGAATAAACATTCATTTTCGTGAAATTCGTCAGATTTTTCAACACGCGGGTATATATGATGGGGGAAGTCGTGCCGTGCAAATCGAAAACCGGATATTGGCGCCTGCAAAGGCTAAACTAATTTCAATTCACGAGATGGTAAATACGGACAGAGCCTAGAGCGGAGATAGACACAGAGAGAGAGCGAGAGGTAGGAGAGTGAGGGGGATAGAGAGTATTGAAAGCTCGAATACGCAATGTGTTACAAACTCGTTGATTCGTGTGTAATGGACTGTTGCTTGTGTTTGAAGGCTGCGTTCCTGTAGGAGAAATTTCTCTGTTTATATATGCGTGTCTGTGTGTGTTTGTGTGTGCGCGCGCGCGTGTGTGCCGCGTGTTTCGAGAAAGCGCAATTGCGGGACTGTGAAAAAGCGTACATTTGTCGGCTAAAAATTTTTTCTTGACAATCATTTTCCTGCCAAATATATCGTATTTTTTTTTCGTACCTTGGGAGGGCCGACAGAGACATTTTGTGTCTTTTTGCAACGTTTCTTGTTTATTGGGTCGTACACCTGTAGGGTCATGGCGTATCTTTATTATCGCAGGGTCGCGCCGCCGGATTAAACTTACTCGAATGAACCCACGTGGGGTGATGGATTCAAAATACGCGTCTACCGACGGAGGCATCGGTGTTTGTGTGTGTGTGTGTGTGTGTGTGTGTGGGCGTTGTATAGTCGCCCTCGAATAGGCTCGATGTACAAGCTTTACTGCTAAATATAATGTAGCTATGTACGCACACCCACACATGCATACAATGAGAGAGAGAGAGAGAGAGAGAGAGAGAGAGGGAGAGAGAGAGGGACAGAGAGAGAGAGAGAGAGAGAGAGAGAGAGAGAGAGAGAGAGAGAGAGAGAGAGAGAGAGAGAGAGAGAGAGAGAGAGAGAGAGAGAGAGAGAGAGAGAGAGGGAGAGAGAAAGGGAGAGCATCACACACACACATGCGAACGATAGCAGTCGGCAACCGAGACCGGGAACAACCTTTAACCGATAATACACGCGTATGTCAAAGTGCATTCGTTCCTTCACGTTTTTTCATACGCTCCTTTTATGGACGAACTAAAAACAAAAGGGGGAAAAAACGGTTCCGCAGGTCAATCGGATGGATATTCGAAGGCAGATATATAAAGCGTCTGACACGTGCAATGACACGTGGAACATTTACGAGAAGTTCATTGTAGTCGGCTACGTCCATTCATAAAAACACCCACACACACACATGTATATATATACACTCAACCTGAATACATATCAATAATAACAGTATACTGAATAAAAAAAGTGTGTATATGTATATATATATTAGGGTGGTCGATTTTTTTTTTTTTTTTGCGAGCCATCCGATAAAATTGTGACAAATAGAGAAAAAAAAATATCGTTTCCCTGTAATTGGAAAATATTTAGAGGTTAGATCTGGGTTAAAACAAAATTATTCTGAAAATGAGTGATATTGAATGATTTATATTTTTTCCAAACTATTTGTCGGAATACAAATTTGTTTATACTTTTTATAACAATGTAACTTTATCTGAATTCTTTATAGCATGTGCAATTGTACTGATATTTAAATTTGGTATGTTTTTCCGATGTTCGCTTACGACTAACAGCATATACTGTTTCTGTTCTTCATCATATGTAATAGCTCGATTAAATTCTTCTATAAGGGGAACTCCTCGCTCTGCTGTGTCGTTTACTACACGGAATCCTTTGCAAATAGCGAAACACTTTAAAAAGCTTTCATCACTTTTCTACTTCAGTGGGTCCCGAGCAAGAAAAGTTGGTTCTATTTTATTATTACAAAAAATCGCAAGCTACAAAGCGGTCACGAAGTCTGTCAATCTGATGTTAAGAAGGCTCTGAACTGTTATATCAGCTTTCACTTGACGACTGGTACTCTCTGGACGTGCTAATGATTCAGTCATTTCGCGCTTTGTCTCAATTGGAGCGTTGTCATCGAAAGAAGACAAACAGATTAACTCTTCTGACAGAAACCATAGACGGTTCTTGAACTTTTTTAGGACGGTAGTAGCCACTTTAAGGTAATAGTCTCGCCAAGGCGTTTTTCTATAGATTTTTTATTTTATTTTGAGGACTCATTCTCGACACTATTCAATGATGACTTCCAAAATTGCAAAAGGATTCACCGTTCCGTTTTCGCGATATTGGCAATCAAAGATTTCATGGTTTTACGCGTGTTCTTATGGACAGCAGTGGCAAATTTCACATTTCACGCAATAACTTCGAAACTTTTCTACAGTTTTTTTTTTATTATTTTCAATTACAGAAGAACATATGACGAAGTGGGTAAGAAAAATCATGAATTTTGACCGTCTAGTTTTAGAGATATAGCGATTTCAATTAAGCAATATCCAGCGACGCTAGCGCCACGAAGTGACTGGGGCAGAGTAGAACTAGATTACAGTAGTGTGTGCATATTCGTATCCGCAGAGTATCTCCGTACACGGAGGGAATTAAAAAGTAATTTTTGTCGTGAATTTCACGGTAAAAATTGCCGTGATATATTTCAATGTGGTGACAAGTGAGAAAAGCATAATAATTCGTATGCGACAAGTTTTTTTTAACTCACGTTACAGAAAATTTCAAATACGTAGCTAAAATTTTACTACACAAGAAGGGTAGCGCGCACGATAATTTTTACCGAGAGTACAATACATTTTCCTATAACACTCATTAAATTTTATAATAAATCTTAAAATAACTGTTATAAAGACGATACTTTTTTATAGACATTTTTGAAAGGCATAAAATAATAAAATGCACAGTAAAATTTTGCTGATATTATATATTTTTTAAATTTAAGTTTTGCGTATTTTGTTACACATGAAAATTTACTCGAAAATCTGGTAAAATTTTCTATCTGAAGAAGAAATTTTATTTTATTTTCGTGAAAAACTGTGTGTTTACTCAGTAATAATAAGCGAAGTTTCAGGGTTGTCATCTGGTTACCGTTACTGCACGGTAATTTTTAACATTTAATTCTCTCCGTGTAGTGGTAGCCGGAATGGATAGTCTGATACAAAAGTGAAGGTTAGGTAAACATTATATTAGGCGTTTTCATCATTACTATAGTACAACCTATATTATACGGATATTTCGCAATATTTCGAAGCTTTCATCGATTGAGCGGAGAATAAACTTTTCAACGTGATTGTGACGAGACTACTACCTTAAACATAATCCTATAGAGACCATGACATACTCGACACGAGTCGAGGCTCCATGGTGGAAAAAATATATAGTAAAAATGTTATAATGCTCGATAGCGACCTCTAAACATTTTCCGATTACAGGGAGCCTTTGCGATATTTTTGTTTTCTCTATTTGTCACAATTTGATCAGGTGGCCCGCAAAGAAATTAAAAACAAGGTAAAAAGTGGACCACCTTGATATATATACTTTTTTTATACAGGTTGAGTAGGTAGAAGTGTAACAAGGCCACAACTCTGGAAGGTCTATGGTTTGGCGTAACAAATTTTCAGTTTAAAAATGTGATAAGGTGGTGGGAAATCGTTGGTCATCGTCAATTTATTTTTATCCTCGATAGTTTGGATGTTTTGGCAGAATTTTGGAAAAAAAATATGCTTTGATGTCCCTATCCCTTTCTCACACCGCGCTCTCTTTCAGAGACTCGTTACATCTTCGACTAAAAGTCGTCCGAAAACCTGGGTACACAATACGATGTATTTTTTTTAAATTTAATACATACAGGGTAGCATTTCTGTTAATTATTTATTTCCGATCGTCCAGAGTATTGTTTAGATAGAATTAGTCCATCTACACGGATAAAATTTTACATTATTTCGAGTCAGAGCTATTTAGCCGAAATAATTGTATTTGGCTTGGGTTTAGGATGATCGGTGGTCAAGAAACAAGCAGGAAATTCGTAGATCCTTGAAGGTTGCAAATATACGCCACACGTATCTTTTCCTGTTTCTTCGCTTGGAACTTTATTACCTTCTCGCGAGCTTCCTTCCTTCAGGAGCTGTTTTTTCCCTGTCTTTTCATCCTTTGTGTTATTGCTTCTCGATGCCAAGCCGACGTCTCTCTCTCTCTCTCTCTCTCTCTCTCTCTCTCTATCTCTCAGTCGCAAATCTATCTGATGAAACGTGCTTTTCCCTCGATAGTCCCATATTAGTTGGACGACCTAACATTGATCCTCGTTTATCGCCAGGCTGAACGTGGCAATTCCGGATTTGTTACCACTTTTTTTTTTCTCCGTAGTTCCGTTCGAACTCTAGAAGTAAGGTCGGCACACTTTTTCCTTTTGTCTTGACGTAAAGTTGCTCAAAAAGATTTTAGTTTCGATCGGAACGTCGGTTGATTTTATTTATACATTTTTTTTTCGAGATTGCAAAAGTTTTACGTGTAGCGATGATAATATGGACCAGTTGTTTATTGTACCAAGAACTTGATGGATCTAATCGACGAATATATACGCGTGTTATATTTTTAAGAATATTTATATTCTAACGTCATATTATGGGGTTACGTGGGTTTCGAAGACAAAAAATCATATTTTCTCTTTTTTTTTTTAAATATAATATGTAAATTTTTTTATTCAAAATGCACATAAAAGAGCAACATTTCAACAATATTTTTTAAAAAATTCATTCAAAAATTTGGGAAATTCAGACGGTGGGACCTGGTTTCCGAAGACCCCTAAAAAAAGTGTCCTCGCGGTGGTCAGGATAACTCATGATAGCTTTATCTGAAATTAAAAAACCAAATTTTTTCTGTTAGTAGATAAGTATAGCTCATGATTGAACAAAGGATTTTTTAAAAAATTGAAATTTGAATTTTTGGCAGAGTTGTATGCAAAATAGTTCAATTTTTGGTACAATTTACACTACGTATAGCCTTGTAAAATTAGTTGTAATCGAAAAAAAACCTTCGTTCAGTCACTAGTCAATGCTATTTTGAAGAAGTGTGCAAAATGTCAATAAAATCGGTGCATTAGTTTTTGAGAAATCGTGTCCACCGACTTCAAAAATAGTGTCTTGAGAAAAATGTTGGAATGCAACGAAACTTCTTTTCAATTTCTTATTTTCTTCATTATCCAAAATCATACTTTGCGGATTCAGGTTGTAAATCGCTAAATAAGAATTCTAAAAAGTGTTTGCTTGATTTTTGTAACTCAAATCTGCCAAAGGGAATTTGAGAAATAAAAAAAAATCATTTTTGTTGCATCCCAACGATGCAAACTTCAACGTCATGCCGGTCTTTCCCAACGGGGGGAATTCCCAAAGGCTCTCTCTCCTAGACTTTTACTCCGATTGACTTAAAACTTTGGGAGAATATTCTAGTCATATTGTACTATTAGATAATAAAATTAAAAATATGGATTATGGACTTAAAAATTTAGATAATGTTCTGTATGTAGACTCTGGAGACGACGCAGAAGCTTTTCAGAGGTTTTATATTTTTATTTTCTTTTGACGTGCCAATTTTTTAAAGATGCTCTAATTAGGACACGTAGCTGCTTGTCAAATTTGTTTCCAGTCAAATTGGAGAATTTGCATAGTGTAGTGTTTTAGAAAAAATTAATTTAGTGGTAAAAAAAAAAACAAAAACGAAAGTGTTCTTTTTCTGCTTTTTCCGGTGTTTTATTTCGAGGCTTTTGGCTTTACCGAGAAATGTTTTGCTGATTCGAAGCCCCTTGATCGTTTCGCATTTCGGACGATTCATTGAGCTAGGCGTGCTCGGGACTTGTGATTTGTCTTGGTGAGCCGCCACTACTCTTGTTCCATCACGAAAGTTCGCGCTTCGCCCTATATTCTTTTTTCTACGAGTCCGTACATGTCTCTTGTCCATGGCGATGTCTCGGTTTCGTTTTCCTTTTTTGTCAACCGCACACGTGATCCTTCCCTATATACGCTGGATACCGTGGAAGCGGATTATGAGTGTGATATCTGGTCGACCAATCGAGACGTGATGAAAATAGTCAATGAACTCTTCGCATTCCAGTCCTATGGATCATTCAATAGGTTTCAAAAATGCCGCGAAGATAAAATAAAAACCAAACTAGGCTGAACAAAGTTTGACGAATTTTATGGTCATAAAACGTGAGACGTTATTAAGAAAAAATAAAATTGTACGCTATTATGCTTGAATTTTAATTGACCATGCTATTGCAGAATTTGGCAATACTTTTTGTAATTCGAACAACGTACTTTCAAAATAATAAGACTCTATCAACTTAAAATCACAAAATTTCGATAAAGCGTAACGTCGAATTGATGAACTTTTGATAAGTTGATGAGAATGGACGAATCGTCCAAACTGACTGAATAATTCCGCTAGAGTGACATACACTTTGATTTATCAGTTTTACGATAACATATTGGGTAAGTCCGGCATAGTTGGCCACCGTTTTTTCAAACACCCGTCAAAATAAAAGTACAGACGTGTTTTTTGTTACTTATCTCTATTTGTGATTAAACTTTGAACATTTAACTTTAAGATAATTTAATAAAATAAAATGGATTCTTATGAGAGCAACCGCGAATTTATTGCTTTATTGAAATCACAATTGGCCATCTCTCCCGGAGGATCCAGGTGTGATAGCCATAGGCGTAGAGGCGAGCTGGCCAGGATCGACTCTTGGTTTTCTCTTTGGTTTTATGTTTTGAGTCTTAATTTTTTTTTCTTCTAGCCACATCTAGAACATTATCGAATTCAGTACAATTTTCGTGTACCCAAAGTTGGCACACTAAAATCAGTCTTCGAATAGACGGGTTTCATAATAATTTTTTCCGTAACCAACAGAGTTATTTTCTTCTGTACTCACATCTTCATATGATAAATTGCATAATACTGGTTCTTCGTCATCGTCCCTACTCTTAGGTATCCTTCCAATCGCTTTTTCTTTTCTTGCAGTACATTTCATTGTGGTCTTTTTTCCGACTGGCTATGCCCAATCTGGTTTTCTCTTATTATTTTACTGGCAATTGTTTTTTGATCTTTCAATTAGTTCGATTCTTCTTTACATTTTCCGAACTCAGTATGGCCGTCAAATGTTGATAGTGTGTCAAGTTGCTTGGACCGTTTATCTAGCGGTTGCACGAACTGACGATCCATCATTTTCCACAGCACTAATAGCTGCTTTTAATGATTTGGCAGTTCGGTTCCTTCGCAGAGCAAACGTTTTTTTAGGCATCTAAAAAAATGTAGAAGAAATAAATTATTCGAATACATCACAAGTAATAGTATGTCCATCAT